>QVTF01019827.1:1200000-1800000 GCA_003573665.1 Oxygymnocypris stewartii | reverse complement strand
AGATAGATAGATAGATAGATAGATAGATAGATAGATAGATAGAATGGCACAATAAACAATGGAAATACTAGGATATGTAGCTTGCAAATATACACTGACTACAGTCATACTTAACATTCTCTAAGCGTAACAAAAGCAGGCTGTCAGCAAACATGTTTCTGTGTCGGTGCAGTCGCTGCTATGATTTTTGTATTTTTGTTTGGGGGGGGTGTTCTCTGTGCATAGCTTGTAAGCCAGCAGGAAATGTCTGAAGGCGTCTGATTTAACATTCAGGTCATGGGCAGGGACCACATCACAGTCTGACCTGAAACAAACGTACTAACATCTGTCAAAGACACAACCTACAAATGCATACCTTGCATGCACACCAAATGTAGACTCATGAAATAACCGCGTTTCCGACTGCTCTGAGCTCTAAAACAGCACTAGCTCTTCTCTTGCTGTTTTTCACAAATGCTGTTCGATGTTATGCAAGGAATTCCTACCCTCCATTAGGTTCCACGCTCCCTTTTACTTATTCAACATCCTTGTCTGTAAAGCACATCGTCATAGAATGTTACAGATAACATCTGACGGCAAGACAAAAACACTCTTCGAAAGAGCAGCCGGATGATAGTCTGCAAAAAAATAAAAGCTTTATATACAGGCACAAAGTCCTGGCCTGATCACATTATTTCTGTTCTTGACACCCCGGGTGGCAGGAGGAGGGAACTTTGTGTAGAGTCGTGTGGAGCTAATGGAATGGAAAGATGTTGTAAAGGGAACTGTGCTCGATTGTTTGCTTCCTCATTGAGCAGGGGAGAGGAGACCAGGAGGAATCGATGTCCCGGCTTATTAAAACTGCCCACTTCACTTACCTAGACAACAGCAGACTCAGAGAGGACCATTGTCCTGGAAAAAGCCCAGGATTTTACACACCAGATCACACTGCCGAGAGTCCATCGAAGCCGTCTTGAGCGCAGTGTAAAATTGCATTGGCCCTGTTGTGAGCTGTGATGGGTTACTACAGTTTTTTCCCGATGTAAAAGCTGCTGACATCTGATAGCCCTGCATTATTATTGTCAGCTCTATTGTGTGCTGTATTGTAAGGGGTTGTGATATTATTGGCACAATGATTTCCTTTTTTGGGTCCGTAGTCTATTTGCCTGTCTGGACATTTTGTCGTTTATGTTGCTCTCCATGGTCCTAGTTGGACATTTTGCTCTCTGTGGTGCTGTCTGTCCTGTCTGGATAGTTTGCCTATTAGGGTTCTGCTCAGGTTAAAAAAAAAGTAATCTTCCATAATGTACTTAAAATAAAAGAATAAAATAATATGTACTTAATATACTACAAATTATTCTTTAGTACTTCTTAAGATAAATTTAAGATCAACTAATTGTATTCAACTGTGCTATTTTGGGACACCGGGAATATGAACTAAAATGAGCTTTTAACATACTTTCTAAAACATATACTGTATGTATATAAAACATGTATTTAGTTACCACTTGTAGTTCAATTGTTCATACACTAGTACACTAGTGACGTAGAGTGGTGACTAAATATATTATTTTAAATACAGAAATAGTATGTTAAATGTGCATTTTAGTTTACATTCACGGTTTCCCAAAAATTGCACAGTTGAGAATATTTAGGGTGCTGTCCATGGTGCTATCTAGTCATTTGCTCTTTAGGGTGCTGTCCATGGTGCTATCTAGTCATTTGCTCTTTAGGGTGCTGTCCATGGTGCTATCTAGTCATTTGCTATTTAGGGTGCTGTCCATGGTGCTATCTAGTCATTTTCTCTTTAGGGTGCTGTCAATGGTGCTATCTAGTCATTTTCTCTTTAGGGTGCTGTCAATGGTGCTATATAGTTCAACTTCATGTAGCACTGTACATACAGATTGACGAGAGTTACCAGTTGCAGTAGGGGGTTGAAAGTGGAGATGTCAAGTCGGGCACTTTCTGCTCCCAGGAGTGACGTCACACAGTGTTAGCATATTCTAGCACAGATTAAGTAAATTAAATGTATTATTTGTCAAATACACAGACGTTTTAGAAATGTTTTCATATGCAACAGAAACAGCGCGGTCTGTTCAAGAATAGAGTTCAGCATAAATATGTACTCTTCAAATACCAATAAAGTGGGATATATGCTTTTAACAGTGTTTCGTGAAAAATGTGACTCAATTTAACATTGTGACAACAGTAAAAAGCTTTTGCTGATCTAAAAACACAGATTTGTGTACATTATTGTGTACAATATTGGAAAGATGTTAGAATAAACCCAAAACACATGTCATCGTTGCATGTGGGGAATTTGGCGAATCGTGAGATAGCCGTGTTGTCATCAGAGCTCCTGCAGTCGCTCTAGAGAAACTGCACCGGCTGAGTCATGCTAACTGGCATGCACTGCTTCAAGTCAGCCGCAGATCGGTCTGTGCAGCACTGCACGAAGTTGAACACAAATTAGGGTGCTATCTAGTCGTTTGCTCTTTAGGGTGCTCTCCATGGTGCTATCTAGCCGTTTGCTCTTTAGGGTGCTGTCCATGGTGCTATCTGCATGGTTTGCTATAGTTTATGGGTACTTTCAAGCACTTTTTTGTGAAGCTTTGAAACTTTTGCAAATCAGTTGTTTTGAACCAGTGATTCGGTGCACATGTCAAAACACCAAAGTCACATGATTTCAATAAATGTAGCTTTGTGATATCATAACTGTTTGAAAATCTTACTGGTTCTCCTCAGGGGGCTTTGATCTCAGTTAACCAATGAACCAGTGTCTGTGGATTTTACATCATCTCAAATCAGTTTTATAAATAAATGTATTCATTTCAATGATGCATTTGTATAATGAAAGGGAAGCGTTGTACTTAATATTTTCATCTTGCCTGATTAGCCAAGCCCTTCATAAATCAGACAAAACAAGCTCTATTATTTATTAAAACCACACGTTATACAGACAATTCATATTTAATGGTATTAAATGATTTGTTTATTGCAGATTATGCTTTCAATAAAACATTTGTAGTTGGTTTGTAAAATGTGTGTAAGTATGTTTAAGCTGAGATTTAGTTGCATTTACATCATTCTAAACAGCTTGTGTCATTTCAAATGCTTCAAAACAGTGAATCATTTTATAACATAATTGGTTCAATCCATTTAACGTTTCAAAACCTTACTTTATCCCATCAATTGTTTGCTATTTAGGATGCTGTCTTTGGGGCTATTTGGATATTTCAACAAGGTAGGGATATTTTGCTGTTTAGGGTGCTGTCCATGGTGCTGTTTGGATTTTGTGCTTGTTTGAAATAAGATTTTCCTGAAATAAGATGCTCTGCAAACGCATGGCCTCAAAAGACTGATTTGCTTTCATTGCATTAAAAAAAGACTCCACGATTCAAAGTACTCCGTGTATTAGAAATGTCATGGTAAAATATCATGTTGGTTTGAATATACACATTCTCCATAGAGAATTTGTTTTTGAAGATGATAACATATGAACTCTTAAAAGACGGCCCTACCATGAGCTCTTTGTCAGTCTTCATAACTTCTTAAATATATGTATATTTAAATATTTTGCAATAAACACAACCTGTGTTATTTTGTACTTATAACCAGTAATTATGAATTATTATTAATAATTAGATAACATACTGTGCAATGTTTTTTTGCAATGCATATTTTGTCTTTATTAAAATCATTTTAGTACATGCTCTTGTACCTTTTATTGTCTTGATCCATTTTCAAAATGTTTTGTTGCAAATCAAAGTTTGCAATAGTGTGATTAATCTCTGAGCTGTTTGGTTTGTTGCATGGCTTAGAACTCTTTATTGATACATTTAGACATAGTTTAAACCCATTCAGAGGGAATTAATTGGAAAAAACACTTACAGAACCAATGCCACTGAAAACATGGGTGTTCAATGTTGAGCTGCATTACTGAAGTAGACAGACTGACAAACACAAACTTTAATATTTACATAACTCAATATGTAATGTAGAAGCCAGATATGTAGACCATGACGTCAGTTATTACATAACTATTTCACTTATGATTATAGATAATAAAAAAAAATATTAGCATGTAAATAATTTCACATAAACACTGTATTTGGCTCTTTAAATTTATTTAAATGTATTCTCATTTTATCAGTAGTAGTAGAAGTAGTTATAGTTGTAGCATTTTAATTGATTTTGTTGTTGTATTATAAATGTCAGAGGTACATAACAGGCACTTGAAGTACTCAGTAGTGCAGAACAAATAGATGTGATAATGGTACTGAATAGAAACTAACCTCATCATGTCCCAGGAAGTCTTTATCATTTAACTGCTTTAAGTATTCAGGGGGCTTCTATTGGGGGTGAAACATTTACATGCATGATTACATTTTGAAGGCAAATAACCCATGTTCAGGGACGTCTGAATGAGAGGATTGTTAGCAGTTAGCCATATAAGACATTACACAGGCCGTTTCTAATGGTGTGGGGGTGGGAGTTAGGGTCACCTTGTTATCCTCCTGTTATTGTCTAAAGAGAAGTTGCAGAGGCCCAAGGTTACATCTTGTGCACAAAAGAAGCATGGCTAAACCTGACATTGGATATTTGTGTGTTTAAAGGAATAGTTCAGACAACAATGCAAAATAGCTGTGAATTTACTCATCCTCAGGCCATCCAAGATTTAGATGAGTTTGTTTCTTACATTGTTCACCAGCTGTTCACCAATTAATGCTCTGCAGTGAATGGGTGCCGTCAGAATGAGAGTCCAAACAGCTGATAAAAAACATCACAATAATCCCCAAGTAATCCACACCACATATTTGTTTAGATGTGTTTTGGCTTGTAAAAGGTGCTTGATCTGTGCAGATTTCTCTTCTGATTCAGATAGTAAGCAATATTACGGATCAAAAACTAATATTTCAGCTGAAAGCAATAGTTTGAATCTACAAACACCTTAATTATGAATTTGTTTTTACAAACATGCAGCTTTTCACTTCAAAAGATGTTAATTGACTGACTGGAGTGGAGTGGATTACTTGTGGATTATTGTGATGTGTTTTTATCAGATGTTTGGACTCTCAATCTGACGGCACCCATTCACTGCAGAGGATCCATTGGTGAGCAAGTGATGCTGCAAATGCTGCATTTACATTAGCAGTGATTTTGAAGTGTATCAGCGTGTTCCCTAGGAATTGAACCTGTGATCTTGGCATTACTAGTGCAGTGCTCTACCAGTTGAGCTAAATTAGGAAAATCTGGACTAAGGAGCCAAAACCAGTGGAGCTAATGGATTGGGCCTTACATTTCTAAAGTCAGCCACACATTGCTGAATATTTTTCAGAACATCTAAAAAAACTCTTTTTCCGTTGATTGAAATTTTGTCAGACATTTGTATTCCTAGTTCAATATCCACCATTTTAGATTCCCAGGATTGACAGCCATGAGTTCCCTGCAGACTGTGAGTGGGATGACGGCGAAACTCAAGGCTTCCGAATTGTTGCTCAAGTCACCAGAGCTCAGTGTCATTTAACTTCTGTCAGAATCAATCTCAAATCAGTTTCCCAAAACGCGCTCAGTCGTGGCAGGCACGTTGACATCTGACATTTAGTCTGTGATGTGTTTGTCTCTCATTTTTGCTATCTATCTTCCACACTTTGCAATTCATTAGTTAAATATTGTGGTAAATACGACTTGTCAACAAGGCTTATTTTGGAGAGGGTTTGGTTTGACAAGAGTAATTTGAGACAACTTGTGCAGTGTGCAAGAGCTGTTATAGGATCGGTATATACAGAATTTAACCCAAAAGGCTTTTAGAGTTTGAAGCCAGATTGAAGAATCTGTATTTAGTATAAATTCATTGTTATTAAAATATAACATTTAGGACATAATACAATTGAATATATACTAGATAAACAATTCAAATTAGATTTAGAATAAAACACTTTTTCATAACTTGAAATAAAATAATCTAAAACATTAAAAATTAACTGAAATAAAAAATACAAACTTGTTTTATTGCATTTCTCATTTCTGTCTGGTTCAATTTGAAGTTCAAATAACTTAAAGTAAGTAAGCCAAGACCAACATATTAAATCTAAAAAAAAAACTGTATAGGCTTTTAAAAACGAAACCAATAATTAGGAAAAAAAACAACAAAATTGCTACATCATTAACTCAAATTGAATATCGTATTTGGAACGTAAATACAAAGTGCACTTGAAAAGATTTGGATTTTAGAATGTATTTAGATTGAATAAGCTTAAAAAACTGTAGGCACATTTAACAAATAAAGACTAATTTACTAAAACTTAAACTAAAATTAAATGTGAAACTTAATTCAAACAAATGCCCTGGCAACTAAGAAAAATTAAATAAATAAAAATAAATGTTGGATGAAATGCAAAAATTACTAAAACTACTAAACAAATTAAAAACAAAGATACATAAAACTATTTTTTAAATATAAAATTACAAAATGGTACAACAAAATGGTTAAAACCTAAACTATTTTTTTTTAATAAAATACTAATTCAAAATATTTATTTACAGCTATAATAGCATCTAAATCATTTTAATATGTACTCTTACAACTACGGAAATAAAAACAAGATTGATTATATTTAAAAATTAAAAGCAACCACTAAACTTTTTAATATTTATAGGTTGAAATAAGTGGAAATATTTTGGTGTCTAAAACATGACCTGGCAACTCACTTCAAGCATCACCCCTTGGCAGCCCTTCTGTGTTCATAATTTCTGGGCCCATGAGTAATATTTTGTGAACTGAGTCAGATATGTCTTGTCGACACCTGAATGATGATTTTAGGGGGGAAACAGATGTAATTTCCCATTATAATTTGTTCAAACGGTGTTGGCAGAAACAAATATCTTTTCAGACAGCTTCAGACATGCATACTAATCTACTCAGACAGCTATACAAAATTAGCACTTACTCAACCCAAACACTGTTTTTAGCACAGTGCTTCTTTGAAGCAATGTCCCTACTCTGTCAACGGCATCTGCAGCCTGTAAAAACAAGCCAAACTGGCATGTACAGTTTGAATGGGAGTATATGGGGCTGTAGGATATCCGAGACCGAATCAGACAAATCAAGATTCGATCAGAACATGGTTGAAACACGAGGAGCCGAATTCCATAAACAGGAGAACAATGGCAGGAAGTCGTAAATGAGATCCCTAGCTCCAGCCCATCTGAATACAGCCTAAGCAGCAAGCCTCTTTCACAGAACAGCTTGCAACATTAATACAAAATAAAACTCATTGATAAATCCAATGCAGGAAGGAGACTGTCAAATTTGGGGCAAGTGATAAATATTAATGGTCAAAAAGATGGATAATGTGACCGTCACATGTAAATCTGTGATATAAATCACATCTACAGACATTCTTGTCCCCCCCACCCCCCACACACACCTCATTTTAGCCTCATTGAGAAGCTCAGTGCGAGGTTTAAATAAGTGATTGATGGTTGTGCAGGTCTATGCAATAGCACATATTGCTGTAAACTTGGGATTTCACATTTTCATCCCCTAAACTCATCCTTTCCTCACTTTCTTTCTTTCTGTAATGTGTGAACGCGTGTGTTGATGTGTTAGATTAGTTTATGTCGTAGGTTATATAAATAAAGTCTTATTTATATTGAAAAGAGAAGTATATTTTGTTTTGTGCTTACAAGTTAGTCTTAATCTGCCGATCTTGTTACTGTGCTATTTAAGAGCCAATCTGTCTCATGGCATCAAGAAGGCAAAACATCAATATGCTAAAAAAAATCAACATCAACTTCAGCGACAGTAAAGACACTCGGACCCTGTGGCAAGCCATTCAGACCATCACTGACTACAAGCCCCCGCCACAGGCCAGTGACGATGACACATCCTTACCAGATCCACTCAACCACTTCTACTCATGATTTGAGATACAGGACGACACACCTGCACAGAATATACTCACATCTCCAAACGACCAGGTACTCTGTCTCTCTCCAGCCGATGTAAGGAAGACCCTATCCAGGATTAACCCACGAAAAGCTGTGGGCCCTGACAACATAACTGGACGTGTACTGAGAGACTGTGCCTCACAGCTGACGGATGTCCTAACAGACATCTTCAACAGCTCACTGAGCCAGGCAGTCGTCCCCACATGTCTCATATCCACCTCCATAATTCCAGTACCAAAGAAATCACCTGTGTCCTGTCTGAATGACTATCGTCCCATAGCACTGACCCCAATCATGATGAAGTGCTTTGAGAGGTTAGTAATTAATCACATCAAGTTCAGTCTCCCAAACACGCTGGACCCATTCCAGTCTGCATACCGTCCAAACCGTTCCACGGATGATGCAATATCCACCACTCTCCACCTAGCCCTTACTCACCTGGAACAGAAAGACTCTTATGTAAGAATGCTGTTCATCGACTTCAGCTCAGCATTAAACACAATAATCCCACAACAGCTGATCCACAAACTAAACCTGCTGGGCCTTAAACGCTCACTCTGTAATTGGATACTGGACTTTTTAACTTCAAGACCTTAGTCAGTCCGTGTTGGCCGCAACACATCTAGCACTACCACACTGAGCACAGATGTCCCACAGGGCTGTGTGCTCAGCCCACTGCTCTTCATGCTGCTGACTTGCGACTGCACTGCCAAGTTCAGCTCCAAACACATCATCAAGTTTGCTGATAACACAACAGTGGTAGGTCTCATCAGCAACAATGATGAAACACACTACAGAGAGGAAGTGGCAGAGCTGGCTGAATGGTGTGGTGCAAACAACTTGTCCCTCAATGTGAGTAAGACAAAAGAGGTTGTGATGGACTTCAGGAGAAACTCTGTTGACCAGCCCCCACTGACCATCGACAGCTCGACTGTGGAGAGAGTCAGCAGCACTAAATTCCTGGGGGTGCACATTACAGAGGATCTCACCTGGACCACCAATGTCACGTTACTCAACAAGAAGGGACAACAGCGCCTAAACCTTCTCCGCCGACTGAAAAGGGCAAGTCTCCCTCCACCCATCCTCACCACTTTCTACAGGGGCACCATTGAGAATGTGCTGACCACCTGCATCATTAACATATGGGAACTGCAGCGCTGCTGACCGCAAGACCCTACAACGGACAGTGAACTCTGCCACAAAGATCATCGGTGCCCCTCTCCCCTCCATCCTGGATATTTTCCTTGCATGATGCTCCAGCAAAACCAACAGCATCGTGAAGGACCCCACCCATCCCTCCCACAAACTTTTCCAGCTCCTGCCATCAGGTAGAAGGTACCGGAGTATCAAAGCTCGCTCTGTCAGATTGCTCAACAGCTTTTCCCCCAGGCTGTGAGAGCTCTTAACTCCAATCTCACTGTCCCTCTCTAAAACCATGAACACCTCAACACCCCCCCTAACTCATTAAAACTGATGTCAATTTTTGTATGTGCTATTCTGAGTGTGCTACACACAGCCGAGTGGGCTAAAAAACACCTGTATTAACACACTCATCCCACTATATGTACACTAGACACTTTCTATAAACACTCCCTGCTACAAAGACACAAAGACTCAAACTCTCTCTTCTGCACAACTATTTAAGGTACAATATATATATATATATATATATATATATATATATATATAGTTTGCACAATTTCATGTACAAATATCAATTTGTCAGTATTTCATGAATATTTATGTTCATATACAGTTATGTAAAGTATTTGTAAAGTCTCAGGTTTGTGTTTAAATGAAGAAAGTTTTGGCACATCCAACTGTTCATTTCATCAATACATTGGCAGAGGGAGTCAATGGGACTATAGGCAATTGGAGATAAGGCTAGGTAAATCTTGGTATCATCAGCTGTGATAGGCAATTTGGTTCTTTCTCATTATTTGATCTAGTAGGAGCATATACAGGCTAAACAAGAGCGGTGCAATAATTGAGCCTTGAGGGACTCCGCATGTCATGGATGTCCACTGAGACTTATGCTCTCCTATGCTCACATAATAACATCTCCCTTCTAAGTATGACCTGAACATTTGTGTCCCATCCCAGAAAGCCCGACCCAATTTTCCAGTCTCTGTAGAAGTATTTTGTGATCGACAGTGTCAAACGAAGAACTAAGATCTAGTACTACCAGCACTGATATTTTGCCAGAATCAAAATTAAGGTGAATATCATTTATTATCTTAATAAGCGCTGTCTCTGTGCTGTGATGCGCTCAGAAACCATATTGAAAATTGTCCAGGTATCCATTTAAAAACAAACTTTTCAATAATCTTACCTATGAAAGGAAAATTTGATATTGGTCAATAGTTGCTCAACATGGTGTTATCAAGATTGCATTTTTCAGAAGGGGCTTAATAAGTGCCGTTTTCAGGGTGTTTTGAAAAGTCCCAGAAAGAAGTGAGGCGTTCACTACTTCTAAGAGATCTGCTTCTAAACAGTTAAGCACACTTTTGAAAAAAGATATGGGAAGTGTGTCAAGATAGCAGGTTGATGATTTAAGGTGCAGTACTATTTATTCCAAAATTTTGCTATCAATTTCTTCAAAAACAGACATAGTCACTTATTTTTGAAATTGCAGTCGATTCTGTGTGACCTCTGCATAACTATAAGATATGCCAATCTCCTTTCTAAAATTATTATTATTCTCAGAAAAGAAGGAAGCAAACACGTTGCATTTGCTGTTGGAGAGCATTTCACTGGGAATCTGAATTGGGGGTTTGTCAGTCTATCAACAGTAGCAAAAAGACTGCGAGTGTTGTTTAAGTTACTGTTTATAAGGTTTGAGAAGAAGGTCTGTCTAGCTGTGGCTTGTTCTACATTGAAAGCATGAAAGCTGTCTTTATAGCTGCTATAGTGCATTTCGAGTTTCGTCTTCCGCCACATCCGCTCAGCTTTTCTGCATTGTCTTTTCATATTCTGAACTGCTGTTGATTTTCTCCAACATGATTTATGTCTGCTATTCTTCTTGCAAACTTTCACGGGGGCAATATCATCAATAACACTTAACTTTTAAGTTAAATGAATCCAGTAGAAGACCAACAGAGTCTGCAGAAATGCTTGGCGTTGAATATATAGCCTTCATAAATAGCACACTAGTGTTCTCGTTAATGCATCTCTTTCTAACAGAGACAGATCTAGATTCAGTGATTACAGAGATCAATATATCAAAGAAAATACAGAAGTGATCAGATAATGCTACATCCTTAATAACAATGGATTAAATGTTTAGACCTCTACTGATGAGTAAATCTAGAGTGTGTCCTCGATTGTGTGTGGGTCCGTGCACATGCTGAATCAGGTCAAAAGTGTTTAAAACAGTTATAATTCATTTTGTAGTTTTGATTTCTGCATTATCTATGTGAATATTACAATCTCCTGCAATAGTAAAACAGTCAAACTCGGAGGAAATCATTGATAACAGTTCTGTGAACTCTTCAACAAAGGCTGGAAAGTATTTTAGAGGCCTGTAAATAATGATCAACAGAATGCGTGAAGCACCTTTCAGCACAATACCTAGGCATTCAAAAGACAAGTACTGACCAAACGACACTTACTTGCATTGATAAACATCTTTAAATAGAGCAGCTACACATCCACCTCTCCAAACACTCCTGCAAACACTTGTAAAATTGAAGTTCGGAGAGGCTTTTTGATTTAGGACAGTTGCACTGCAGCTGTCTTCTAGCCATGTTTCATTAAATAAACATAAAATCCAGTTTGTTTGTGGTTATTAAATCATTAATCAGAAATTATGTATTTTTTAGTGAGTGAATGTTTAAAAATGCTAACTTGATGGAATTACATTTTGTCTCTACAGCAATCTTTGACTGATGCATTACAGGCTGCAGATTTGATGGGTCAGCCGTACGGCTTGAAAAGGCCTTAGACTTTCTATCACATGATAAAACAGAAATAGAGGAGGCTACAGGCACACTGTGTTCACGCTTGCTCTGTAAACATTTGTGAATGTTGCTGCTAATATAGCGGGGACCCGAAACATATCACTGAGAGCTGTCATTAGTTGTTTTTGGTTCATCTACAGCCAATGGAGGAGGGTTTGGGCCCTGACGTTGTGGCAGCAGTCTGAGAGATCGTACAAGGAGGAGGAAGGAGAGCTGGGCCTGCAGTCTTTGGTGGTCCCGCCGTTTTTTAGTTGATATCTGGGGGCTTGCAGCGAAAGAGTGGGCGAGTTAAGTCCAAGCATACACCAGTTCCTCCATTTTATGTGAGAAGCTTAGAAGTAGAGATGCTGGAGAGAGGAATAATATGTCTCCATCTAAGATGGGCTCTAGCTCTTGTGTTTCCGGTGGCTGTAATATGCTGTCCTGGCTTCCCTGACTGTTTTCCAGAAAGTCATCCTTGGGTGCTGTTGTAATACGTCACGGTCTGCATGTGATGATCTCTCTGGGCAGGGCTCAGTCGGGATGTCCATGAGGAGTGGTTGTTTTAGCTGCATGGTTTTATCAGTGTCCTTGTGGGATGTGTCAGCCACATGATGACTCTGAAGCTGAAATGAAATCTTGTGATCACTCATACTCTGCCCAGGTGTGTGTGTGCCATTTAGGTTAAGTGGATTGGCTCACACCACTGAAGGATGATGGAGGGATCCATAGATATTGTCCTTTAACACTCTTGCTTCAAGTCTGGGATAAATAGATATTGTCCTTTAACACTCTTGCTCCAAGTCTGTTTAGGTGGAGGCCATCCAGTTTAAACAGTTATCTATGGCCCCAAATATTGAAGTTGTTGATGAAGACTCCTCTTATACCGCAGGATCTTTGTAGCCATGTATTCAGCTCAAGCAGCCATGAAAACAAGTTTGTTCCCTTTGCTGGAAGTGGTCCACTGATGAACGACTGAACTTCAAGTCTTTGAAGTGTTTCAAAGAGTTCAGTGAAATCATTCTTAAGAAGTTCTGACTGCTCTTTCTGAATATCATTCTTCCCCACATGGATGGCAATTTGTTTTGCAGTCTTTTGCTTCATCAGAATGTTCCAAAATTGCTTGTTCACATCAGAGATGGTTGCTTGAGGAAAGCAGCATGTCGTTGTAGTCCTGCTACTGATGTTTCTGATAATAGAGTCACCTACTATCAGAGTCCTGGGCTCGGCTGCGCTCTGAGCTGAGTGCCGCTGTCTGCTTGACCTCGAGCGTCTGTTAGTAACAATGTTAGCTGCTGGCTGATTCGATCCATGTTTAGTCACATTTGGGGATTCCTCACACACATTCATTAATGCTTCAAATCTGTTCTCACGATGTAGAGGGGGTTGTAGAATACCAGTGTTTACACCTTGTCATAGCCGTATCTAGGGTAGAGGATGCTAAGGCAGCAATAAACGATACTTGTGACAATCTGATGTCTCGAGTGCCTTTGGGTCTCACTCCCTGTTTGTGCCACCGATTAGTTTGTCGTTTAGTTTCGGCTTGTTCCTCTTAACTTGGTATAAACTGTTGAGATTCACTAGATTCTTAGCATTGGAAATATGCAGGGATAGATAGATAGATAGATAGATAGATAGATAGATAGATAGATAGATAGATAGAGATAGATAGATAGATAGATAGATAGATAGATAGATAGATAGATAGATAGATAGATAGATAGATAGATAGATAGATAGATAGATAGATGTTGAAAACAGTCTTTACATTACTTTAATATTATTGTGGAAACTGTGATAAACTCAGCACCGCCGGTCCCTATATGCAGAGCACGCAGTTAATCACACACGCAGCATCCCTGCATCCGTTCCCGAGACCCCAGACATGTTTGAGGCTGAAAGAAAATTATCATAATTGATGGACAGCTATGCCCATGAAAAGACATCAGCAATCCAGCACCGAGAAAAGAATAAAAAAAACAAACAAAGATGAAACCCGTGCTTCATTTTTAGGTAGGCTACATTCATAATCATGTGAAACCTTTTTGCCTGCTGACTTTAATAATGTGTTTTAATGTTGCTAATAATTAACCACCAACAACGCATAATATCCTCTCTGACTTTCCGTGTTATGTAATGTAATGTAAACTATCCATGGTTTTACTACGAATAAAACCAAAAATCATGGTTCTTGTGACCATGGATGCCACAAATTTACCATGGTTTTGTTACTTCAAATACTAGTATACAAAGAAGTATTAAGATATTTTCTTTGTGGTTATAAAAACATACCTAAGCCAACAACAGCCTTTTAAATGACTTAAAATACATTATATAAAAGCAATGAGGCAATAACGATTGGTTAATTAATAAATATATGGTTTCATTGAAAAATGCTGTCAAAATACATTATTTAATACAAAATAAACAATTTAGATATTTACATAACATATTTTTACAAATGCCTGTAAAGGGAGCCTGGTAATACATTACAGAACAATCAAGTCTTTTAATATTGACCAAATATTTAGGATAATTTAAATATCCACTAAATCTTTAATTTTTGGCCACCTTTTTGCGATAGAAATGCTACAGCCTTTGTCTTCAAAACATGTGGACATCACAACCCTTACCAATTTAACCATGGTTTTATAGTAGTAAAACTGCTTAATTTTTTTCTGTGTGATTTTTGAATGCTTGAGACTACTAAAAACAAACAATCAGACAACCGTATTAACAAAATAATAACCAAAGGTATCTGGCTAGAGATAAAATTTAAATTTTTACATAATATAATTTATGAAAAAGAGTACTTTCATTCAGCAATGACCAATTAAATGGATCAAAAGTGACAGAGAAGACAATATTAAACACTCTTGAACTTTCTATTAATAAAAAAAGTTTCCACAGAAATGATAAGCAGCAATAATTATATTAGTAATAACAGCATTATTTTCATAGTGTTTTACTGTTTATATTTGAATTAGCTTTTAATGTTTAAAGTTTCCATTTTTATTCTACAGGTGCATCTCAATAGATTAGAATGTCCTGGAAAAGTTAATTTGTTTCAAATAAATTAAATGCACACAGACTGGAGTAGTTTAATCTTTGGTTCTTTTAATTGTGATGATTTTGGCTCACATTTAACAAATTAGAATAATTCATAAGACCAATATGTTTTTTTTTTATTAGTGAATTGTTGGCCTTCTGGAAAGTATGTTTATTTACTGTATATCTACTCAATACTTGGTAGGGGCTCCTTTTGCTTTAATTACTCTCTCAATTCGGCGTGGCATGGAGGTGATCAGTTTGTGGCACTGCTGAGGTGGTATGGAAGCCCAGGTTTCTTTGACAGTGGTCTTCAGCTCATCTGCATTTTTTGGTTTCTTGTTTCTCATTTTCCTCTTGACAATAACCCATAGGTTCTCTGTGGGGTTCAGGTCTGGTGAGTTTGCTGGCCAGTCAAGCACACCAAAACCATGGTCATTTAACCACCTTTTGGTGCTTTTGACACTGTGGGCAGGTGCCAAATCCTGCTGGAAAATGAAATCAGCATCTTTAAAAAGCTTGTCAGCAGAAGGAAGCATGAAGTGCTCCAAAATGTCTTGGTAAACGGGTGCAGTGACTTTGGTTTTCTAAAAACACAATGGACCAACACCAGCAGATGACATTGCAACCCAAATCACCACAGACTGTGGAAACTTAACACTGGACTTCAAGCAACTTGGGCTATGAGCTTCTACTCCCTTCCTCCAGACTCTAGGACCTTGGTTTCCAAATGAAATACAAAACTTGCTCTCATCTGAAAAGAGGACTTTGGACCACTGGGCAACAGTCCAGTTCTTCTTCTCCTTAGCTCAGGTAAGACGCCTCTGACGACAACTGTAGCCAAATTCCTCGAAACGTCTGTGTGTGGTGCTCTTGATGCCTTGACCCCAGCCTCAGTTCATTCCTTGTGAAGTTCACCCAAATTCTTGAATTGATTTTGCTTGACAAACCTCATAAGGCTGCGGTTTTCTCGGTTGGTTGTGCATCTTTTTCTTCCACACTTTTTCCTTCCACTCAACTTTCTGTTAACATGCTTGGATACAGCACTCTGTGAACAGCCAGCTTCTTTGGCAATGAATGTTTGTGGCTTACCCTCCTTGTGAAGGGTGTCAATGATTGTCTTCTGGACAACTGTCAGATCAGCAGTCTTCCCCATGATTTTGTGATTAGCTGATTGGCATGTCAACATATTCTAATTTGTTGAAATCATCACAATCAAAATAACTTAAACTTAAACTACTTCAGTCTGTGAGCATTGAATTTATTTAATACACGAGTTTCACAATTTGAGTTGAATTACTGAAATAAATTAACTTTTCCACGACATTCTAATTTCTTTAAATGAACCTGTATTTATCTTAATTGGAGTAATTTTAGCTCTTACTGTAAAACTAAACTTCCCAAGCAACATTTCTAATTTATTTTATTTTTATTTATTTTATTTAAATTAAGGGAAACTGCATTCGTTATCGCTCACACGGTCTTGTCTGTATCATTGCAAATATATATGCAACGTGAAACAAACTGTTACACATCTCAGTGCTATTGAAACAAATATATTTTATAATGAAACAACACATTTTAGGACTAAAATGAGCATTATGTAACATTTAAACATTAAATCCAAAATCCACCATTAAAGTAATCCAAATGACATGCACAGATTTTCAAGGTTTCATATGGACTGATTTACAATATGTTTAATCATGCCCCCCTCCACTTTTTTTAATACAAAATATATATTATCAAATTATTTAAAAAAAAGTACAAACATTTATGGTATGGATAGTGTTGAAGTGAAGTGAAATGAACAGTGTCAGTCTCAGTCCAGTAAACTGAATATATGCAATATGAGAACTAAAATGAATATTATTTAACGTTTGAATTAACCCGAAACATTTCTTTAAGAGCTCAGGGCATGTCAGGTGTTGCTTTTAAAAATCTTTTCACATTATCCAATGTCTCACAAGAAAACGTCTCGGTTACGTATGTAACCCTCATTCCCTGAGGGAGGGAACGGAGACGTCACGGGTCTCCGGCTCGGCTCCGAAGCGAAAGGATGATTATTGCGGTGCACCGGCTGCCTCTTATACTCACGCTGTGATCAGCGGCAGCTGGATGCAATGATCGCATGCCAATGTCCATTGGCTCGTTTAGTTACACTCGAACGTGACCGTCGTTTAGTTACACTCGAACGTCACGTCTTCCGACGTGACTCGGAGTGACCGACTGAAAGGGAACCCAGGTCCCTTGTGCTTCATCTAACACATTTCTGAATTCTGACTTAATACTTTTCTACATGCCAACTGCAAAGACAGTGGCATATTAGAGCTAATAACTGCACAACACAAGATAGCAGAATTTGTAACCCAAGAAAAATGTGCAGGAAAGTGAAGTCAGTTTTGTGGCTTGTTGGAGGCTGAGTGGGTGTAAGAAGCACACTGTGCTGTTCTGAGTGGGAGGAAATCGTATGAGGAGTGACAGAGATACAGAACAGGAACAAACACATAAAGAGGCCTTCCTTTACGGATGGGCTAAGATAATGTTCTTACATTCAAACAGCTTATGTAAATGTGCTATATATTTGAAAGGGACAGTTTGCCTAAAAATGACATTTTGATATCATTCGCTTACCCTCATGTGGTTCTGAACTAAGATGGCGTTGTTGCTTATGTCGAATAAAAAAAGGAGAGATTTAGATGAATGTTTGAGCTGCTCTTTTCCATATAATGAAATCCACTATAAAAATAGTTCAAATTACTTGCAATATATTTAAAGTTTTCATATAGACTATTTTAAGATACTTTATAGTGCTTTTTGCATCTTAAAATGTGTTCCTTTAAAAGAGAGACTACCCTAATATATATATTATAATGCACACAAAAATGTATGAAAACAGCTGAATATTTTTTTTATCTACTTTGGGATCATTTTATTATATTCACTTAAAGTAGAACTGGGAAAAAATGAAATAAAGTTTTGTAGCTGGTCCATTAACCATGTTTCATTTCCAATGTGTACAAAAACAATTGTGTGATTATCTAGACTATAGATAAAAAAGATGGATATGAAGAACAAAAGAAAAAAGTGAAATGCTGGACTCACCTTTCTATTAAAAGCATGAGAGTTCCACCTATTTGTTCTGGTTTAGTTGTCATGGAAACTGCAGCTTTTCAGAAAAGCATATTGTGTAAATGGAAGAGAGCAACAGTAAAGTTGAGCCATTTATGACCTTTATGTATTTATGAATGTGCGGTTTTGGTTACTGTGGAACTGAAGAATGTGCTATAAACTTTTTCGAGGTGTGTGAACACAGACCTGCCTGATAAAAAAAAAAGGTAAAACGTTTTCACATTTATCAGGCTGCAGGCTGTTTTGGTTCATGTTGAATATGATGGATGGATGGACGGATATTCGGATGCACAGAAAAATGGATGGATGGACAGTTATTCAGTTAGATATTTGAATAGAGGAATGGATGTTCAGATGGATGAACTGATGGATAGATGGATGAAAGGCAGGATGGAGGATAGATATTCAGATGATGTGAATAGAAAGAATGGATGTTGGATAGAAATATATTAATTTAAATTGATGGGTGGATATTCAGATGAATATATGGATGGACAGATATTCAGATGGTTGGATGGATGGATGGATGGATGGATGGATGGATGGATGGATGGATGGATGGATGGATGGATGGATGGATGTTTAGATGAATATATGGATGCATGGATATTACGTTATATTTTTAGATTTATGGATGGATGTTTGGATGAATAGATGGATGGATATATATTCTGTTAGATATTTAGATTTATGGATGGATGTTTGGATGAATAGATGGATGGATAGATATTCCGTTAGATATTTAGATGGATGGGTGGAAAGTTATTCAGTTAAATGGATGGATGATAGCTATTCATATGATGGATGGATAGATTGATATTCAGTTGGATATTTATGCACAGATAGATATTCAGATGAATTGATGATATATAATCAAATGGATGGATGAATTAATTAATATATAGATAGATAGATAGATAGATAGATAGATAGATAGATAGATAGATATTCTGATGACAGATAATCAAATGATGATAGATGGATGGATGGATGGATGGATGGATGACAGATGTTAAGATGATTGGATGGATATTTGGATTGATTGATTGATGGATGGATGTATAATCAAATGGATGGATGGATGATAGATGTTGAGATGAATGGATGAATATTTGGATTGATGGATGGATGATATTTGGATTGATTGATGGATGGATGGATGGATGGATGATAAATGTTTTTGATGAATGGATGGATATTTGGATTGATGGATGGATGGATGGATGATAGATGTTAATATGAATGGATGGATATTCGAATGGATGGATGATAGATGTTAAGATGAATGGATGGATATTTGGATTGATTGATGGATGGATGGATGGATGGATGGATGGATGGATGGATGGATGGATGGATGGATGGATGGATTATAGATGGTAAGATGAATGGATGGATATCCAGATTGATGGATGGATGGATAAATATTGAGATTGATGGATGGATGAATGAAATAATAGATATCCAGATGATATTTAGATGTATACAATTTTATATACAGTACATAGATTGATTGATATTTAGATAAACGGATAGTTATTCAGATGATATGTAGATAGACATTTAGATGGATATTGATATATATATATGAGTGTGTGGACACACACTTGCAGCTCTCCTGCAGTCAGGATGCAGTGTGGACTTTGACAGACTTGCAGGACGAAGCGTCATTCTTCAGCTGTAGGTGTGGGTGACTCGCCGACACTGTGTTTATGCAACTTAAAGAGCCGATCGCTCTGCTGAAGCAGTGATGTATGGCTTGCCAGGGGGGAAGGATGATGTGCTCTCCCAGAATGAAGGAACGGCGGGGAATCCGGCAGTCTTGCTGGATGCGAGTCCAGCAGCAGAATCCAATGACGACTGACGCTAAACACCACACAGTGATAAAACCACTACGGATGAGGATGCTGGGATGATGAAGACCTGTGAAGATCTCGCCACACACAATGTTCAACATTTGTGTTCTGTACAGAAACTAAGATACAAAGAGTTTCAGGACATGGCCTGCACATGCTCTCAGTTTCCTAACATAATAATAATAATTACATTTGCATAATACAGTAATCGTGAGACATAAAAAGAGATATTGTGAATTAACGTGCAAGGTTTATTTTTAACTGTAGGCATCATTCAAGCACTTTACGACTGTGAAGATCTAATGATCACAGGTGTTGCTCTCATTGATGTTAATGGCAAATAGAGAGAGAGGGAGAGGGATGAATTGCATATTTACCACATTCACATTTCATATCACTTTCCAATTTAAAGTGTTTCAATGCAAGAAAAATGCAACAGAGAAGCCGCTATCTGTTTTATGAAGGCTCAACAATAAGGATTTATTTCTGCTGAGTTCAGATTTTTAGCTGCCCTGCTAATATTTCCACTGACCTCACTAAATTATACATTTTATTTTTGCAGTTTATTTCTCTGAAAGAATTGTATATTTATGTTGTACATTTACTGAAAAACGTTTTTTTTCCTTCAATAAAGGTTTTTTTTTAGGTTTTCATTAGAAAATGTATAATATTATTCTTTTTATCAACATTTTCTATGTATGCATATTTTTCTGTGTGTATACATTTCTTTAAAATATGAATATTATAGTTTATAAGTATATGATTATATATATAGCAATATATAGTTTTCAATGTACTTTTCATCTAAATTTCTAATAATTTGTTTTTATTTCTAGTCTTTTAAAATGTATTGTGTTCTGTATTAAATATATACATGCACGTTTTATGAACAATAAATATAAATACACACACACACACACACACACACATTTTTATACTTATTTTGATGAAACTTCAACTGTCAATAATATAATTTAATCATTTGTGAATATATTTTTACATATTATACTATGAGTATGCAGTTTTCAATATACTGAAACTATTGAAATATAAAACTATATTCATATATTTTTTTACTTTTCATTGAAAATGTATAATAATATATAATGTATTAAATATATACTCTTTTATATATATATATATATATATATATATATATATATATATATATATATATAATGTGTGTAATAACATATTGAATTGCTAAATATAGTGATTAGCCATATACAGCATTGATGACACTTCATTATTAGATATGAAATAACTAATATATAAAGCTAATTAACTTACTTTATTTATGTGTCTCTTAAATGTTCTGGACTATCCAGGGCGTATTTGAGGCTGCAAACACAGTGTATTATCAGATAATTACATTTAAGCACATTATGCAGTAAAGTCATAGTATGCATGACAATAATCAAGATTTTTAAATTATAATATACAAGTAAACTTGCCTTATCACCCATAAAGATAGCAAGACAATGGTTGGATCAAAAACAAAACTAGAAAAAAACCTAATTGCAACCTTGAAGACACATCTAAGAGCTGAGTGAAAATATCGCGACCAGAATATAGATCCAGACAGGCCATTCCACGCTTATAGATCAAAGACAGCTATTTATCTCAGGTGTGTGGATTTCTTCCTTGATGGATTTTAGGTTGCTACCATTGAGATAGAAATCTATTCCCTGTGTCGATGTTTGTCAACATGCAATCTGCCAGATTTGCCACGGCAGTGTGCCTGCCTCTCCAGAAGGAATGCCGGGCGAGACGGTGTCTGGACAAATGAGTGATCATTACCTCTTAACTCCGTCAAGTGCCGCGGTCGCAGATGGAACGTGAGATTGAAATCTGGAGAGAATACAGACGTTCCGATTGAGGAATTGTGTCGATGATGGCAATTTCTCTGCAAATTGGTTTGTGCTGTACTTCGGGTGAATTCAGTCGATGGCTTGTAGATGTAGACGACAAACATGTTGCAGATCAATAATTGACCTTAACATTTTTCATAGAGTTCATTGCAATGAGCTGATGCAGCAGCCTTTTTTCGATTAAAGCGTGTACTGAAAATAGAAGAGGCTATTAGCACTGTTTCGGACTATAAATACTAACGTAGAAAAAACATCTGATTGGTCACAGCTCTAAAAATTCAGTTCATACAGTATAAATTGAGGCTTGGGGTTGAATAAGGTCTTTACTATTGAGAAGGTGGATTTTGTTGTCTTAAATTCAGCATAGTTTGAGTATTAATTTTATGATTGGGAATTTGCCAAGTAGGAACACACTAATCTGAATTTTTTGATACTCATACTGTATCTAAACAATACAAGGAACAAATGGTGTGGTTAATATAACCAGTAGTGTTTATAGTGACCAAAATGCTTGAAAACTACAGAGCCATTAAGGGAACATAGTGACTGAAGAAAATAATCCGTTCTTTTTTTATTTATTCACCAAACTTTGCATTTGCTCACTAAAGTATGTAAACTACATACATTATATTCCCCCCACCTCATGTTAACTTTGTCACCAGTTTTGCACCTGAGCACAAATGTTTAGTGAGAAAAT
This sequence comes from Oxygymnocypris stewartii, assembly GCA_003573665.1. Classification (NCBI taxonomy): domain Eukaryota; kingdom Metazoa; phylum Chordata; class Actinopteri; order Cypriniformes; family Cyprinidae; genus Oxygymnocypris; species Oxygymnocypris stewartii. The sequence continues at coordinate 1,777,526 of QVTF01019827.1, read as the reverse complement.
GCAAAGTTTGTTGGGGGAATGCAGAAATTCTGTAAGAAAATGCAATGTTTGTCAGGTTTTGTGAGCAAATGCAGTTTCTTGGAAATGCAAAACTTTTGAAAAGTTGTCCAAGGAAATGCTATTTTTTTAGAGAATGCAAAGTTTGTCAGGGGAGCTCAAACGTTTTGTGTGTGAGCACAAATATTGCAAAAGTTTGGGAGTGAACGCAAATGCACAAGTTTTTCTGTAAGTGAAAGCAAAATCACAAAGTGCGTAAGCATGTAATGTATCCTCATGTCTCATTTTTTTTCCCATTACCAGTTTTGTGTTTGCATGCAGAAGTTTTGCGAGTGAATGCAAAGTTTTTCTGGTCAATGACAAACTTTTGAGAGTGAATGCAAAATGTTCTCTCAGAGTAACACAAAAGTGTTGAGAGTGAATACAAAGGTTTTGAGAGTAAACGCAAAGTTTGTCAGGGAACGCACAAGTTTTGAATGTGAACACATTTTCTTAGAGGAATAAAAAAAGTTTCAACACAAAAGTTTCATGAGTAAAATGCACAAAGCATGAAAGAACACAATTAAGCCTCCTATTAAATGTTTTTCATTACCAGTTTTGCACTTGCATACAGAAAATTTGCGAGCAAATGCAAAGTTTGAGCGAGTGCACATATTCTCAAGTGAATGCAAAAGTTTTCAGAGTGAACAACACGTATCAAGTTTTACTTGTGTAAAACTTGTGTATAAATTAAACTCTGTTTAATTCACGGAGTGAATAAAAAATTTGTCAGCACAATGAAATGGTAAATGTAAAAAAAATTACATTAAAGATAAAGTGAATTTATCTTTTCTTGGGAGAACGCTAAAGTTTGTAAGGGAACGCAAATGTTTTGTGAGTGAACAAATTTTTTCGGGGAACGCAGAAGTTTTGAGAGTGAATTCAATTTGTCAGGGAACTTGTTTGAGAGTAAACACAAAGTTACTCAGAGGAATGCAAAGGAACGCTTAGTAAAACCACCATCACCGAATATATCAATGTAATGGCTGAGCTCTATTCATTCAAAGAAAAGCCTAATTAAATGTGACAACAGATGTATAAAACTGGCAGTCGACTTTCCTTGTTTGTCATGCAAATGGTCGAACCTCTCTCAACCTGAAAGCCGGGTGCATCTGACAACATTAAATCCCGTCACAAAAGCAGAAAAATATAATCTACCACCGACAGATCACCTCAATCACAGCCAGTGATTTTATTCCTTTCTCTTTGGCTCTCAACGGAGGCGGTCGCATTCTCCCCGTCCTCACCCTTTTCTTCCCTGCTTTGCTCCCTTGTCTCGTGAGAGACTCTCTCTGCACTGCTCTCCAAACTAAAATATTATGGATTAACTGGTCTCTTAATGCAATTGACACTATCGAAACTTGGGTTTCGGGGAACCTGACTGCCCTGACGGGACGTTCGCAGCCGGCTATACGATGGACGCGTGGGAGAGGTGGCGAATCGTGTGTCTTGCGGCTCTTTCCGTGGAGGACATTGATATCTACCTATTCGGAACCATGATAACAGGTATTTTGCTGATTGGATTAGGCTTTGCTCTGGGTTATCGAAGAATTCAGAAAACGGGAACAGCTGTCCAAAGCCCCACAAGGCTGCCCGTATGATTGAAGCTGTGGGAAGAGACTATAATCGCAATATGGATTCTACCAAGGAGAAGTTCACGGCTTTACAAAGGGAAATTGATTAAAATGGAGACCAAAATGGACAAAATGGACAGAGAGTAGCCTGCAAAAATTGGAATGTTTACTCGCCCCAAAGACAAAACAATCTTATCTTTTTCTGGCTCCCCCACACAGTGGCCTTGGCAAGGCTTGTTGTTGGAATCTACCCCGGGAGTGCAATGCAGTGAGACGCTCTTGCGTTCCTCCCCCACCCTACAGACATTACAGACATTTTTTTCTCCTCACTTTTCCTCATGTAATGCTGTATTTTTCTTCAATTCTACTTGCATTTCACTACTGATTATACTTTGTATGATTGTGTATGTGACGAATAATAAAGAACCTTGAACCTTGATGTAAAACACTGATTCATGTTTAAAAGTGTTCATTTTGTACTTTTGTAAAATTTTATTGGTCAGCTTGAGTTACTCTTTCAGTTAAGTGATGTATGTTTCTTGCTTTTTCTCTTTCTACTTATACATTTGACATCTGTGCCATTATGCTCCTGCTGTGTGAGTTAGTGTGTATGAGGAAAATTAAATCAAATAACATCCATTTTCCATGGCTGTATTCACCACACAGTATACAGTAGATTGAATTAAATACTACAGCGTTTTCAGTCACTTTCGCAGATCTGTGTAAACAGGGATTGTTTTGACAAAGTTGTTGTCTGTATGCAAAAAAATTAAATTAAAATAACACAAAAGAAAAGGAAAACCGTTTAGGACATAATTGACGTATCAGCACTGAATAAAAGTATGAAGTTACTTTTAAATATGTATTTGTTTGGTTAGAAACCAAATACGAAAGTGGTAAACAAAATAAGCATGTGTAGTGTTAGTTTAAAATGAATTTAATAAGTATATACATGTAATACATTTTTTTTAATATAATAAAATGGTTTATAATGAAATGTATTTATTTTTGCATTAATACATATTCTTGCAATAAAACTATTTATTACGTACATACAAAAATAAAATGAATAAAGTGTGATTTTATGCATTTATTTATTTATTAAATTCCAGGAAGGGTGATGTTAATATTTCAAGATGATTTATGAGAGCTATCTGTTTTTGCTGTTATTTTTAAGTACCCTGAAATGATCATATCACTGTTTTAATTTTCAAAATGGAAAAGTGTTTCTCTTGTCCAGGATCTGTGATAAATCAATTGAAATTCACAAAAAAATCTGATAAGCAAAGCTTTTATGAATAACTTGGGATGCAAGCTACATAGTAAATTTGCATAATACTAGTATTGCTTTAAAATTAGTCTGATACACAATATTATGTTTTTATCTTTGTAAGCAGAATCAGAATGAGCTTTATTGTCCAGGTATATTTACACAAACAGTGTATTACAAACAGTCCAGTAAATTTGGGTTTCTTTGGAACGGGGATGATGATGGAGCATTTGAAGCATGAGGGGACTTCACCCAGATCCAGTGATACGTTGAAGATCTTTGTGAAGATGGGGGCCAGCTGGCCAGCACAGGTTTTGAGGCAGGTTGGTGACACCCAGTCTGGTCCTGGTGCTTTCCTTCTTTTGTTCTCTCTGAAGACCTGGCGCACGTCATCTTCACTTATTTTCGGTGCAGGTTTGGAGGAGAGGGGGGTTGCTGGAGGTGTTGATGGTTGTGTGGAGAGGTGTTCAAGGTGGGAGTGGGGTGTTTTTCCAAACCTACAGTAAAACTCATGCAAATCGTCTGAGAGTTGTTGATTCTCCGAAGTGCTGGGGGATGGTATCTTGTAATTGGTAATGTCTTTCATACCTTTCCACACTAAATCAGAATCACTAGAAGATAATTTGTTGCTTAGCTTGCCAAAAATGATGTTTTAAAACATATGATATAGTACCACTGTGAAGTCCTCTGAGAACCACATCCATCTGTTTGTAAGGCCCCAGCAGTTGTGCCCCCTGACAGGAATTATGATCTGCTCCACCTGACCCGTGTTCAGCAGTAACCACATATGAAACGCTTCCAGAAGTTTGTCATTTCTGCACAGCTGCATGACTCGTCAATGGCTTTTTTTTGGCTTACAGCATCATAAAATGTGCAGCACACTGCACTTTAGTGGGAAAATAGGACTTTTATCAAATAATAAGAGCTTATACTGAAGAAGAAGTGAGTAAGAATGTGCCTCAGAAATGGACAAAGGGTGTTTGTTGTCATGTTTGTCACTTTTAGAGTCACCTAGGTTTTCAGAGCCCAGCGGAAAATTATTTGACAAGTTGCAACACTAATGCCAATCCCTTCACAAAACTCAACACGTTCTTGAGACATTTTATAGTGTTGGTTTAGCAAAACAAAAAGTGATTACATTTTGCATTGCAAAATGAATGACTGAATGAATAGCATATAAAGAGTTAGTTCACCCAAAATGTTTAATTCTCTCATCATTTACTGATCCTCAAGTAGTTCCAAACCTGTATGAATGTGTTTGTTCTGCTGAACACAAAGGAAGATATTCTGAAGAATGTAGGAAACAGAGCAGTTCTGGGGCATTTTCTTTCCTATTATGGAAGTCAATGGTGCCCCAAAACAGCCTGGTTAAAAACTTCCTTCAGAATATCTTCCTTTGTGCTCGGCAGAACAAATACATTTGTCAGTAAATTAGGGAGTAAATAATTGAGAGTAAATTGGTTAGTAAATTATGACAGAATTAAAATGTTTGGGTGAACTATCCCTTTAAGTTGATTTATTTTTATACATGTTTTTTTTTTTTTTGTCTGAAGCATTTTCTGATTGCACAAAATAAATAAGTGTAAATATATATTTTACAATAAATACACAAACAAAAATATAATTTGTATGTATGCATTAGTATTTTGAAAAAAAAAATCTATTTTATTTCTGTTTTTTTTCAATACAAAATGTACACATCCAAAAATAAGATGCAATATATATATATATATATATACATATACAGGTGCTGGTCATATAATTAGAATATCATCAAAAAATTTATATATATATATATATATATATATATATATATATATAGTATTGTATAAATAGGCCAAATACACACTGGAAAAGAGTGGCAAAGGGGAATTATTATATAAACAAGTCTTCATTTTAAAATCTAAATTTATATGACTCTTTAACATGCTAGAAAAGTATTGTGGTGCCTGTCTTTCAAGAAAAACAAATTGCAATGTTGTGCAAAATCATATGTTTTAAAACAAAAGCGTTTAATCATTGTAATTGTAATCGGACATAATACTGTATTCTATATAAAATGGAACAGCAGTTTTAAAACTGATTGTTCAGTAATATTTACATCTGCATGTTCATAAGTTTAAATTAAATATATCGTTATAAGAGATATTAAAAACAACTTTTTGCCAAATTTTTACTGTCCAAAAAAATGAATGATTTGATTTTGACTGTGTATAACATTTTTGGCAAGCAAAATATGTAATTTATTACTGTTTAGTATGCAGTATAGTCTACACTACTATTCCAATGTCCTTTGATACCACACACTGTTTTACATACTATTAGTGAACAGGCAGTATACAGTAAATAGTATGCAGTAAAAAGTACTCTACTATTCTGACAAAATGCATAAGCGAACCAAAATATGTTGACATTAAACTAAGCATGAATAGTGTCATGTGTATATTGTTGGCTTTCTGGAACTTGTTTATCCGAGATGAGGGTCTGGCAGCTATAGTATCTAGCATGTTTAAGTGGCTTTGAGTAAAATGGATGATCCTGTAGTGCTGGTATCTGGTGAGTGGATTGTTCTTCTATTCCCCAATTCTCTCTTTCCCCCGAAGCGGAGTTTTCGCTCAGCAGTTGTCTGTCACCTCAGAGCGGAGGAGAGACACATTTCTTAATGGAGCCACAGGGCTCCTATTAACCGTGTCCTCGATTTTAAATGACCGTCATTCACTATGCATTTATGACTTTGTGCAATTACATTTTATTAAGGGAAAATGCTGGGTTTGGATTATTAAAGGAATAGTTCATCCAAAAATTGAATTATTCACTCACCCTCGAAATGGACAAACCATATGCTTTTCTTTTTCTTTTTCAGAATATATTTTCCTACAGTTCATTTAATACCAGCTCATAGTGACTAAGTTTGTAAAGCTTCAAAAGCACATTAAGGTAACAGTTCACCTAAAATTGAAAACTTAATTTTTACTCACCCTCAGGCCATCCAAGATGTAGGTGAGTTTATATCTTCATCCGATTTGGAGTAATGTAGCATTCCATCACCATTGGATCCTCTGCAGTGAATGGGTGCCATCAAAATGAGAGTCCAAACAGGTGATAAAAACATCAAAATAATCCCCAAGACTCCAATTTATCAATTCAATTATTGTGATGTGAAAAGCTGCATGTTTGTGAACTATTACTATAAAATAGTCCATACAAAATGTGTGCTTTCAGAAGAGTTGAAATACCATGCATTATAGCTTAACAGTATGTACAAATAAATAAATACATATATATATATATAAATATATATATATATATTTTTTTTTTAATTCAACAAGTGAAAATGTTGATTGACAACCTAAGGATGTATTTTTTATTCATTTTATGGGAGGTATTTTCAACTCTGTTACCTAAATTATTAAATTTATGACATGTCTAAACACTGTTTAAAAGTAATACAAGTGTGATATTGATACTGATTTTCAAGACATAAGCATTAAACAAGCTTCTAAATTACATGGACAACATATAACCTTAATTGTGGAAGAATGAGTTACAGGGTTGAACATTTAAATTAAGCTATAAGTAGGCACTAGGATGGGACCAAATTATGGTTTGTATTCATTACTTATTTTTTATTTGCTATTAACTGAAGAAAAATATTTGTGGGATAATTTTGTCTTGGATAACGCGGTTGCATGTTTGCACAGGATGAATGCAGTCAACACTAAACATTTGTGTATAAAAGTAGGAAGATAAATTAGATGTATTATTTACTTGTCTTACTGCCATGTCCAGATGTCCAATTTTTACTACCTGGGTGTCACAATTCTTAGTTTTGAAATATGGGGGAAAGAAACCTTCAGTAACAGGGTTGCAAGTATAATGTGAGACACAGTTAATTAGAATTAGTTAATACTTAAAATCAATTATACGATGTTTGTGATTTTTAGAACTCTGTACAAACTATAACATGTGATTATACTTTTTTTTAGGAATAAACATCAATTAAAAGTCTAATTTAAATGTACTGCACAGATGAGAAATGCGTACAGATTATTTAGAATATCCATTTTTTGTGCAGCAGACGGAAGAAAAAAGTGGAAAAATTTGGAAAGACTTACTGTGAGTAAATAATGATAAAAAAATGTAATCCTATAAATGGTTCATTTAAATCCCTCACATTTCTGGCTATGTTTGCAGGAGTAAACTCTCTGCTCAAAGGTTTATGGTCTTTTCATAAACGTGTAGAATTAGAAAGTAAATGAATACAGTATAAAATGGTTGAGCATGAATAATCTGAATAGGAAATTGGTCATGGCGGAACCTCTGAAAAAACTCTGTGAGGTTGTGTGACCAAAGCCTAGTTTTCATCTACACCGTCAACCATTTATACTGCAGACGGTGTCATCCACATGTCACTTCGATGTGACAGTTTCAGGGTGATCGTGGAAAAAAATAACTTGTTTACAACAACATATCAAAGCAAATGACATGCTTTCAGTCACATTTATTAATGCTGTAAAGATAGAATATTTTGGTCAAAAAGCAAATTCCGGTGGGGATTATTAAAAACAAGTCAGGCTGTTGATGGAATGAAGTTAATAATAAGGAACACATTTCACCAGTTAATCATTTAGGGACTTAAAACTATATAATGGCTCTACATTGACAATCAGCTGGTATTTTAATGTTTTTTTCAACTCTGCTACCAAAATGTGGACATGTCTAAACACTGTTTAAAAGTAATCTGTGCAATATTGTTTTTTTTTTCTAGCAATGAAGATTTTAAACATTAACTAGTAGAATATGAGTAACGGGGTTGAATATTGCAATTAAGCTGTCAGTAGGGCTAGCATGGGACCAAATGTTGGTTTATACAATTGAAGTACAATATTTGTTGGCTAATTTTTTTCTTGAGTAACATTGTTGAATGTTTGAGCGGGATGAATGCAGTCAACACTTCAGTTTATCTGAAATTGAGACAATTCGATTTACTTGTCTTAATACCATGTCCTCCTAATAATAAAAAGGATAGCAAACTTGGATAGGGGGCACACATGGACAATCAGGAGGTATTTTGATGACTTGTTCAACTCCGTTACCAAAATTGAGACCGGTCACAATACTGTTTAAAGTCAAATGTGTGATATTGTTATTTCATAGCAATGGGCATTGCATACAATTTAAAATCAAATAGATAACATTTATAACACTGACTATGGCAGAATGAGTAACAGGGTTGACCGATTAAGTAAAACTGTCAGAAGGGACTAGCTGATCTTAGACCAAATCTCGGTTGCTGTTATTGATTAGCTTATATTTCCCAAAAAATAAAATAAAATCATTAATTATATATTTTTTTTCTTGGGTAACAGGGTTGAGTGGTTGAGCAGGATGAATTTAGTTGACACTACAGTTTTTCTAAAATTGTGAAAACAGAATGAGATTTAGTATGTGCTTTTACTTGTTTTGTCATCATGTCATCTCTTTTTTATGCAATTTGGGACTGTGATGCTTCAAAACAAGGGTTCTCGACTCTGGTGCTCAAAGTCAAGAGTTTAGCTCCAACCATGATCAAACTTGCCTGCCAGTAACTTTCTAATGATCATGAAGACCTCGATTAGCTTGTTCAGATATGTTTGATTAGGGCTGGATCTGAACTCTGCAGGAAAGTGGACCTCGAGGGCCAGAGTTGAGAACCCCTGCTTTAAAAGGAAGTCATGGACATCAATGTGTAAACTTCATTGAACCACAAAAAAAAGTTCATTGGGTTTTATTAGAGGAACATATTTCAAAAAGATGTATTTCCCTCCAAAGATTTGAAGATAAAATTGTGAGTCTGCAAGAAAAGCTGGATATGAAATTATACCACCTTTGAGAATAAACGGCCGTGCTGCAATCTGCCAGGTGAGGAGAACATTGTATTCTCTTCTCTGATTGTCTCACAACAACTGCAAAACAGCATTATCGCTTATTTCTTTTTTATTTGTTTGCTATTTGTTTGAGTTTGTTCTACTTTTTCTATTGTTCCTCTGTTATCCTGACTGATACATCAACGTCTCCATCGTAACACTGATCATTCTGAGGGCAAAGGAAATGACATTTTATTTCAGAAGCATGGCCATCAACGTCTCCTTTTCTCCAGAGAGCAAAATCTCTACAGCAAGAGAATAAAGGTCATTCCTTTTTAGATTTAGCAGCACAGTACAGCTTGTACAGGAGTCAAATGGGAGGAAAAAATATGTCCTTGACCTCCAAATCTGATGTATGCCTTTGCACGGCCTGTACGGTTGAGGGAACAGCATGCAATGGTAACTTCAGATTGGCAAATAGTATAGATGTTTGTGCTCGAATAAAGTTACACCGAAAAGAGTTTTCAACTTCAAATGTATAGTTTTTTGGGTGGTTATGAACACAATACAAAAGACATTTCAGAGGACTTCAATTGATACACAAACAACACAACAATTCTACTGTAAAAATTGTTTAAAAAAGAAAAGAAAAAATTATTGTAAAATAATATTATTGTTAATACTTTAACCAAATATGAATTATCTTTCAGTTTACATTGAAAAAAACTATATTTATATTATTTAAAGTTTATTCTTATTTGTGTTATTATTTATGCGTACATATGTACTTGAGTATTTTCATTGTTTAGCTACTTTAGTAACTTTACTGTATTTGACAAATATTTTGTTACATTTGATTTTTTTGGTTTGAATTGCTTTACTGTAAACGTTTACTCCAAAAATTATAAATAATAAACATCATAACAGCTTTTATACATTAAAATACAAACAAATGGAAATGCTCTAAATTATAATGTACACACACACACACACACACACACACACACACACACACACACACACACACACATACACACTCACAGTATATAGCAATAATTTCACATGCGTCATCTTTAAACTTTCAGCATTGATTACTCAAGACATTCCTAAAACACAGTGATTGTCGAATTAAAAATTCAAAAGCATGAGTTCTAGGGTATTTTGTTCAAAGAAAACTACTTTAAATTCACTGTTTTCATTTAGAAATGTATTATGTGGGTTAAAGCAGAGTCTGTTTCTGAAAAACAACCAGAAAGAAGAGAAAAAAAATTGACAAGCCTACATTTGCATGTCCCTAGTGAATCCCTCCCCTTTGACGACCCGGGACCGAGAGCATAATTTCCCGTGCCACTGTGTGAAGTCCTCTGAGAACCACATCCATCTGTTTGTAAGGCCCCAGCAGTTGTGTTCCCTGACAGGAATTATAATCCGCTCCACCTGGACCATGTTCAGCGGTAACCACATGTGAAATGCTTCCAGAAGTCGTCATTTCTGCACAGCTGCATGACTCATCAATGATTTTTAGCACTAACAGCATCATAAAATGTGCAGCACACTGCACTTTAGTGGGAAAATAGGACTTTTATCAAATAATGAGAGCTTGGAAAATGAAATACTGAAATAGTGAGCAAGAATGTGCCTCAGAAATGGACAAAGGGTGTTTGTTGTCATGTTTGTCACTTTTAGGGTCACCTAGGTTTTCAGAGCCCAGCGGAAAAGTATTTGACAAGTTGCAACACTAATGCGAATCCCTTCACAAAACCCGACACTTTTTTAAGACATTTTATAATGTTTCTTTAGCAAAAAAAAGTGATTACATTTTGCATTGCAAAATGAATGACTTAATGATTAGCATTTAAGTTGTATTATTTTGATACAAAATTATATTTTTATTTATTATCTGAATCATTTTCTGATTGCACAAAATAAATATATATTTTACAATAAATACATTAACTATTAAATGATTTGTATATATGCATTGGTATTTTGAAACAAAAATCTATTTATTTATGTTTTTTTCAATACAAAATGTACACATCCAAAAATAAGAAGCAATATATATAGTCTTGTATAAACAGGCCAAATACACACTGGAAAAGGATGTCAGAGTGGCAAAGAGGAATTATTATATAAACAAGCCTTAATTTTAAAATCTAACTTTATATGCCTCTTAAACATGCTAGAAAAGTATTGTGGTGCCTGTCTTTCAAGAAAAACTAATTGCAATGTTGTGCAAGCTTTTTAAACAGCCATTATTTGCCTGTTCACAATCACTGTGTCTGGCTTTTTGATGAAGGTGTGGGGAAAATACGGATTACTCGAACTTGGAAGATGTCCAAACATTAAAAAAAAAAAGTTTCCCCTGCTGAGCTCATTAAATCTGAAAGGATTTATTTATTTCTAAGGATCAGAAATCGCTCCATCTCTGCGACTCCAGCCCTTGTGTGGGCAAGTGTGACCTCTGAGTGTCTTACAACACTGCTGTTGATACACACATTAATGATGTATTAGCTAAAGTATGTGTTTCACAAGGTTTGCCGCTGAAATTGAGGTACAATTATACCCATAATTACTGAAATTAAATGTTTTACATCTAGGGATCTGCATAAATATGGCCTTATCGTATTTTGCATCAATTTGTTCATCCTTTAAAGAGAATTTTAAGTGAATGGGCAGCTGTAGTGAAAACACCCCAGGGCATCATGTGAAAAACCTAATGATGCTAATTAACAGTAAAGGACAGATCAGGTAATTGGCATAGAGCAATGGATAAAAGAAGGTTCAAAGTGGATATCATTGATATGCTAGTCAGTTATCATAAAACGTTGGCCTCAGGTGCTTCTAATCTAGATAAAACGCAAAGAAAATTATAAGAAATTGTCAGTATACTTTAATGGCAACCTAAATTTGGAGATTTTAACAAAAGTAACTAGGTACTTCAGGTTGTGTGTTACAGTAATCTCACCATGCTAAATGGTTTGCTGAATGTGTTTTTGTTTCCTGTGTGAACCGTTGAAAAGGGAATTTGATTCAAAACATATCAAACAACTTCTAGAGAGCATAGTATTAGACGTAAATCATGTTTAAGTCCAAACAAACAAGCCAAATCATGAATATGTTTGTCTGCTTTACTATAAAAAAGTCAATCTGGTTTAAGAATATTTTGTTTACTTGTAAAAGTATGCTAGCATATGCTAAAGCTAACTGACAGAAACAAAAAGCTATACAAGTTTGTTTTGATTTCATGAAGACTTCAAGGATAAGAATGGTTCCCGGATGTGCATTTAACATGTTTGCCATGGTAAAATCACTGTAATAAGGTTTTATTTATTTATTTTATTTTTTTATATACAGAAATCTGCAATTTGACTTCAAGAAAACACGAAACATAATTCACAACCCATACTTCTGTGATGTGATTTAAATCTAGCGAAAGAGCATTTAGTAATTTTTTTTGAAGTATGCTAATACGCTAATTATAACTAACAGGAACTAATTTTTAGTTTTGAAGACTTCAAGGATAAGACTGGTACCTAAAACATCTATTTTTGCATTTATCAACAGCTGTTTACCATGATAAAATCACCTGTTACATATAGGATTGTTATTATTTGGTTCAGTTAAATAACTCTCAGTTCCCTATCTGTCGGTCACTACAAGTTATGTCGTGACGACATAGGGGATTTACTTGGAAGCCCCGATCATCTCTGACTAAAGAGAAAACAATGAAATTGGCTAGTGGATTTTGCACACCAGAGCCACTCCTCGTGCATACGGGTATAAAAGGGCGACAGGTGCGACAAAAGTCACAGTGCGGGCCCTCGGGAAGGCGATGTCCACCATGGTGGTCCAGGAGCGCCATCTCTGGCTCAGCCTGGCAGAGATGAAGGACGCCGACAAAGCACGCTTTCTCAACGCTCCCATCTCCCAGGCAGGGCTGTTCGGCGACACGTCGAGGGCTTCGCCCAGGAGTTCTCGGCGGAACATTAGCAGACCGAGGCGATCCAGCACATCCTGCCCCGGCATGATGCATCATCCACCGCTGCCCCCGGGACCAGGCCTCAGTCTGCCCGTCACCGTGGGCGCCCTCCTGCGTCCTTCAGAGCTGCTCCGCCCCAGGCTTAATCGACACATAGGCCGGCGCGTCGAACCCATCTGCTAATGCTAACATAGAATCTTAAAGCCATAAAACATTAGTTTTGATTTGTTAGAGACTTCAAGGATAAGAACAGGTCCTAAAACATCTCATGTTATGTCTAACGACATCTGTTTATCATTGTAAAACCACTGTAACATATGGTATTGTAGAGTTTTTTTGTTTTCAATTCAACATTTTACTTCTATAATGTAAAAAAAAAATGTAAAAGAACATTGTCATTGAAAAAAAAAATACTAGTTAATGTTAACTAACTGTCAGAGAGTCACAGTCACAGTCTCCGCCGTCAACCGCAATCACCAGATCCAGTCACCTGAGTTTTGATCATCTGCACCTGCTGTCCCTTATCAACAATCCTATAAACTCCACATGCTCTCTGACACTCATCGTCTGGTCTATGGTTCACTATACGGATCCATACCAGACTCTCTACAAACTTACCTGTGTTTGCTTAACGTCCAAGACTCTCCAGCGATTCTCCAAAGGATATTCCAGGACTCCCGCATTTCCAACGATTCTCCAGCATTGATCCCCGCTCTCCTGAGCACCCGGACTCCACTCTTCTGTGAACGAGAAGGATATCAGTTCCTGCACCGTGAACCTGCATATAACATATAACATATAACCAACTTTGGAGTCCTGGAGGAAACTGTATCGGATCGCAGTCCACAGTTCATCTCCCGAGTGGGGAAGGCTTTCTTTCGACTACTCTGAGTCACAGTGAGCTTTTCCTCCGGCTATCATCCCCAGACAACTGGCCAGGCTGAACGCAAGATCCAGGAACTCGGATGTTACCTCCGGGCAAACTGCCAAGAAGACCAGTTCAGCTTATGCCGTTTCCTCCCATGAACCGAGTACGCACAAAGCTCCCTTCGTCAGAACACCACCGGCCTCACTCCCTTCCAGTGCATACTTGGCTACCAATCACCGCTCTTCCCGTGGACGGGAGAGCCTTCGGAGGTTCCAGCTGTTGACTACTGGTTCCAGGCGAGCGAGAAAGTGTGGGACTCAGCCCACATCCACCTCCAGCAGGCAGTGCGGAGACATAAGACCTTCGCAGACGCTCGGCGAGCCCTAACTCCCCTCTATCAACCTGGGTGTGGTTGTCCACCCGTGACCTGCGACTCCGCCTACCCTGTAGGAAGCTGAGTCCCCGCCATATTGGTCCATTTAAGATCATGAGGCAGATCAACGAGGTCACTTATCATCTTCAACTACCCCCCCAGGTACCGCATTCATACCACATTTCACGTATCCATGCTGAAGCCTTGCTCTTCTCCCCCACCAGATCAACCCGAGCCGGACGAGCCGCCTCCTACAGAAATACTAGACGAACCCTCTATCAAGTCCGCAACATCCTGGATTCACGGCGACGGGGAAGCCGGCTGGAGTATTTTGTGGACTGGGAGGGCTACGGACCCGAGGAACAATCCTGGGTGGGCCGGGATGATATCCTTGATCCCATGCTGTTACAGGACTTCCATCGCACTCATCCTGATCGTCCCGCACCCAGAGGCCGAGGTAACCCCCGTTGCCGCTTGAGGGTGTCAAGAGCCACCCCTGGGGGAGGGGGTAGTGTCAGAGAGTCACAGTCTCCGCCATCAACCGCAATCACCAGATCCCAGTCACCTGAGTTTTGATCACCTGCACCTGCTTTCCCTCAACAACACTCCTATAAACTCCACATGCTCTCTGACACTCATCGTCTGGTCTATGGTTCACTAAACAGATCTATACCAGACTCCCCACACACTTACCTGTGTTTTCTTACCTCCTAGACTCTCCAGAGATTATCCAAAGGATATTCCAGGACTCCCGCATTTCCAACGATTCTCCAGCGTTGATCCCCGCTCTCATGAGCACCCGGACTCCACTCTCCTGTGACGAAAAGGATATTAGTTCCTGCACCGTGCATCTGCATATATCCATCCCCCCGATACTCACCAGCTCATCACTCTCCTCTTGCACTGCATCTCACTCAATAAACATTCCCGTGTGATACTTACCTGTTGTCTTCTAGCTCGCATTGTGACACTAACAGGGTAAAAGCCATAACACATTGGTTTGGATTTCATGGAGACTGCAACATGAAAAATCATTCGCAACCCATTTTACCTCCATAATGTGTTGTATTTCAAAGCAAAATAGGGTATTTACTGAGAAAAATAGATTAGAAATGTGTATTAAGAAAGTAAATGGTCCGTTTGATTACAAGTTGATGTTGTTATACATTTATAGTATGGGAGGAGAACTTAGGCTACTAATAATGGTTGATGACTTTACCTCTCAGAGCAACACACCTTGTTCACGGAAACAGAGAAAAACTAAGTGGGAGCAATGTTCCTTCTCATCCAGATGTATCTTATCCACCTTTGTTTTTAAGCTGGCCATTGGTTTACAAAAACTCCACCACCTAAAGAGCACACAATCAATATCAAAATCTGCACTAGCAGAGTGCAATAAACACAGAATCAGCTTACATTAGAGGTGGATAACACTACAAAAGGGCTTTGAGTCTATAGTGCAGGATTTTTTTTCTCTGGTGCAAGTAATGGAGTGAGGCTGGCTCATCAGTTATGCTGTCTGGGCTGTCATGACAAATTTGAGTCCTTTGAGGATCAAACCGCAGTCCAACTACACAGCTTTAGGCCTGGCCTTTAGTTCACTGGCTAGCATGTTCAGCTCCACTTGCAAAGGTCATTAATTTGAGTCTTACTTGAGGCAACAGGTCGACTGTCTCAGGGAACATTGTTTTCTTTTCTTTTTTTCATAAAATTTGAAACATTGGGGTTTCTACACCTTTAAAGATATGGATAATGTATTTATTTACTCAGTTTAGTTAATTAAAAATTCCTTTTCTCAGATGGAAAACGATGAACGTGGCCAAATGCAATGTATTTCTGCCAGAACAACTTCCCCGGGTAACCTTTCGTGCTAAAGAACTAGTACACTAGCCTTTCAGAAGCTAAGGGTAATGGAGGCACTGGGCAATTTCGATCTTCACAAGCAGATGGTCAAAGAACGGCAGCAGGGAGTGTGTTGGATTTCATACTCTATACTGATAAATTCCTTAATATATTCGACATCTGTTCTGACACCACGGAGTAGAAATTATTATTTTGAATTCTGATATAATTCTTTTGAAGTACTGCCATAGTTATTCAGATGAGTTGAAATATTTTGCACAAGTCATATAAATCATGTTTATGACAAAAACAAGAGTTGGAATATTGTTGTAGGGACCATATTTAAATGTTAAGGTATCTGCACACTGAGTCCGAAATTTTCGTCCAAATGTTTTGCACGTTAAAAAATAAATATGACCTTGCGTTGTGTCAATCACGTTTGCACACTGCTTCCGAAACTTTTGGCCATCAAAACATTTTAGTCTCAGGTTAGATTTTCTGCATTTTCGCATCCGTAGCATGCATTTTGATAGGAAGGGATGGGAATATGAAAAAATTGAAAGTCGCATGTGAAAATTTTGGACTCAGTGTACAATGACCTTCAATATTACTGGTATATTACTAGTAAGAAAATCACACATATATAGATATACACAAGTTTGAAATGACATGAGGGTGGAAAGAAAACATATAGAGAGAGTTGCCATTTCGGGGTGATATATTGTATCACATTCATCATACAAACAAACACAAATAAATAAATAAATGTTATATCTTATGTATGATGCTTTTGTTTTCCAAGAAAAATACACAAATAAATAAATAAGTGTTTGAACTCATATGTCAGTGGAGAACAATTGTAATATTTTTCATATTTGGGTGATATATTGTACAGCCCATTGTATACCATTCATCATTAAAAATTGAACAAACAAAACAAAACAAAAATCTAATAATTGGAATATTTACACAACTCGTTGAAATTACCCGATAATATAAATAATAATAACATATTTTTAACTTCTGGGTTATGCATTTGTCATACATAAATTATACAATTAAATAAAAATGACCAAAAACAAATTAATAAAATAAAACATATTTTCCTAAATATGTGATAAATGATAAAAATCACTGATATTTTTAAAGGGGAAAGGGTTTGCAATGTCACGAAAATGAGAAACAAATCATTTATGGGTTATGTATTTATCGTTATGCATTAATTTATGTATTTATTTTATGTAGGTTTAAATTAATAAATAAAAAATTTATATTTTACACAACTCGAATGGACATTTATGATTAAAAAAAGAATACAAATACTGGTATTTTCTAAGTAAACAATAAATATGTTTTTGAAATGACTGTGATGGAAAAAAATATTTGATTGATAGATTGATTTGCAATACAAGCTTAAAAATAAATAATAAAATACTAATAAATTAAAATAATACAATTATTATTTATTTATTTTATTAATAATAATAAAATAATAAGCATTATTATTGATCTTACAAGGATAAAGCTAGAAAACGTAAGTATTCATGATTTTTCACAAACCTCTGACAGAATTCGACAGAGGTAAATGAGTCTAAGAATTGTATGTGATGATAAAAGTGCCACACAGACATTAAACAGAGTAGCGCTTAAACGTTTCAAATTATTTGTATTTATTTTTTTAAATATCATACCATCTCAAGCAGGATTATTTCAAATTAAAACTATGAATTACAATTGTAAGCTACGACATGATAATAAGCTAAAACGGTTAAAAAAAACTAAATGTTACACAGGGGAACTGAACTGATCACGACACAAACTCTCACGTGTTTTATGTCCCTTTAGTACCAGCATAGTCTGCAGTTATAAACCATTCACACACTGCCCTCTACTGGGTAGAGCTGATTATCCAAAACAAACAGTGCATAGGTGATTTACTGAGTCTTCTCTGGCAGCAGGGGCGGATCTAAAAAATATATTTTTAGGGTGGCAAAGGTGGGACATGGGGTCTGTGAGGGGTGGCAACACTAAAGCAAGCCCCCATGTATAGTTTTTGGGGATTTATTGTCTGACATGCACAATTGTCTTCACAAATATTCCCTACCATTAAGTATTCATCTATACTGCTTAAAATGAAAAATAAACAACAACATTTCAAAATCCGTCATGGCACCAAATCAATACACAATATAAAAACTCCAACAGGTTATACATTTGTCTGAGCTTGCATCTTTAAAGAAGACATGCAGTTCAATTAATATTACATTGGCTGCATAGATGGTGGTATGAATCATGTTTTTGTGCAAGTTTAAGTATAACACTTTTGAATTTCTTAACATTAGAAAGAAATACAATAATATCACAGCATTGAAACTGGATCAGTATTGAAAACAATGTTTGATTTTCTTTTATTACCAGAGGTGGAAATGTCTGTAAGAACCCAGAACACACCATCAATAGTCTAGCAACACCCCAGCAACTGCATAGCAAGAGCCTAGCAACCACCCAGAATATCTTACTGACCAAACTATTTATGTTTCTGAAACAAGACAGCATAAATTTGTCTTTCAAACTTTTCAATCTAGTTATTACTGGTATTTTTAAATGCTTACACACAATTTAAATACACACATGACTTTCCTGCTCAGTGAACACTTATGCGATCAATAATACTTTACAAAAAATGCTTATTAGGATTCAGGAATAATTTCTGCAACTCAATGTCTATTGCAATACAACATAAATTAAATTACAGATAATAATAATAATAATTTAGCAATTAACTTTTGGGAACAGATCATTTTCATTTTACAACTGTAAAGTAATCTTGCAGTAGATGAAAAACACTAGAAAAGTTAAAATACCAAAGAATTGTATATAAACTTGGTATGCGCCACAATACAGTACAGTAAAAATATACAAAACGAACAAATTCAAGGTTCAAGTTTTTTTTATTCGTCACATACTCAATTATTAAGAATATAATCACTAGTGAAATGTAAAGATCAGTAGTGAAATGTAAGAGCATCCCCTGCACGTTTGGTCAAATTGCATTACAGTATACAATACTATAGCAGTTTCCAGGTCTCCTGACACAAGACTAGCTGCAGTACCTTGCAAAAGTATTCATACCCCTTCATTCTTTTCACATTTTGTTATGTTGCTGCCTTATGTTATGCTGCTTTAAATTAATTGTTTTCCCATATCAATATACACTCCATACACTATACTGACAAAGCAAAAACAGAACTATCACAACTTTGTAAATTTATTCAAAATAAAAAACCTGAAATAAGTACATTACATAAGTATTCATACCATTAACTCAGTACTTAGCTGAAGCTACTTTACAGCTTCAAGTATTTTTGGGTATAATAAGACAAGCTTTGCTCGTCAGCATTTGGCAATTATCTGCCATACTTCACATCACCTCATCATGTCTCAAGCTCTGTCAGGTTGGATGGGGGCTGACTCCAGACTCCATGGGTTTCTCCAGAAATATTTGCCTGGGTTTAATCCCAATTACTTCGGGATGGTACTCTGCAGGTGATGAGCAGTGCTGGTTCTTTTCAAAGATGATGCTTGGAATTAAGGTTCATCAGACCAGAGCATCTTGTTTCTCAGAGTCTGAGAGTCCTTTGGATGCTTTTCTGCAAATTCCAAGTGTGTTTTCATCTGTCTTCACTGAGGAGAGGATTGAGTTATGCCAAACCGTCACGAATCCCAGATCGGTGGAGTGTTGCAGTGATGTTTGTCCTTCTTTAGATTCTCTGGTCTGCATTTATAATCATGGAGCTCAATTAGATTGACCATCAGCTTCTTAGTCACCACACTAACCAAAGCCCTTCTCCATCAGTTGCTCAGTTTGGCCAGAAGGCCAGCTCTAGGAAGAATCCTGCTTGTTTAAAACTTCTTCCATTAAGGGTAACAGAGACTACATGATTCTGTGAACCTTCAATGAAGCAGATTTTTTTCTTAACGCTTCCGCAGATTTGTGGCTTGACGCAAACCTGTTTCTTATCTCTACAGGCAGTTATTTTGAACTCAGGGGTTAGTTTTTGCTCTGATATGCATTTTCAGCTGTTAGACCTTTTATTAAGACGTGTGTGCCTTTCCAAATCATACCCATTCAATTGAATTTGCCACAGGTTAACTTCACTTGAAGTCTAGTAACATCTACAAGCAATATGCAATAAGCTAAATTTCAACTGTCTCAGATAAGCGTATGAATACTTGTGTTTTGTGTAATGTGTCTTTGTTTTGAGAACTGAATTCATGGTTTGGGAAAATGGGCCAACCAGTTAGTTAACAATAGAGAAAAGGGCAATAAGATTCTTACCTAACTCTGCTATTAGTTTTAGTGATCGCATTTTCTTATTGATGTCATGTTATTGTTTCGTCCGATATGGCAGAAAGGCTAGGAGAATCAGATCACCAAACAATAACTGAATCTCAGACCAATCTGCACGGGATTAGATCTCTCAGAGGACTTCTGAATAAACCGAGAAAAAACAATTCACTAGTGAATGGGCTGCGTTTTGTGTTTTTGACTGAACCGATGAACTGACATTTTATCCTACCCCTCAGATTTTCCCACCTAGGCTTACTGCGCATGAGTGCATTAATGTTGCACCCTTTTTCTCATGCTGAACAACAATATTTAATGTATCTGCATTACTGTAAGGGTAGGTTTAGGGTTGTGGTAAGTGTACACATTAATAAAACATAATTTAAGAGGTAGCATTTTTTGTTGTCGAATTGTACTACCCACTGTTTTAATGAGAGAGGTAGCAAAATCTGACAAGGTAGGACAAATCGACAGAACACCGGGTCATAAGAGTCATTTGGTAATGAAGCCGACTACACTAGGCCAGTGGCGGAGCTGGGGGGGCAGGTGGGCGGGCAGTGGTGCCATGGACACCACTGATCTAAGCTTGGCCATCCCTTTGGCCACATCAAACGAGACTTTTCAGATGCACACTGCAGCTTTGCCTCAGCACCAGGCTCGAGTCAAATGAGCACGGAAAAGGTACACCAGCCAAATGAGCTTCAGTAGAACAATCAGATGCTGTTAGGCTATATAAATAAATAAATATAAGTAAATAAGCGCACAAGAAACTATGAGCATAAGACGTAGTTCTGTTGTCAGTTAAGTCATGAAATTACCAAAAAGGCGATTAAAGCTGGAAACTGTGCATGCATGTATGTATGCATTACATTTCAGAACGTCTCTCTAATAAATTCTCAAATATAGGCTCTTCCAGATCACAATAAGGCGCAAGCTGATATGTATTTTAATAAATTTGTAATTTAATGCACAAGTAAATGTGAGCACAGTTCACTTATACTAGAAAATATGCACTATTTTTTCATTAATTTTAAAAGTACAAACAAAATGAAACCATTTAAATGCATAAAAAAACTAATTTTACAATCTGGCATTTATGTGTTGTTGTCTTCCGGCCCTTTTCACATTCTTGTCACTAACTGCATGTCTCATCCATGAGTACGTAATGTTAGAGAACAAGTTATTTGGCGTTTTGAGAGCCAGAAACAAACTGACAGAGCAATTAAGCTATAGTGAGCTCCTTTATTAAAATACCTGGAGGTGAGGAATAATACAATAATTGTCATATTCACTCAGTATTACTTGGAATAATAATTCACAAATATCTCAATTAAGTAGAAATTAATTGTATTCAGCTGTGTTTTAGGCACTAAAATAGTCTAGTACTTTATAGTCAACCATAATTTTATATTGAAATAATGAAGATTTCTGTGCCACCCCAGGCCAGTTGCTGGCCCCTCTCTGGCCACCCCTATGAAAACATCCTGCTTATATTATTATTATGTATTAAGTCTACAGTATACTGTCCTGAACATTTTATTTTATTGCACATTTTATTCTTCTTTATTTTGTATTCTTATTTTTTACCTATATTTATGTATATTATCTTGTGTTGTGTTACATATATATATATATATATATATATATACATATACAGGACAGAGCATGTGAAGCCTTACATCCTCGCCTGAAGCAAAGGGAGGAGGATGTAAAAAGTGAAGTGTGACCACCTGGGAGCGAAACGATGTGGATAAAACCTTCGGAATATAGCCAGGCCTAGGCCGCAAAGTCACCTTGACCAGACCCGGGGCAAAGTCTATACACTCAGTGTATCAGCTGATAGAGAGAGCCTGCAAATCCCCAACTCTTTTCAACGACGTAAGTGCCAACAAAAGATTTACCTTAAGAGTCAGAATCCGTTCTGGAGCTGACTATAAGGGCTCAAATGGGGCTCCCATTAGACCCTCAAGGACTTCTGACAAGTCCCAGGAAGGAAATCCAGTACTGGTCTCAGACGCCGGACACAACGCATAAATGCAGAAACAATTTGTTGTCTCCCCAGGGGAATCTCATCCAGCTGTCTAAGAGCGGCGATGACCGCGACATAAACCCTTAAGTTGGTAGCAGCCGCCCCTACCTCAAGTCTCTCTTGCAGGAACTCCAGCACTGGTCCAATAGGGCAGTTGACTGGGTCTACTGCATGGGCTAAGCACCAAGACTCAAATACCCTCCATTTGTAAGAGTACAACTTCCTAGTGGCGGGGGCTCTGGCGTTAGCAATAGTCTCCTGAACTTCAGCAGGAAGACTAGAAATAAAAACTTGTGGCCTTGGTTGGGCCACACCCACAGCTTCCAGATCTCGGGTTGAGGGTGCCAGATCTTGCCCTGAAGGTGCGAGAGCAGGTCCTGCCTGATCAGAATCTCCCAGGGGAGCCGATATGGAAGAGGAATCAGCTCCGAGAATCACATCTGGGATGGCCAGAACGGGGCTACGAGTAGGAGACAGACACTGCTCTCCTTCACCCTGCAAAGGACTGCTGGAATCAGCTTGACTGGCGGAAAACATGTACAGCCTCCTGTCCGGCCAAGGGTGAGCAAGCGCATCTATGCCCAGAGGTGCCGGGGAGCTCAGGGAGAACCAAAGCGGCCATTGGAACGACTCCTGTGATGCTCTTCCACTTTGCCGAACAAATCTGTGTTTGAGAGATGGGGCGTCAAGAAGAAAATGTTTTTCCTTCTCGGGAATCTCAGTGAGATTAAGCCATAAGTGGTGCTCTGCGGCTACCGAGCCCGCCATAGAGGGTCCTACAGCCCGTGCCGTGTGTTTGGTAGCTCGTAGGGCCAAGTCTGTGGCCTTACGGAGCTCCTTAACCCCCTCCGGAGTCAGACCGTCACCCTCATCCTTCTCCTTCAGGACGTCTGCCTGGTTGGCTTGGAGGATGGCCATCGTATGGAGGGCCATGCCTGCCTGACCAGCTGCCATGTAGGTCTTCGCGATGAGAGCGGAAGTGGTCCTACATGGTTTAGTTGGAAGGAGGGGGCGGGACTTCCATGAGGGGGCCAGAGAAGGCAAGAGGTGGGAGGCTAGCATGCCCTCGACCACCGGGATAGCGGTATAGCCCTGTTCCACAGAACCCACTAGGTTGGTGAAATCAGCGGCTGCTGCGTTAGTAAGGCAGTAGGAGAATGGCTGTTTCCAGGATCTGGAGAGCTCATGATGCAGATCCCTGAAAAACGGTAGCTTCCTCCATGTAAGCCTCGAATTTGGGCCGATGAGGACCCGCTCGCCGAGCTTTGAAGACTGAGACTCGCGGGGCTCATTGGGCCAATCGATGGAGAGCTTTTCGGTGGCGAGCGAAAGTACGTTCACGAGCTCTGAGTAGGCCGCGGAAGGTAGCGCTTTCTGGCCACCAGGCGGTATAGCATCGACTAAAGCAAGCCCAAAATCCTCGGAGTCGGACGCTGCAGTAAATAGTACATCATATAACCCGAAGGAAACGGCGTCGCCTGCCTCCGGGCTAGGATATAAATATTCATGCCAAATTCAAGCGAGAATTCGTGTGCACATGCTCAGGTGAGAGGGGGAAAGAAAGGGCGAGGCCCATCTGCTCACTATCCATCGCCTCGAGCTCTACATCCAAGCCCCAGGTCGCAGATTCATGTAAGGCCGCAGAGGCCTCAGGAGCACAGCGGGGAAAAACGGATGACTCCTTTCAAAAAAATCTAGCCTAGAGTGGAGGGTTTTGAGACTGAGGTTTTCACAAAATGTACATTTTGAGATGCCGAAAACAGCCTTACGTGCATGCAAACCAATATATTTCACCATACCTCATCAGCCAATTAATTGGCGTGATTCTATACGGGTTTCAGACAATCGACACACCCAGGGGCATTCCCAAAGCATCTTAGCTTACACAGCGTTGAGTGAACCTATGAAAGAGAACAACAAGAGGGAGATCTTTAGATAAAATAATGCTATTATCACAGGAAATGTGAATCATTGTCCATCATTTTGTAATCAGTGATAAAGACAAACAAGTTGCAAAATTATAAATATTTCTGTATTAAACCAAGAAGGCGAGCCAGCTACCACACAAACAATTTGCAAACTGCATTAGTGTTATGTCCGTGAAGAAGTTTTCAAATCGAGGCAATTCATTAAGCTACAGAAAGTGAAGGTAAAAGCTAACCAAGTTTCGGCATGTGTCGCTGCATTAAAGGCACATATTCTCTCAGAGGAGATGAAAGATATGGCTAGTATTGGGTATTGTCTTAATTTATTTTCTAAAAAAAAAACTCTTATGGCTGATATACATAGTGAAAAAAACAACAATAACAGAATTAAAGTATTTCACGTTAAACAAGTTGTTTTTGGAATATCCTTGTCTGTAACAAATTTTTTATTTTCATTGACTGCATATGTTTATTCAGTGTTCCCGGCCTGGACACAGGACTAGCTAGATGGTTGAGAATTTTAATGACAGGCCTATTCATTGTGGAATATATCTAAATGTTTTAAATAATTTTCAGTGAGTAATCTAAATTTACCTTGTATTATTCGCGCCTCAGTTGTGAGGTAAATGCACAATTATTTTGGGGCAAATTAATTGAAGTAGACCTATACATTTTATAAACAAACTACCATAATAATAATTATAATATAATACATTAATTGTAAATGCCAAATCCTCACGATATCACAGATATATATATATATTTTTTGTTATCTTTGGCTATCGTCCATATACGGTGTCGTCGTCTGCGCAAGCGCAACCAGAGTATTTCACACGAATAGGGTGAGCATATAAATCGTGCTCGACAATCAGACGTATAGTGTGAGCACATAAATTGCGCTCGGCAATAGTGTGAGCACATAAATCGTGAGCTTTTGTCTTTACATCGCATGCGATCTTCTCGTACAGTGTGAGTTGATACCTTGCTGAAATCGCACGGAAATCACACAGACACACCAACAAAGAGAGAGAGAGAGAGAGAGAGAGAGATAGAGAAAGACACTCATATAGTGAGTGTGAAGGCGCAAATCTTTGGAACGCAGTCACTGTGCTGTCGCTAAGGTGAGTGGCATTCGCTTACATGCTTTACATTAAACATGGCGCATACATTAAACAAAGTTCCGAAAGTTCCATAGTAAAAACAAAAAACAAAGTATATCAAAATACATAGACTACACAGTGTTGTTAAACTCAACTGAAGCACAACCAGGAATATATTCTACTCATTTGTGGCGCTTTTCCACTGCATGGTACGGTACGGCTCAGTTCGGGTCGGTTTGCATTTCCACCGCAGTTTAGTTCCGCTATAGAGTGGGCGGGATTATTCACGCGTCGTTATAGTTGCGCCGCCTCTACTACGGTGACGTCATCATAAACGCACCACAAACAAACTCACAACAAAGAAAGGAGACGGAATAGTGTTCTTCACTCTCGGCATGTGGATGTTTTTAACAGCAATGGAGAGGTCTATGAGAATGCTTGGGATTTACCCCCAGCAGCAGAGACTGTGGTGCAGTGACATGGGCTGTAGATTCGGAGAGCAGGGGTGTTCGTGCAGGTGTGCTGCGTTACTTGATTAAGTTAGTTAACTACTCATGTAGCGTGTTCTGTAAAGTGAATTATCAATAAACTTTTGAATATTTCAAAATATACAATGTTTCCCTTGTTTTTTTTATTTATGTGATGGTTTTTATAATCGTGGCATTAATCATTTGTCTTTTTCAAGAGGTTCATTACGTGCTCATACAATAATACATATTTAACATAGTCTGGAGGTACACTTATTCGATCAGATTGTTTTTAATTGAAGCAAAACACAGATACAAAGGTAAAAAAATTAACAGAAAACATACTCTGAAAATATAGCAAGCTCAAAAGTAACGTTATATACATGAGGCTTTTTCCTTCGGCGTCGCGCCATCAAGCTCTCACTGGATCCGCTGCTCGGCTATCCACGAGAGGAACATCTGTACTTCCTCAACAGACAACGACACTGCTATTTTGCGGTTGATGCAAAAATGTGCGTTTGTTTAAACAGAAGTTGCGTCCGATCCTCCGCTGGCTGTGCTGATTTAAATCTAGCGGGTAGGGCTGTAGAGGAGGGTCTCGTGTCGCAAGTTCAGTGAAGCAGTAATGACGATTCTCTCCGGCCAATCAGTGATCAGTAGAGTTTACACGTCACGTTTTGGTAACGGTACGGCTCGCTTGGAACCTCGGCTGAGGTGGTACTAAAAAAGTACCAGGTACCAGGTACAGTACCCAGTGGAAAACCCCCCAAAAGTGAACCGTACCGTGCCGTACCATGCAGTTGAAAAGCGCCATTGGTCTCTTGACAAACATGCTTGCTTTCAAAACTTTAGTTAATCCAACAAATCTCTGAACTAGTATGGTGTTCAGATTTATTGATTTCCACAGCAGGTTTTCTCCTGTTCAACTTCCTGGGTGGTCAAATTATTTTATGTTTTCAAGGGTCTGTGAAAGAAAGCATGTAACTAAATATTATATGAGCCATTCTATTTTATATTAATTTTAAATAAGGTTTGAAAGTTACCCTGTTACCAAAAATCGGGACACACCTAAATATAGATTAAAAACCCCGATTTGTGTTTTGTTGACTAGCAAGACAGTATTTTTGTTGTGACATTTATTGTTTTTTAGTTTGCTTGTTTGTTTTTAATAAATTTGCTAAGTTATATGCAAATTAATTATTATTATCAAAATAAGTTATATGTAATAATAATAATAATAATAAAACATCAATAGAAATACAAAACAATATTTTGGTTAATTTAAAAAACTATATATATATAATTTAATAAAAAGTTAAAAGAGATAAAAATAAATAAATAAATTGCATCATATTTTTCGATGATATGTTAATTTATTTATTGGTGAACTCTTTAAAGTTTCTGAAAGGGGTCATGAACGGCCTTTGTTTTTTTGTGTTTTTTTTTACTGTTTTCTGAGGTTCACTTATAATGCATAACTCAATACAAATCAGTTGTGTTGCGACATTACTGTCGGATCCAATATATTTGGCACAACATCATGCTTTAGTTTCAATCTTTTCGAAAATCCCACATTAAATAGTGCCTTGTTTGTGAAAGAATCCATGGTAAAATGAAGTGAACAATGGGTCGAGTTCTTACTGACAGTCTGGATCTTCATTAAAAATAAAGTTAATTCACTCTTTCCTAACATTGGTATCAGAAAGAAGGCAATGCAAAGTTTTTTTTCACATCTTGGCACTTCACAGTGTCTTCAGAAAATCTTTATCATTCGGTTCCAGTGTAGACCTGCACGTTGGACTCTCTCATAAACGCTAGGTTACATGCACAAATCAGTGGGTGGAGCAAAACAGGCAGTGATGTAGAAGCAGGTGTTGATCATCTTCTGCAGAGGTGGTGCTTATCCACACCATTACATCATAATGTGAAAAATTCTAAAATCTGTCGTTTTGGCCTGGCTTCAATTTGTTTTTAGATTAATGGCAAAGTTTTGAGTTCTCAGACTTACAGGATGCTATTTTTTTATCCATTCTATTTATTTACATTTTAATAGTACAATGACCTCTTATGTCACAAGATAAAGAACCTTTTGTTTTCTCAGTTCAAGACCCCTGTAATGGTTCTTTAAAAAATCAATCTACAACGTTTTGTTTGTGTTCTTCACGTCGACCAAATTACCTCAAGACTTCCAAAAAGCATTTATCATTCTGATTGCTCCAAATAAATCCAATCTTTACCCTGTTTGCTCACGCTTGTCGTTGTTTGCCTAAATCACAGCATTAAACTCATCAAAGTGACTTCCCCTGTCAAGTCCTGATACTTCATCCGACTGCTGACAGCCACTATTGGCTGTTTACACATAATTGTGTTGAAGAACCCTTTCCATCGAGGTGCATTATAATTATTCACCTCTGTCCATTACACACAAACAAGAAACGAAAGATGTGTGATTGATTGGAAAGCAGTGCCTCATTTTTGTGTTTCACAGACATTTTTATGATACCGAAATGAGTTGTGAATCATCTTAATGCATGAATGAGGATAACGGATTTTATATTTCAAACATCGCTTTATTTTTTAACTTCCTTCGCTGATTATTATGTGTAATTTCCAACTGAGTGTAGATTTTTATGGACATTACAGTAAAACTGATTTCTGCTTACTTGCTAGTGCAGGTCATAAACTAAAGTTATGAACAAAATCCAATTCTGGGAGCTAATAGACAGGTCAGAGAGAGAGAATAGTTAGCAGATGTGCTTCACTGGTCTGAAATCAATGGAACATCACTGTTACAGACCCTCTGTCATTTATATTACAGCTACACGCTAAACAGCTAAGCTAAATATAATGCTTTTCTTCAGTCGAGGGACTGTTGAGTGTCTTTTAGCAGAAAATAAAACTATATCTAAAAGTCAGTCCTTTTTAGTTGAGGCACAAAATGTGAACTACATTTTTTTTATCTGTAAGGTTCTATACTTTATCATGAGTTAAAAGGACAGGTCACCCAGAAATTAAAATTACCCCATGATTTACTCACCCCTGAGTTGTCCTAGGTTTATATGACTTTCTTCTTTCAGAAGAATACAATCAGAGTTATTTAAAAAACAAAGAATTTCCTGGCTCTTCCAAGCTTTATAATCCACAACCGTATCACCCTGTAGCCCAAGACCGGTTGCCCACTAAAGCTAAGCAGGGTTGAGCCTGGCCAGTACCTGGATGGGAGACCTCCTGGGAAAACTAGGTTGCTGCTGGAAGAGGTGGTGGTTGAGGAGAGACCCCCTCACATGATTGTAAAGCACTTTGGGTGTACAACAATACACTATAAAGTGCTATATAAATGCATCATTCATTCATTCATACATAATGGCAGAGAATGGGGTTTAAAGGGGTCATATGATGCGATTTAAAGTTTTCCTTTCTCTTTGGAGTGTTACAAGCTGTTTGTGCATAGATAAGATCCCTGAAGTTGCAAAGCCTAAAGTCTCAAAACCAAAGAGATATTCTTTATCAAAGTTAAGACTCTGCCACGCCCCCCCCCCCCCCCCTAAAACGTCTTATTCAAACACACCCCCACGTGTCTATGTCACGATGTGGAAATATTTGCATAATGCCCACCCAAATGTTCACGTAAAGCAAGAAGGCGTGGTTTCAGTAACTGTAGTAGTGTTGATGCAGCCATGTCAGGGAGATGCTGTGTTTCTAGGCGAAAGCAAAAGCACTTTATTTGGCCTTCCGAAAGTAGATGCATTCAGTAATCTTAAAGATTACTTACAACAGAACAGCACAACCCAGATGTTATCACAATGCATTTTATGGATGACCGTTTCGTGAACCTAGGAGAAGAGATAATTCTGACTTTGCTATGCCAATCTGGGCTTCTGAATCAGGGACTGTATGTTTTGTTATTAGTTTAAGTATTTGCTATTGACTGTTCGAATGCGGAGTATTGCGTGTTGTGTGTGTGTGCGCGCATGTGTGTGAGAAAGAGGGAGAGAGACAGAGAGGGACACAGCGCAGCGTCGTGTGTGTGTGTGTCTGTGCTGTGCTCGTGTGTGTGCTCGCGTGTGTGGGAGAGGGAGACACGGTCACACAACCGCGGCTTGTTTGCTAACACATACAAGCGTAATCACTGTGTCTGTTACGGGACTCTGATCCCCTCTCCGGCATAAACTGATGGTAAAACTAGGGATATTATTAACTGACTTTACATTTATTTTGAAAGCTAAAGCTCATGTCTCATGATACAGAAAACTCCAGATCCAATTGCGAGTGAAATAGACAGTCTTTATTAGACAACTCCAAAACACAGTGGAGGTGCAGATAACCCGGCAGTGCAGGTGCAGACTCCAAACACAGTGGAGGTGCAGACAATCCGGTAGTGCAGGTGCAGTTAACCCGGCAGTGCAGAGTCTCCAGCTCAGGCAGAGAATTCAGTCCAGTCCGCACCCTCCAGGAATACCGAACAGCAACCAGGTGAGAACTGACTCAGGAACAGGAAGACTGACAGAGAGTAAGACAACACATGAGCAATAACGATCTGACAACCCACCACAGAAACGCCAGCCAGATATAGGCAGTGCAGACGAGCTACACCTGTAACCGCTCTGATTACCTCGTCAGGTGTGCGGTGCTAGGCAACGCTGACAAGCACAACGAGCGGGTCCACACACACAGACAGACACAGAATGAGCACACGGACCCGAAATCTAGCAAAATGTGGGACCAGGGTCTCGACGGAACCAACAGCAGCTGAAGGAGTCCAGCAGAGGGTCGATTAGAAGTCTTAGAAACGGCACAAACAGAGCAAGCCAAAACAAAACATTGTATGTTGTAATGATAACATATAATATATATATATTGTTATAAGGGAAACAGGTCAATTTAGCTCAAAGGGAATCATTAATGATTTTATAGGGAATTTGAACAGACTCACTGTTTCACGGCGATTCACCGAACAGGCCGTATAACAAACTCTGCACTGGATATTAAAATCCCAAAATATAGTGAAAACACTATTAAATAGCACGGTAACAAAATCGACAGATTAAGGCATTAACTTATGAGCACAAAACACAAGATATTTCTCTTTTCAATATAAACAAGACTTTATTTATATAACTCTAAGACGTGTAAACTAATCTACACATGAACAAGCATTCACACATTCACGCGTTGCAGAAAGAGAGAAAGTGAGGAAAGGATTAGATTAAGAGAATGAGAATTTGATATCCCACGTTGACAGCAATATGTGCAATTGCATAAACCTGAACAACCATCAATCACATATTTAACACTCGCATTGACTTTTCAATGAGGCTAAAATATATATTAAAATGACACCAGCAAAGCAAGGATCTTGGGGTTTTACTTGCGTTGCTTTTGTGTTTAAAGGATTCCCTTTTGTTGTCCTTTGCAGAAAAGGGTTTCTCCGAAGTCGCTGATTGGCTTAGAGTTCAGGAGTCGTTGAAGTGGGCGTTGGCTGGTTTTGCAGAGTCTTGGGCTTGTCGTCTTTGGCAAACGCAACTTAGCACACGAACTCAACGGAAAGAAAATAAACTAAAGTCAAAGAATAAAAGGATGTAAAGAGGCTAGGTGGCTTTTCTTCTCATCATGGTAGCAACTGGCTAGGTGTGGTCCAGAGCTGAAGAGAGAGTCAGTAGATGGCATTCTCAAGAGAGTGCATTTTTCCGGAGAGAGAGAGAGAGATCCAAGAGAAGTGAAGAATTCAAGAGCGCAAAAAGAGGGTTTCTTAGAGAGCAGTTAGAGGGTGTCCTGGGTATTTATTCTCGGCCTTTTAGGGACCTCCCAATGGTTGTCTTGACCAATTAGATCCCATGCTGGCTCTTTGTTTCTTCACCCAATCAATAAATCACATGTCATGGTCAGTCACATTGCCCGAATTTTACATTCTCTTGCAAAATATCCTTTTGAATGTGATTTCTATAACCAGAATATGATGCATTTGATAGGAAATCCATCAAAAGAAATGATTAAAGCTATACTTATGACACTCATACATACCAAACATGACATTAACCCTTAAGGCTTAAGCTAGTCAACACTAATTAAAAGCACAATAAACACAATGATTAAAACAAGGATATTCCAATTTGTGGGTCACATACATAATATGCAGTTATGCATAGAAATGATTAGTTTCATTAACCATGAGAATGAAAGTACTTTAAGATGATTTTACAGTCTGTAGCTGTGATTTCTATCACAGATTTACATGTAATGGTCACATGTTGCATCTCTTTGACCATCAATATTTATTCCTCAAATGTATTACCGAATTCCTGCATTGGAATTATCATTAAGTGTTCCTTTGGTTTTGCAGGCTGTATTCAGACGGGCTGGAGCTAGGGTCTGATTTATGACTTCCTGCTGTTGTCCTGTGGAATTCGGCTTCTCATGTTTCAACCATGCTTCGATCGAATCTTGATTTGTCTGATATTCTATCTGATATTCGGCCTTGATATTCTACACACCCCCCTTCGTTCGGCGAGGTGTTTAGCAGAAGACATCGTCGAGCGCTGGAAAAACAAGGGCAGAAGAAGCAGACAAAACACAGCAAACAACAAGACAACACCTCCATGACAGTTACTGTACTGGTGCCGGGCATTAGGTTATTCAATTTTGGAAATTATTGTTTTAATTCTTCGATCAACTTTTGCGACTAGATTTGTGTGTTTCTTCTAAGTTGTCTTAACTTAAGAATGTTCACATTTAGTTTCTAGTGAACTAATTTGTGGTAAAATGAATCGGCCTATCGTGCATGGAGCTCTCTGGCTTTCCTTCAGTCTAGAGTGGCTTGCGGATATTAGGTGTAGCGAGTCAATCCTAATATCAGACCTTTGACCCTTGCAGGGTGTCTAGGTGTTTCACCTACTAAAGAAAGAGGGGAAGGAAAAGGATAGGTAAAAGAAGAACAAAACAAAACAAAGCTGCTGTGGGTTTTCCTAGCATGATTTGCAACTACTGTTGAGCTAGGATGTCATGTGCAGCTAGGGGGCCATGCACCTTAACTTCGTGTCAGGTGTTCTAACTCTTGTGAGGATAGCTATATGTTTCTTCATGGTGGTGTATGTAACTGTGTTGTGCTAAAGTTGGATATTCTACTTGTGGGAATAATATGTTTGTTGAATGTGTTATCAGTAGATGTGGTTACCTCTGGGTGTAGGTAATGTTGTGTGTGGTTTCTCTCGCTTTGGCT
The DNA here is from genome assembly GCA_003573665.1 of Oxygymnocypris stewartii. Taxonomy (NCBI): domain Eukaryota; kingdom Metazoa; phylum Chordata; class Actinopteri; order Cypriniformes; family Cyprinidae; genus Oxygymnocypris; species Oxygymnocypris stewartii. The sequence goes on along the minus strand of QVTF01019827.1, from coordinate 1,744,650 downwards.
CTTGCTTCTGCGCATAAGCATGTTTGAGTCCTCTTCTGACCATGTAGAGCTGATCATTGGTATCGTCTAGTTGTGGGGTCAGATTGTCCATTTCAATTCTGTACCTTTCAAGGTGGTCCTTCAGGGCACTTATTTCAGCATTCTTGTTGCTGATGTCATGCTTGGCTTTCTCTAGTAGCTGGTTGGCATACTGAAGTCTGTTTACCAGGTCTTCCTGGGCAGCCTTTGCATGTTGTTGGTCGAGCTGAGCTGCTGTCAGGGCTGCTTGGAGCTCCTTAACTTGTTCCGTTGTTTCCTGCTCGCTCTCGTTGGGTTCTTTGAGTTGATCTTGAACTTTCACTTCCAGCTTGTCTATGCGACGTTGAGCACATGTCAGTTCCTCTTGAAGGTGGGTGATGTGCTTGTCGCTCAGTTTCAGCTGGGTCGTGAAGGCATAGCTTAGGGAGCTGGTGATTTTGACTAGCTCTTCATGGTTGTTATTCTGGCTTGAATCTTGTGTCAGGAATCTTCTCAGGACTAGGATTATTATTAAAAATAATAACAGTTCAAACGTCTTGGGGGTGAGGCTGTCTGTCGTGCCTCTCAGCCAAGTGTTCACATCTTCCCCTTGGGCAAGGGGGTCTGCAGTCTGCGGCATGTTGGCACGCTGGGGAGAAGAGAGGCTGACACAGATCTGTGTGGAGTGGAAGCTTATGTGTGGTGCGACAACTAAGTGTTATGTCAGTGATTTTGAACCACTGTGTAGTGTGGTGATCACTGTGTTGGTCTCAGAGTATCTAGGTAGACTAGCGATGTGAAGACTTCGTCACTCTAATGAGGAAGAGGGAAAAGAGACAAAAAGGTGAAAAACAAATTTAATAAAAAAAACAATTCCTTTTCTATTTTTTTCAAAATGAGGAGAATTCCTTTTTTTTTTAATTAAATGTTGTTATCAAGGAGGCAAACAATATTATTAAATCTTCGTCTTGGACAAACTAATATAATAATACTTCTGATATCTCTTTTCTTAGTCTGACAGAATTGACAACGCAACACCTTCCAGTTGGACCGCTCACAGGGAGGCTGCGAAGGCGCCAGTTGCTCAACACTTATCTCTATTAAAATTGATCTCAGCGTTGCATGAGTTGTTCAAATTTGGATTGCGTTTTAAATATAGAGAGGTTAAGAAGAACAAAAGTAGGTTTGATTGCAATCAAATTCGTTAGGATGATTCGCCTCTTGACAGGATTGTATATCTCATACACTTAGAATTGATTGATGGTTCTTACAGGTCCCTACAAATGTGAAAAGTGAAGAGGAAAGAAAATGGTAAGACAAAGTAAAATTGTAAAGTAATAAACAGGCAAAATAAGCAAATATGAAATTAAGTAAATGAGGAAATAAGTAAATAAAATAGTGGTTATGTTTATAACCAAAACAGGAAGAATTAGGGGTAAAACGCAATAAAGTAATGAGTGAGTATAAGTCTGAATAGAATCTACTTAAATGGGTAATAAATCAATTAGGTAGAAGAAGTTTACTTAAACTTTTAAAGTTCAATACTTATTTGTACCTAAAATGATTATGCCCAAAAGGGAATACTAGAAGGAAGGATCATATTAAACAATATGAGGGGGACAATTAGAATGATTCCAAATAAATTTAATGTTTTAATTAAATTTGAATTTGGCACAATTAATAATTCTGGACTAGTATTTTCCTTTCTAGTAGAACTACAAATAAGTGGTAAAAAGGGAGAAATAGGGAAGAGAAAGACCAACAAGTATATTAGTTTAAATGTCTGAAGGGTTAAACCACTTTAGCTTTTCCAAACACACACTTTATTCAACCATTGGATGTTTAATGCTAACTTCTAACCTTTGAGGCTAATGGCTTTAGCATAGACTTCAATGTAAACACAACCGTGCCGTCAGCAACAGCATCGATGTACTGCGCGTGCGCAGTTCAAAGTTGCTCCGGAAGTATGTTAAGACTTTCGTGTCACAATCGTATCTGTGGCAACCAAAACAAACTAGTGGCTAGCATATTAATTGTTGCATTACAAATACAGTTAAGCATGTTACCTTAAATGTTGGTGCATCTCAACACTGTACAAATAACAACACCGCTTGTTCTGCGATGTGGCGCTTAAACTTTCAGTTCGTTCAGAGTTAAACTTAAACCTTATTCAAATAATAGCTTCGTGCTGCGGTTGAGGAAACAGTGATCACAAGCCCGTGTCCGTTTATATGGACATAAACACAACAGGGTTTCTTCGCTGTTGGTTCAAAGGTAAACTTTACTTGATAAAGCTTTTAAAACTCCCATTCAAATCGCTCTCGGACACGCGCAGTGTTTCGCGAGATTTAATTCACTTTGTGAGCAGTGTACACAAACAGGCAAGCATTATTCTCTAATGTTTAACCCGGGGAGTCATAGCATATATGATCGGACAATGGAACACGCACTGACGATCAAACTATGAATAATAAGGCTTTGATAAATAGAATTGAGGAACACGCTCAAAACTATTCTTTATCCACTGATTTATTTCCCTTTTAATTACTGCAGTTTAGCTTCGTGCGGCTAACAGTTACTGAGATTTGGGATTAAATTATAGCTATTAGATGACCTGGAACACGCAGGACATTAATTCAGCTATAAAACAAGGCATTACAAGAAGAGAGGAAAACGCTCAAATCCGATCTTAACTGTTAACTTTGAGTTCCCTTACTGCAGTTAAACAAAGGAGAGGCTGACTCGAGTTACAGCCTTCTCTGTGCTCATTCATTCAAGGAGGCGCGCGCTGCTGACGTCACTCACACATACGCACACACACACCAGTCTCGATCTCAGATCTCATCCGTAAGAATATAAAAGATTAAATAACTTGGTTTATGCTCATAATTTAGATTAATCTGCCCGCAGATCCTCCACCAATATGTAATGATAACATATAATATATATATTGTTATAAGGGAAACAGGTCAATTTAGCTCAAAGGGAATCATTAATGATTTTATAGGGAATTTGAACAGACTCACTGTTTCACGGCGATTCACCGAACAGGCCGTATAACAAACTCTGCACTGGATATTAAAATCCCAAAATATAGTGAAAACACTATTAAATAGCACGGTAACAAAATCGACAGATTAAGGCATTAACTTATGAGCACAAAACACAAGATATTTCTCTTTTCAATATAAACAAGACTTTATTTATATAACTCTAAGACGTGTAAACTAATCTACACATGAACAAGCATTCACACATTCACGCGTTGCAGAAAGAGAGAAAGTGAGGAAAGGATTAGATTAAGAGAATGAGAATTTGATATCCCACGTTGACAGCAATATGTGCAATTGCATAAACCTGAACAACCATCAATCACATATTTAACACTCGCATTGACTTTTCAATGAGGCTAAAATATATATTAAAATGACACCAGCAAAGCAAGGATCTTGGGGTTTTACTTGCGTTGCTTTTGTGTTTAAAGGATTCCCTTTTGTTGTCCTTTGCAGAAAAGGGTTTCTCCGAAGTCGCTGATTGGCTTAGAGTTCAGGAGTCGTTGAAGTGGGCGTTGGCTGGTTTTGCAGAGTCTTGGGCTTGTCGTCTTTGGCAAACGCAACTTAGCACACGAACTCAACGGAAAGAAAATAAACTAAAGTCAAAGAATAAAAGGATGTAAAGAGGCTAGGTGGCTTTTCTTCTCATCATGGTAGCAACTGGCTAGGTGTGGTCCAGAGCTGAAGAGAGAGTCAGTAGATGGCATTCTCAAGAGAGTGCAATTTTCCGGAGAGAGAGAGAGAGATCCAAGAGAAGTGAAGAATTCAAGAGCGCAAAAAGAGGGTTTCTTAGAGAGCAGTTAGAGGGTGTCCTGGGTATTTATTCTCGGCCTTTTAGGGACCTCCCAATGGTTGTCTTGACCAATTAGATCCCATGCTGGCTCTTTGTTTCTTCACCCAATCAATAAATCACATGTCATGGTCAGTCACATTGCCCGAATTTTACATTCTCTTGCAAAATATCCTTTTGAATGTGATTTCTATAACCAGAATATGATGCATTTGATAGGAAATCCATCAAAAGAAATGATTAAAGCTATACTTATGACACTCATACATACCAAACATGACATTAACCCTTAAGGCTTAAGCTAGTCAACACTAATTAAAAGCACAATAAACACAATGATTAAAACAAGGATATTCCAATTTGTGGGTCACATACATAATATGCAGTTATGCATAGAAATGATTAGTTTCATTAACCATGAGAATGAAAGTACTTTAAGATGATTTTACAGTCTGTAGCTGTGATTTCTATCACAGATTTACATGTAATGGTCACATGTTGCATCTCTTTGACCATCAATATTTATTCCTCAAATGTATTACCGAATTCCTGCATTGGAATTATCATTAAGTGTTCCTTTGGTTTTGCAGGCTGTATTCAGACGGGCTGGAGCTAGGGTCAGATTTATGACTTCCTGCTGTTGTCCTGTGGAATTCGGCTTCTCATGTTTCAACCATGCTTCGATCGAATCTTGATTTGTCTGATATTCTATCTGATATTCGGCCTTGATATTCTACAATGTCAAAAGCCATAGACGGCCACCAGAACCGTTGTTTAATAAGAAACATGGTACGACTCACCCCAGGATGACAAGCCACCTTGGAACAATGACTCCATCGAATGACATCGGACTGTAAAGTCTCTGGCACAAACAAACAACCCGGTGGGCATCGGGACGGAGGCGTTACCCCTTGTGAGGCCGTGCGGACCTTTGACTCAATCTCCCATGTGACTGCAGAAACAAAAATTCTCTGTGGCACAATGGGCTCGGAAAAAGACGGTCAATTAGAATGGTCGAAAATACGGGATAACGCATCGGGCTTGATGTTCTTAGAACCTGGCCGATAAGAAATAGAAAAATTGAAACGACCGAAAAATAAAGCCAACCGGGCCTGCCTAGAGTTCAATCTTTTAGCGGACTTGATGTACTCAAGATTCTTATGATCAGTCCAGACGATAAAAGGAACCCCCGAACCTTCTAACCAATGACGCCATTCCTCCAAGGCAAGCTTGACTGCCAGCAGCTCTCTATTACCAATATCATAGTTGCGTTCAGCGGGAGACAAACGGTGAGAAAAATACACGCACTGGTGCATCTTGTCATCCGAGGAAGAACGCTGGGATAGGATGGCACCAACCCCCACCTCTGACGCGTCAACCTCCACCACAAACTGCCGGGAAGGATCAGGGGCGATGAGTATGGGAGCTGAAACAAAGCAGCCTTTCAGTTTGGTAAACGCAGCTTCCGCTGCGCTGGACCACCTGAACAGAGTCTTGGTGGAGGTTAAGGTGGTCAAAGGGGCAGCTAGCTGGCTGAAACTGCGAATAAAACGCCGGTACAAATTGGCAAAGCCCAGAAACCTCTGCAGGGCCTTGCGGGAATCTGGAGTTGGCCAATCAACCACAGCCTGAATCTTGTCCGGATCCATGCACATCCCCTCGACTGACACAATGTAACCCAAAAAGGGAACAGACTGTGCATGGAAAACGCATTTCTCCGCCTTGACATAAAGCCCATTCTCTAACAGCCTCTGAAACACTCGCCTGACGTGCTGAACATGTTCCTGGAGAGAGTGAGAAAATATCAGTATGTCATCCAGGTAGACATAAAGGAACTGATCTAGCATATCTCTCAACACGTCATTGACGAGTGCCTGATAGACTGCGGGAGCGTTGGAAAGCCCAAAAGGAAGAACGCGATATTCAAAGTGCCCCCTGGGGGTATTAAAAGCAGTCTTCCATTCATCCCTCTCCCTTATGCGAACCAAATGAAACGTGTTGCGAAGGTCTAATTTCGTGAACAAGGACGCCCCCTGCAGACGCTCAAAGGCAGAAGACATCAACGGCAAAGGATATGTATTCTTCACCATGATGTTATTCAGCCCTCGATAGTCGATACAGGGACGAAGAGACCCATCCTTTTTTTTCACGAAAAAAACCCCACCCCCGCCGTCGACGAAGAAGTGCGAATGATCTTGGCTGCTAGAGAATCAGAAATATATTTATCCATGGCCTCCCTCTCCGGGGCGGAAAGCGAATAAAGTTTGCCCTTGGGTGGAGACGTACCTGGTAATAAATCTATAGCACAGCCATAGGGACGATGCGGAGGTAGAGAAGCAGCCCGAGACTTACTGAACACTCCCTTCAGGTCGAGGTACTCGCTGGGCACGTTTGACAGATCCATATGCTCATCCTGAAACACAGAACAAGACACAGGAGGACAGGCATACAACAAACAAGCAGCATGACAATCCTCACTCCAGGAGAGAATGGAATTCTGACTCAAATTTAAGTGAGGGTTATGAAGCACAAGCCAAGGATGCCCAAGGACTACTGGAGTAACGGGAGTGTCAGTTAAAATAAAATGAATAGTCTCAATTTGATTACCAGAAGTGATGAGTCTAACTGGACCCGTAGAGTGAGTGATGGAAGGAAGAGACAGGCCATTGAGAGCATGAACAGCAATGGGCTGTGAGAGGGCAATCACCGGAAGTTTAAGTCTGTAAGCGAGATCAGAATCTAAAAAATTACCCTCGGCACCAGAGTCAATTAAAGCCTGACAGTCATAGGTGACTGAGGACCACTGCAACCTGACAGAGAGGAGTGTAACTGCAAGAGAGGATTTAGCCAATGTGATCCCACCCGTCAGTAACCCCTTACCTACTGACGGGTTCTGGCTTTTACGGGACACTGAGCTGCGATGTGGCCAGCAGCTCCGCAATACAGGCAGAGACCCTCGTTTCGCCGCCTCCGCTTCTCCTCCAGGGAAAGACGGGATCTGCCCATCTGCATGGGTTCAGGTTCGGAGAAGCCGACATCTGCATCGCAGTAGAGGACAGGAAGGTGATCCAGCCTATTGACCGCCGAAGCTCGGCGCGCTCGCTGATTTCTCTGCTGCAATCTGGCATCCACCCAAATAGCCAGACTGACTAAACCATCCAGCAACGTAGGTAACTCCAGTGTGTAGATCTCGTCCTTGACATAATCAGCAAGTCCATGAAAAAACATATCCCACTGCACTTCTAAATTCCAACTGCACTCTGCCGCCAAAGTGCGGAATTCAATGGAGTAATCAGTGACGCTCAGATCTCCCTGCCGTAACTCCGCCAGAAAACGAGCCGCCTCTCTACCCGAAGCTGCCCGATCAAACACCTTTCTGATCTCCTCCGAGAATGACTGAAACAAAGTGCAGCAGGGAAGTTTCTGCTCCCAAACGGTAGTTCCCCAGAGAGCCGCCCGTCCAGAGAGTAGTGTAATGACAAACACTATCTTCGATTCCTCAATAGGAAACAACGATGGTTGGAGGGAGATGTAAAGTGAACACTTGGCAAGGAAAGAGCGGCATTGCTGGGGCTCGCCAGAGTAAAAGGCTGGAGGCAGAAGGCGGGGTTCGATAAAACGAACCGCCTGATCTGGGATAGCAGACGCAGGTGGATTAAACGCAGTGGGTTGCTGAACAAGCTCGGTCTGGAGACGCTGTAACTGGTTGGTCAGCTCCGAAACCTGAGAGACCAGGACTTGAATAGCGCGATTAGTGGCTGCCATCTGTTCATCCTGGCGATCCATGCGTGAGTTACTGTGAGCTAAAAAGCCTCTTAAATCTGACGCACTCGCTGGATCCATCTTGGTAAGATCGTTCTGCCATGATACAGAAACTCCAGATCCAATTGCGAGTGAAATAGACAGTCTTTATTAGACAACTTCAAAACACAGTGGAGGTGCAGATAACCCGGCAGTGCAGGTGCAGACTCCAAACACAGTGGAGGTGCAGACAATCTGGTAGTGCAGGTGCAGTTAACCCGGCAGTGCAGTCTCCAGCTCGGGCAGATAATTCAGTCCAGTCCGCACCCTCCAGGAATACCGAACAGCAACCAGGCGAGAACTGACTCAGGAACAGGAAGACTGACAGAGAGTAAGACAACACATGAGCAATAACGATCTGACAACCCACCACAGAAACGCCAGCCAGATATAGGCAGTGCAGACGAGCTACACCTGTGACCGCTCTGATTACCTTGTCAGGTGCGCGGTGCTAGGCAACGCTGACAAGCACAACGAGCGGGTCCACACACACAGACAGACACAGAATGAGCACACGGACCCAACAACCGTGACATCATGATTATGGTAATGGTCGTTACATTTCCAACGAGTGCTTGTGCCAATCACAATGCTCTGGGTCCATTGGCCAATCAGAGCAGACTGCGCTTGTCGGGAAGGAGGGACTTTGTAGAAAACGAAGTGTTTGAGAGAGGCAGGGCATAGAGGACCTACACTAATGTACAGTATTTGAAAAATAATGAGTTTTTTGAACATTAAAGCATGTCAACATATTCTGTTATACCAAATACACACAATAATGATCTTTAAAAAGCATCATATAACTCCTTTAAGATTTCGAAGCTTTAAAAACTGCATCCATCCACCCATCCATTATAAAAAGTGCTTCACACAGATCCGATGGCTTGATAAAGGCCTTCTGAATTTAATCAATGCATTTGTGTAATATAAATACCCCTAATTAAAACTTTATATACTGCAATCTCTGCTTCATCTAACTGTCATATGTGCGTAAACAGAAAAGTTAAGTAATTTTTACAATTTTTACACATTTCTGTGGGCTTCAAAAGGTCAAACGACATTTACTGCAATTATAAAGCTTGGAAGAGCCAATACATTTTTTTTTTTACTCCGATTGTATTCATCTAAAAGAAGAAAGTCATATACACCTATGAAGCCTTGAGGGTAAGTAAAACATGGGCTAATTTTCATTTTTGGGTGAACTTTACCTTTATTGCAGCAGCTTATATTAAATAACAACAAGCGACTTTTACAACATGTATTAATCTAATCAACATTTTTAATTACATAAATGGAAATTAATTAATGATCAAATATTAATAATTCAATCAACAATTAATAAAAAAAGCATACCATGGAACATGAATCACAAAAATCATCGCAAATGAATTTGAGTAGCACACTTTTTGTACTGTGGCATTACCATCTGATATCATCACTGTACTATAGTGCAGCCACAGTAAGTATTGAAACAAAGTCTACCTTTATTATATAGTTGCAACTTATTCATTTTAGTATGTTTTTGGGTGTTTATAATATATATACACACACACATATGGGTATCGCTAGTGGGGGAAAACGGTGACAGAGTGCATAGGGCCCAGAGGTCTGGGGGGCCCGCGATCGCCTGGCCATCGGGGAACACCAGGACATTCCATTCAAATAGTGGGCCGAACGCCGAAACGAAGGAGACCTCCGCAATATTAGGCACTGTTTTTAAATTACAGCACATGCAAAACCGCATAAAGCAGATACTCCAAAAGAAGCAGCACATCAAAACAGAGCAGAATCAGTCACCCGCACAGCGCTGACGAACGAGCTTCTGCCACGATTTTTAAGAAATAAAAGCACAAGTCGCTTGATCCATTCAGATGAGACAGTCGTGTGATATGAAAAAGGTTAGTGATGCTGGCTGAAAACAGTCACGACAATGAGGTATAATGGAAAACGCTAAAAGGCTTGTCAGTTCAGCACCGTAGTAATTTAACTTGAAGTTATTAACATCAGTGTTATTAATACTGTACAACTATCCAATATATTGGCAGAAATGTGTTTATTATAAATGTTACTGTTATCGCATATTGGAGAATATTTTAGTTTTAGAAGGTGTTTTGTAGTTTCTTCATGTTTAGTTTTTTTTAACTACAAATTTTATAGTTTTATTATTACTTATTATAAAAACCATATAACTATGGTAATAAGGACCATGGATTTATTTCTTGTCACCACCATCCTACTAATAGCCAATAGCTAAACTCTGGATTCTAAGCAAGAACTTCTTTCTTTTTAGATGTTTAGTTCTAATTCATTTTAATTGAAGTAAAATGTTAATTCAAGGGCCTGATTAAAGATAAATATCAGTGTCTTATAAAAAAGGTAGGTGATTATTATTTACAAATAATAAAGTTCTTAAAGGGAGATTCACCCAAAAATGAAAATTGTCATCGTTTACTCAACATGTCATTCCACAAACCTGCATGAAATTCTTTCTTCTGTGGAGCATAATTTGAGAAATTCAAGAAATGTTTGTCCATACAGTAGAAATCAAAGGAAACCAAAATGGCTTGGTAACATTCTACAAAATCTTCTTTTATGTTAAACAGAATAAAGGCATTTGGAACGACGTGAGGGTGAGGAAAGATTACAGAATTTATCAGCAGTAACTTTCCAACAGTCTAGCTCAAAATCAATGCTTTGTTGTCAAGTGCTTTTCTATGTGACAAAAATGCATTATTACATTTGTTGCATTTGTCGTGAATTCAGTAATATCTATCAGTATTTGTTCCTGTCCTGTGTCCTGTTTTATTTATTCATTTATTTACTCCAATTGAAGGCCCTATGACCCATCAAAACATCCAAGGTGGAATTTGTGAGCCGGATGGAATCTATTTGTCCAGGTCAGTTGGACAAGAATGATATTTTACATTACGCAACAGTAATTTTTTTTTTATAAATTAGCAAATGAATATATTTTGAACAAAGCTGAATTAACCATGAGCAATAGTATATTTATAAAACTATTATTGTTCAATATATAAATATATTGTTGTTCAATATCCTTGTTGTTTTTAGGAGATTCACAAACATATCAATCCTTGATGAGGGTCTCTGATAGATCATTCAAATCCTGTCATCAGTCTAAAGATTGTACATAGACAGTATTCATCCATTAGAAGACCCGGATGCCACTTAAAAAAACAAAGAAACTGAGTAAACTATAAAGCATACAATTATGATGGAGTAATGTTGATTGCATCTTGACATGTCAAAAAATTACTTTACCAGTCCTCCGAGCATTGTTTTTTTTTTGGGCGACAAGCCTCATGTGTCTGTCCCATTAAAACAGTCACCAAAGCCCAACGTCAATTAGAGGACCAATGAAGCGTGATCAATTTGCATTACTTCCTGCCAATTGAGCCGACACTTGTAGATGCGGAAATCTCTTCGAGCCTGATGGGTAATGACACGTCCCTTCCGCTATCCATCAAAACGTCCTGACAGACACATTAGGAACTGGGCCTGATGCACTTGCTTTGACCCGTGGGTCAACCTTTTCGCTCACGACTGCAGGGATGCGTCTTTCACGACGTGTCGTGATTATCATGTTCTGTTTGAACACTTGATGATTATGATGCTGCTCATTTGATACTTAGTGCTTGAATTATTGCTAGGAATGAAGAACACGGATAGGTCACACACACCACCAACCCCGTGAGTCCTGCGCACCCACAACACCTTTACCTGAGAACAAGCACACTGAATTTGCTTTATGGATAATAGAAACAGCTAGTCACAGCCTCAGACGTCACGTCCACGGACTGTTGGCCAAACGTCTGATGCATATGGTGCATAAAAGTGGTTTCGAAGTCATCATCGGATTGGTTAGATTATACAGCATTTCCGGGAGACGTGTGTGTCGCGTTATTTAACGTTACGCCTGGAAACAAAAATGCTGCAACGCCAAATTCCCTCACGAAAGAAGAAAGCCGTCGTGTTTACAACTGTGATGACGAGCAATTATCAGGATCAACTAAACGTAGGATTTTCAGAAGTGTGTGAAATATGTAATTTACGACAAGTTGGAGGTGTAACTCTAAGAGGTTATTTACAATGATTAAAAACATATTTTCAGGAGTAGAATGTTATTCTGAAGAATATTTAAAATGCCAGTCAGTCAGGAAGAGAGTTATTGTCCACATAAAGTGACCAATACGTTTGTTTTGTATCTGTTTACAGGCTTTTTATCCGAAAAGCGATTACAGTGTGTACACAGGATGTGGAGGTTTGAGGGACGTTTTCATTGACTTCAATATTGAGTTCACTGGTTTGATGTATATAGTAAATGAAGTGAAGCACTTTTAAATCCATTCCCCTCAGCATTACAGGTCATTCATTACACTAGATTATGAAATACCCATTTCATAAAATTGCTAAAGGAAAAGTTGAGTGTACAAGGTCAAAGAATGCTGAAAGGGAAATAAAAGTTAAACTGAAATTGCTATTGACAAATTTCACCTCGGAAAACTCATTGAGACAGAGCTTTGTCTTCATTTGTAACTCATTTTTAAAGAAGATAAAATGAAGAAGCTCATCATTCCGACAGAAACTCTTGATTTTCTATTAAACACTGAGACGGATCTATCTATTTCAGCGTTTTAACTACAAATCCCAAATCAAGACAAATGAACTGTGCTCGCTCAGAGGAACTAAAGCACCTAGTTGTTTGAAGAACTACTCTATCCAAATCTCTGTTTTAACCTCTTAAATCTAGTAGAGTGGTTCGTCAATGATTTAAGAAGGCTTCACTTATATTTGATAATTTTAAGTCTTCTTAGGCCTTATGAATTTAAGTGGACATTTTGATAGATTTGAAGTTTAAACAAAAAATTTATAAAGCTTTAATAAATTGTGATCTTTGATTCTGATTGGTCAGTTGTAGCATTGACCGTTCAGAATTTGATTAGTTTTATGTAATTGTTACACATTCTCCAGAATACTCAATTTTGGTCAATTGTAGAATTGACTCTTCATTCTGATTGGTAAGTTTTTTTTCATAATTTCTATGGAATTGTTACACAGCTCTCTGGAATACTTGATTCTGATTGGTCGACTGTAGCATTGATTCTTGATTCTGATTGGTCAGTTGTAGCATTGAGCTCTCAAACATTTTATTTTATTTCATTCAGCCCCGAAAAAACGGTGCAACACGTTTATTAAACGGAAACGGTGATGCATTGAACACCCTGTTCCGATGAGGCAACTGTTGCAACTATGGCAGCTGAGAAGGCCATTTTTTTGTGTTCTTTTTGAAGTATTTTCGGAGCATGATGAAATTGGTATAAATACGTGTTTAATACTGCAAAATACGCTCAATGTTACAGTCACTGTCCATACCGTCCAGAATAAAAGACAACATCCCAATCGAGTGAAGGTACTTGTGGAAACCGTGGTTCCTAATTATTGTGATCCAACATTTGCCTCGCATTTCAGGTGAGGGATAATCCACTTCTTACCTCAGAGACTGTGTTATGATCTATATGACCTTATTTTTATTGTGAGTATTAGGTTTATCATTATTGCTGATCACAGTTATTTTGCTATGATATTGTAATATTTACCAATATATAATCAGAGGAGCATAGAAACGTTTATGAAAGTGTCACTCCACAATACAATAGCAAAATATAGAAATATGTAGTATTTTTATGTTACATTAATCAGTGTCTAGCACACCTTTAGGAAAGGATATGGACCAGAAGACATTGCAATTACTATATGATATTTAGACAGACTTAAAGAAGTTACAGATATATACTTGTGCTCTTATTATTTCAGTTATTACATTTTAATGTAAATAAACATGTGCAAATAATATACTTGCTCTTGTGAATTTATTTTGATATTAATTACATTTACTTACAAATTCATCATCATCATGTTGATATTCTATGTTACTATAAAACTCTCATGACAAACATGTCTTCTTATATCTTCAATTGTTGCGTATACCGAGCTGCAGCAGACACATGGTAAACAACTTCACTTGGACACATTGTGCGAGCGGTCTCTTTAATACTGCGTGGTTTCTACACACGTTGCTGCTAATTGGGCTGACATTTTTGACACACCCACCAAACAAGAGAAAGCGTATCTCAAACCCCGCTGTACACCGTTTCCAGGAAACATGTCGTTCAACCCAGAAACCATAGCAAAACGTTGGGCCTGAACGTGCTCCAGTTCTATGAAATTGTTACACAGCTCTCTGGAATACTTGATTCTGATGGGTCAATTTTAGCACTTTTATTTTGAATACATTTTGTAGGTTTTAGTGGGAACTGACTTCCTCATTCTTGAGAGCATTTAAATTGGACAATGAGGTAACACTCATTTTAAAGTGCATAGGATGACAATTTTGATTAAAAAAATAATACAATCACTGTCACTGGCATATTAAACTGTTAGCAGATGCTACTGGTCTAAAACTGAGCCAAAGCGACAGGTGGACTCTCATTATGAGTTTGAGGGTGCAGTTGGACTTTTGTCAAAAACGCACCAGATGGGTTGTGGTACAGTTAAAAAATCTCCAGCAAAAAAAAATAACAACAATACTGAAGCAATGTTATTTTAGCTAACACAGAAGGTTTGTATAGGAGGAATCAGGGGGTCAAAATTTAGCTAGTTAGCTTTAGCAGACTTCGCTAGATGCTGCAACAGCTACATTTTTCTGACCAAAACCAGTCACCAGCAATATTAATTTATGCTAATCCTAAACTAAACTGATTGCAATATCAAGAAAGTGTGACCATACTTGGATGTAAGAGCTAATACTATCATCAGATCTCCATGACAACAATACCAACATTCAATAGCAACCTAAAAAGTGTAGGTCATTAATGATTCACAAAACAAACGCGATTGAAAATGCTAATATACACCACAGCGCTGAGTTGCATTTCTACTTTTCTTAATCAGAGTTAAATGAGTCTATTTGTTTATATGCCAGAACTGACAGTGGAGGCTTTTTGTCTAATGATTTTCAGAGCAGAAATGGACAAGATAAATGATCAACAAAAGAACAAATCAGCTGAATTTGCATCCATAAACATTCAACAGTCTTTTGTTGTTGTTAAGGAAAACATGTATCCAATCTGATAACCGTAATTGATTTTATGATATTTGATATGTTATATTTGAGTTATTTTTTGTGTACCGTGTATAGTCCCACATGACCTATAATAAAAAAAATACTACCATATGCTATTAATTCAATTCAATTCAATTCAAGAATATTTGTATAGCCCTTTTCACAAAACAATCGTTGCAAAGCAGCTTTACAGGACATTAAGTTTCTACAATATCTATTATAGATTTATATATTGCAGAAACTTAATATATTTCACTTATGGAAAAATTTGGTTAATTCTGTATATTGTCTGAGGGGTTGTCATCATCTCTTCTCAGGTGTTTGGTCATCTCGGATTATTTAAGGGTTGGATCCAGACTGAAGCTTGTGTAATTCCTAGTTACTGTTAATCCCGTGGCAGAAACATAGAAACAAATAGAGACATAATTAGCATAGCTGTTGTTCCATCCAAGCAAAAATTATTTGTTCAACCCAAGTTAAAGCATAATAATGTGCGTTTGATCAGATATACTGGCAGTACAAGATTGTGAGATGTATTATATGAATGCTTGGCTAAAGAGATGTGTCTTTGATCTAGATTTAAACAGAGAGAGTGTGTCTGAACCCCGAACGTTATCAGGAAGGCTATTCCAGAGTTTGGGAGCCAAATATGAAAAAGTTCTACCTCCTTTAGTGGACTTTGCTATCCTAGGTACTACCAAGATTCCAGAGTTTTGCGACCTTAGGGAGTGGGTTGGATTGTAGCGTGATAGAAGATTAGTTAGGTATGCAGGAGCTAAATTATTTAGGGCCTTATAGGTAAGTAATAATATTTTGTAACTGATATGAAACTTAATAGGTAGCCAGTGCAGAGACTGTAAAATTGGACTAATATGATCATATTTTCTTGACCTGGTACTATCTGTAGCTTGTTTATTGAAGATGCAGGACAACCACCTAGCAGTGCATTACAATAGTCCAGTCTAGAGGTCATGAATGCATGAACTAACTTTTCTGCATCATTAATAAGGCTATTTTGTTACGATGGAAGAATGCTGTTTTAGTACTACGGGAAATATGATTTTCAAAAGATAAGTTGCTGTCTACTACAACACCCATATTTTTGACTGTAGAGGAAAGAACAGGACATCTGTCTAGTTGCAAATTGTGATCCAATAGATTGTGTACTGATTTTTTGGTCCAATAAGTAATATCTCTGTCTTATCAGAGTTTAAATGGAGAAAACTATTGGTCATACAATCTTTCAAATTTTTAACACACTCTGGTAGTTTAGATAATTTAGAAGTTTAATCTGGTCTTGTTGAGATAAATAATTGAGTATCATCAGCATAACAATGGCAATCAATCCTGTATTTTCTAGTAATATTACCAAAGGGCAACATGTATATTATAAAATAGCAGAGGACCTAGGACAGATCCTTGTGGTACTCCATACTATACTGGTGATAATTGAGATGCCTCCCCGTTTAAATAAACAAAGTGATAGCGATCGGACAAGTAGGATCTAAACCATCTTAAAGCCTGCCCCTGAATACCTGTATAGTTTTGTAATCGATCTGTCAGTATGTCATGATCTATAGTGTCGAACGCAGTACTAAGATCAAGTAAAACTAGCAACGAGATGTAGCCTTTGTCTGACGCAAGAAGCAAGTCATTTGTAATTTTAACAAAGTGCAGTTTATGTGCTATGGTGGGGCCTAAAACCTGACTGAAATTCTTCATAGATATCATTTGTTTGCAAGAAGGAGCACAATTGAGCAGACACTTTTTCTAAAATTGTAGACATAAACGGAAGATTTGAAATGGGTCTGTAATGTAATGGGTCTATTAATGCTATACTGTAATGCTGTTCGATTTTTCTCTGAATTTGGTAGAGAGGGTACTGTCCTTTTTGCGTCAACTTGAACTCTGAGTGACTCAGTGTAATTGGTCTTCAATTCGAAACTATAGAAATACCTGCCGGCATGCACATTATGCTGAAGCTTGGAACTGAATCACAAGGGACGCAAAATGTTTTTGTTTTTTAGTGCGACTGCTCTTTCTGAGAGTTTTTATTATGTCTGGACTGGAGCACTTCTGTGTGATTGAATCTGAGCAAGTGCTGAATGATATCAGTATTGTTCATAATGAAACATTTAAATAAATCTAGACAGGTTCTGGTATACAAACATGGAATGATTTCATATCTGCACTGGAACCAAGCAAACAACTAACCTGAGAATCTCGCTTAGGTTAGTTGTTTGGTTGAAAAGGGGATCATTTTGTTAATTTTAGTAGACCTGATTAAATTTGGGTAAGTCAAACTATCATGCATTCTTAGTTAATAAATGCAATAATTTATTCATTCTAAATTTGAATAAACACTGAGTTAATTGTTTTGAAAAATGTAATTACAATATTTATTTTGTATTACATTTTCAAGCTATTTATTTATTTTTATTTAAATTATTATTTATTTTTGGAATTTAAAAAAATCATTATTTTGAAGCATTTTCCTTAATTTCATTTTGATTTGATTTGTCAATACATTAATTTGTTTTATTTTTTGTTCTGTTAAGTCGACTTAAGTAAATTTAAGTTGAAAAAGAATTTCATTTTAAATTTTATTTAAATTGTATTTTCATACAATTTATTTATTTATTCGACATTTAAATTGTAATTGTTATTGGTTGTTTTGAGAAAACAAACCTTATTTATTTTATTTATTTATTTTGAATCAGAATTAAAATAATATATATATATATATATGTTTTTTTTTTATTGTATTATGCAATTAATTGATTTATTTTACATTTAAATTGTAATTTATATTAGTTGTTTTGAGAAAACAAACGTTATATATTTTTATTTATTTATTTTGAATCAGAATTAAAAAAATATATATATCATTTTATTTTTTTTGTATTATCATGCAATTAATTAATTTATTTTGTATTTGAATTGTAATTGTTATTAGTTGTTTTGGGAAAAAATATTATAATTTTTTATTTATTTATTTTGAATTAGAATTAAAATCCAATAAATCAATTATTAATAATTCATTTTAATTTTATTTAATAAATGGATGGATGGATGGATGGATGGAAGGATGGATGGATGAATGTTCACTTATTCATTCAGTAAATGTTTTCCTCCACATTTAATTTTCAGGGTTACGGTTGTTGGCACATCATAATTGTGGAGAATTATTTATTTATTTAAACATAATTATGTATGTATGTATGCATGTATGTATTTAATTATGGATTTAACTAATTATTTGTATACAGGTGCGTCTCAATAAATTAGAATGTCGTGGAAAAGTTCATTTATTTCAGTAATTCAACTCAAATTGTGAAACTTATGTATTAAATAAATTCAATGTACACAGACTGAAATAGTTTAAGTCTTTGGTTATTTTAATTGTGATGATTTTTGCCCACATTTAACAAAAACCCACCAATTCACTATCTCAACAAATTAGAATATGGTGACATGCCAATCAGCTAATCAACTCAAAACACCTGCAAAGGTTTCCTGAGCCTTCAAAATGGTCTCTCAGTTTGGTTCACTAGGCTACACAATCATGGGGAAGACTGCTGATCTGACAGTTGTCCAGAAGATAATCATTGACACCATTCACAAGGAAGGTAAGCCACAAACATTCATTGCCAAAGAAGCTGGCTGTTCACAGAGTGCTGTATCCAAGCATGTTAACAGAAAGTTGAGTGGAAGGAAAAAGTGTGGAAGAAAAAGATGCACAACCAACCGTGAGAACCACAGCCTTATGAGGTTTGTCAAGCAAAATCAATTCAAGAATTTGGGTGAACTTCACAAGGAATGGACTGAGGCTGGGGTCAAGGCATCAAGAGCACCACACACAGATGTGTCAATTAATTTGGCTACAGTTGTCATCAGAGGTGTCTTACCTGGGCTAAGGAGAAGAAGAACTGGACTGTTGACCAGTGGTCCAAAGTCCTCTTTTCAGATGAGAGCAAGTTTTGTATTTCATTTGGAAACCAAGGTCCTAGAGTCTAGATGAAGGGTGGAGAAGCTTATAGCCCAAGTTGCTTGAAGTCCAGTGTTAAGTTTCCACAGTCTGTGATGATTTGGGCTACCATGTCATCTGCTGGTGTTGGTCCATTGTGTTTTTTGAAAACCAATCGCCACTGCACACGTTTACCAATACATTTTGGAGCACTTCATGCTTCCTTCTGCTGACCAGCTTTTTAAAGATGCTGATTTCATTTTCCAGCATGATTTAACACCTGCCCACACTGCCAAAAGCACCAAAAGTTGGTTAAATGACCAACAATATGGTTGACCAATAATAACAATAATGACCAAGTCGGTGTGCTTGACTGGCCAGCAAACTCACCAGACCTGAACCCCATAGAGAATCTATGGAGTATTGTCAAGAGGAAAATGAGAAACAAGAGACCAAAAAATGCAGATGAACTGAAGGCCACTGTCAAAGAAACCTGGGCTTCCATACCACCTCAGCAGTGCCACAAACTGCCTCCATGCCACGCCGAATTGAGGCAGTAATTCGGTAATTGAGCCCCTGCCAAGTATTGAGTACATATACAGTAAATGAACATACTTTCCAGAAGGCCAACAATTCGCTAAAAATGTTTTTTTTATTGGTCTTGTGAAGTATTCTAATTTGTAGAGACAGTGAATTGGTGGGTTTTTGTTAAATGTGAGCTAAAATCATCACAATTAAAAGAACCAAAGACTTAAACTACTTCAGTCTGCATTTCATTTATTTAATACACAAGTTTCACAATTTGAGTTCAATTGCTGAAATAAATTAACTTTTCTACGACATTTTAATTTATTGAGATGCACCTGTATTTCAACGTTCATTTAAATATTTAATTTAAGTAATTTGGCCCTCCATACACTATCCATATGCAGTATTTTTTTCAGTAGTCTTTTTATGTAAATATTTGTTAGTTATTCTTGAATTCATTCATTCCACATCTCCTCCTTATGTTCCTACCTGTTATTTAAAAGTACTGACACTATTTATTTCCTTTTATGTCGAGGGACACCATATAATCTATGGTGCCAATCCAAGCCTGTTTTGGCCTTTATGTGTTTTACACACACGATCCACACACTGCCATCTGTGTCTCCCACAAGAATTTCCTTCACTTTACGTTCAGTTATTATCTTTGCTGCAACTACGGATTGTTTACTGAAGATAAATAATATGGAAACCCATGCTGCATGATCCATGTGTGTGAAATCCAATATGATATATATGCCTTCATTCAGAGAGATGAATGTGATGGTGACTGGCTAATGAACATCTATCCCAGTGTGTTAAATGACAGTAGCATGTGTTCACTTGAGAGTGCATAATCAGCTCATTTATATGCTATAAGACCCACGCTGTCTTCATGACATCCGATAGCCAATCAACTCACACTATAAACACCATTAGTGCTATATATTCTCTTGTGTGATTTTTCGAGATATAGGTAATAAAACCTAACGACTAGACAATGTATAGATGGAATTTTAAACTATCATATAAGTAATCCTGATATCCAGGTTATTACGCAGGTTTGCCCTCAAAGAGACTCAATTTTAGCAACGCCACACCAGAATGCATTGTGCATTGAGGGGGGGTATTGGTCATTGCAGAAAGAGTCAATTAGAAACATGCTTATTTTTCATTCAGTACAATATATTGCTGATAAGTCAAATCTAAATAGGAATATTTTATCCAATGTTTGTATATTTGTTTTGTACTTAATGGATTGTGTTGTTAGCTTAGCAACATGCTAACGTCACATATAATAAAAAATAAACTATATTACCCTATGTTCAAATTATAGTGATATGTTGTTAGTTTAGCAACATGCTAATGTCAGATCTAATTAAAATAGATAATTTACATTAACTATGGTTTTATTGTAGTAAAAACACTTATCTTTATTTTCAGTTATTATCTTTGTTGCAACTACGGATTGTTTACTGAATATACATGACATGGAATGGAAGGATGCGGCTCTGGGAAATCTGAGGCTCACAGTAAGAGCTTCTCCACCGTGCTAGCCCCCATGGACCTTTTACTCCTCACGCAGCGATTATCCCGTTCGGCTCCTGAGTGTTCTCACTGGTCCATCTCGTGAGGCTGCCAGCTTTTAATTCGGTTTGCCACCAGAAGATCAGATGTTGATCACAGCATTGGGGGATGGGCTATCATCCTCCGAGGATGAAGTTTCACCCCCCGCATGCCCTCCTGGGATCTCTCTATTGTCCTGGCTGGACATCAGAGGGGTCCCTTTGAGCTTAAAATCCTGACTGCTAAGACAGCTCCTCCTTGATGGCGTCCTCAAATCCATCAAGAGGGTCGGGAACCCTACAAGCATTTTCGGTAAGCAAAGAGTGCCTTGATATCAGGCCGGCCTACTCTCACGTTGCCCTGAGACATCGGCTTGGATACATGTCCAAGGTTCCCACCACGCCTTTTCATGATCAGCTGGTGAATCTGTAAGCACTGCCCTTGGAGGAGGCAGATCCAGCCTTGGCGTTGTTGTGTCCCATGAGACCATATCGCAAATACGTGGACTGCACCTGGAGCTTCAGCTGCTCTGAGCAGCTCTTTGTCTTTGTCAGCAGAAAGGGAAGGCTGTCTCCAAGTAGAGGTTGGCCCACTGGATAGTATATGCCATTGCCTTGGCATACCAATCCCAAGGCAATCCGTGCCCCCTGGGGGTGAGGGCTCACTCCACACGGAGTGTTGCCTCCTCCTAGGCGCCACTCTGGCAGATATCGTAGAGCTGCGGGCTAGGTGACACTGAACACCTTTGAGAGAGGTTACAGTCTCCGCTAGGGCTGTCGCAATTCGTCGATTTGTCGCGACTAGTCGATTTGTAAAAATCGTCGACTTAATTTTTGCTCACGTCAACTAACCGGCAAAATACCGGAAGTGATTCATTTCACGGACGAGAATCCATAAAACATATTATTAGACTGTTTTCCAAGGCTGCATGATATATTAAACCCATTTAAAAATCACAATTAAGCATAATTGTGAATTCACAAATTTTATGATTTAATTAAATAATGATATGCACTTTAATTATTCACATGCGTGTAGGTTAAGTACGTGCGTCACACAGCGGCTCCGTTCACAGTAGCTCCACAGAAACAGTTATCATTTACATGTGGAGCATCTCAAACTACATCTCTTGTTGTAAGTTTCTGTGTATTATAACGTTCATCTGGGAACGCAACGTGCGCCATTTCATCAGATGTGTAAGATAAATCATTTATAAACCTACACAAACACAGGATACATTGCAATTTCAAAATAAAAGCTCAAACCCTCACTCTGAGTTTACACGTTTTGATGTCCACATATTATTTTAATTACATTTACATTTATGCATTTATCAGACGCTTTTATCCAAAACGACTTAAAGTGCATTCAGTCTATAATTTTTTCATTATGTGTGTTCCCTGGGAATCGAACCCACAACCTTTTGCATTGCAATCGCAATGCTCTACCACTGAGCCACAGGAACACTTTTACAATAACTTTGACATTTCTGTCTTAAGGAAATGGCCAAATATTAAAGATTAAGTAGACATTTGAATTAAATGGTGCTTGATCAATATTAAATAAGGATTAGATATGCAGTAATGTGTAGCAATAATTATCAGGCGGCCAGCGCTCCCTGGAGGCCTTTGTTGTGTAATGAACATTAGCTCTATTGTTTATGTATTTTAACATATTTTTTCAATGAATCTATATGATTTCATGCTTTTGATACTTTATTTGAACTAATTATTATAGCATAATTGCTATTATATATGTATTTTAACTCATTTTAAAAGCTATTGTTAACTTTCTATACTCTGATTTAATGGTTAAATTACATTTTATTAATACAAAAGCCTGACTAATTTATTGAGTTTGACAGTTTTATCTTTACCAAATTCTGGTTTCCATTATTCTCTGGAAATTCTGGATTTTCTTCCTGATACTGAACTGATTTCAGTGATATGGACTATGAGATGGACACTTGCTTCTTTCACTCAATGTTGCACGTTAATTTTGATTTAAAAAGGATTTTATATACATTTTGATTTAATAAAATATTCTTAAGTAAAATTGTTGAATTTTTTGAGGGAAAATAATAATTTAGATTAGTCGATTCATCGATAAATTAGTCATTAAAGTAATCGAAATAAAAAAAGTAATTAGTGGCAGCCCTAGTCTCCGCGTTAAGACAGTTTTTTCCCGTGTGTTGGGTAATAGGTAAGTAGCAGGAAGAGCTGGCCAGTGTCACACTTGCTGCGCCATTTCCCCTCATCCAGGGATGCAAGCACCTTTTTTCCTCCTCAGTACAGTTCCCCGGATGGCGAGACATGGTATAGTATCCTCCTGCACCCCCGGCAGTCAGACTGGGCAGAGCAGTCTGACGCCAGGCCTAGTATTGGTCTTAGCTCGCCCAGGTCTCCGATAAGCTCCTGTACTGGGGTAGGTGTCCTTATGGCTTGATTCTCTTCGAGCGATCCCATATATGCATTCTTCCACTGAAAGGTTTCCCTCTCGGTGAACCCGTGTCTTCCCTTAGACAGACCATTCTGTCAGGCTCTGCTGGCAGTCGTTTCTCCTTACTCTCAGGTAGGACCTGCCTCAGATACCCATTCCATTATGTAGTACTGCCTCAGGCCTGGATCAGTCCATATCAGTGTCTCCACATGATACCTCCCTATGGGTAGGATGAGGCCTACGTAGCACCCTTCTCCGTAATCCTCATTCCCTGATGGAGGGAACGGAGACGTTACGTCCCCAAGCCACAATCTCGAACCATCGCTGGTTGCCAGGGACAAGTTCTCGGCTCCTCAGCATAAAACCTGATGAGTGGATGCACCTGTCGCCTATTAATACCTGTATACATGGGGAGTGGCTCAGTTATGCAGAATCCACTAGCAAAATTGAATTGCCGTTTAATCTCTTAAAGTCAGAGATGATTGGGGCTCCTAAGTAAATACCCTAATGTCAAGTCACGACATAACATCTTCATTCCCTCCATCAGGGAACGAGGGTTACGTGCATAACCGAGATGGTCGGATGAGTATATATATATATATATATATATATATATACACACCGACACACATTATTATGATGTATTTGTTACAGCATTTAGATTTACATTGCTTAATAAGTTGCTTAATGTGTTAGTTTGCATCTATAAGTAGCATAAACAGAATTAATGTAAAATAATAATTCATTTTCATTACATATACCCAGTGCAGAACTGCTCTATGTGACGACTGGCAATCACTGCTATTTTTCTACCATTTGCAATAACAATTAAAAGTTTATGACAGCAAAATGCAGATGAAGGATGCTTATGGGCCTGATTAATGTGGTTTTTGATTGTTGATGTCTCTTGTGAAGGCATCTCTTGGTGAAGTTTCTCAATGTAATTTGCTTTATAGTAATAAGGGTGTGATGATGTGCCATTTAAATAGCAGAATGAATTAAGCATAGAACACTTATATCACATAAACTTTCCCCATTATGCCGTAGTAAATAGGAATTGATGGAGGTGTTAGGAGAAGATGGCTTAAAGCACACAACCTAGGTCATACAATTCTGATTTAATACTAGCTTTAACCAATGCAAATTGGTTGTAGTGTAACATTTGTAAAGTTACTATTGGAGGGACTAACCATCTTTATTTTGTGCTTGGTAACTATCGCTAACCACTAGAATATGTATTGGGAATTATAGACATTGCAAAGTCTGACAAAGAAACGCCAAGCTGCTATTTATGTTATGGAAACATCCAAAAATATTACTGTATCCCAGTTTCTAATTGTTCCAAAAAAAACTCACTGAATATCATGTACGCAGATATCTGGACGTGGTTTGCTCAGAGAAACGCTTGAGTGGTGACTAATTCATTACAGTAATTAGCTACAGCATGACCAGTCCATCTCTGTTCTGGTTGAGAACAAAGCTTATGCATGCTAATGTGGGAGTTTCGAGAACCACACAAACTCTGGAGGAACTGCATTAAGACCAAAGCAAATCTAGCCGCTTGGAGTATGACAAAAGTCAATATATGAATCAATACTGTGTGCTGCTGGCTTTCATATGATACCGGGGCTAAATTATATGACGGAGCTTGGTTTGACAGTCTACTCTTTCATAAAGGATTAGATCTATGGATTACTACACATCATTTGTCAATTCCTTCACCTTTGACTTATTACAGGTACAATCTCCCGGATTAACCTATGGTTATTACTGCTAGACTCTAAACATAAAAAAAAAATTGGGACTAATAACGCATAAAATTAAATACGTAAAAATAAAATACATCATTAGAAAACATTCCAAGTTCACATGTATCCGTTTTTCCAAAAAACAATGCTACAGCCAGTTATCCCACTGTGTGTGTTCCGTGTGGACATGTCTGTTTTTATTCTGCCCACACCAATTTAATAGTATTTCGACACCCCGGGCTGACAGTTGTTGGAAAACACTGCGATGTAAAACAAAATAAAAAGCCTCACCATCCAAAAGCTTTATAACCAGAGACATATAAAAACACAGATAAATCAACTCATCAACTGTTTAAGGCGCATCACTTTTCATTGTCAATTGCGCTTTTCCTGAGCGGTTCCAATATCTGGAAACCCATGTGAGCATTGATTATGAGGATGAGGGGGTTGGAAAAACAACTCTCTCCGATATTTTGAATTTGAACAGCACAGCGAATATATTGAAGAATCATTTTTGGTCTCCCAAAAAAAAACTTTCAGTGAAACATTCTTAAAAATAGTACTTTTCTTAAAAAAAAGCATGTTACTATTCTAAAGAACCATTTTTTTTACTATAAAGAACATTTGTGGAATGGAAATCTACTATGGATGTTAAAGGTTCATGGACCCATCAATGCCAATAAAGAACCTTAATTCTTCAGAGTATATAAGCGACTATTTAGGCAAAAATATAAAAAAAACAATCAATTTTGCCTGTCAGAGCACTGAAACTGTTTTGTAACAGTCCCAGACTGTTTTGTAAACAAAAATAATTATGCCTGTGAACCGTGTGTCTTAGCCAATCAGACCACTCAGAGGTGGATTTCTACCAATGGAATGAGTGTTTATTCTACCGATGGCAAACGGGGAATTGTTAGTGAAAACTGCCATTAGTTTTACCATTTATTTTAATGCCAGCTGTGGTGCAAAAACTGCTTAAAACAATCATTGTATGGGCAAGTTCTGTAAAAATGTATCTTTTTCTCAAACAGAAGAAAATCCAATAGGTTTAGTATGGCATGAGGACGAGTCTAACAACTCTAATCAGAGCCAAAACTGTACCATAGTGCTAGTTGAGATTAATTTTAAAGATTGGAAAGAGATTCCTAGCTGTAAAAATGTGAAGGAAATGAAACTCAGATTCAAAAAGAGTTGAAAATCTGATGGAAGCAGACTTTATTAAGAGTTGATCGTGTTGAAAGGTGAAAGATTTGCCTGAGCTACTTGAATTGACTGAGTCAGGTCTTCTTAACAGGGTGGAAATTGATTGCTTTGTTCTCACAAAGTGTCCAACCCCTTGCCGTTTAAACGATCGCTGTTGGGGACTAACTACTTGCTTTAACCACAACAACTATCATAATGCTAAAATAATGTCATAATGCTCGGGTCCATTACGCGTAATGTACATCAATCGCCGGTGAACATTTTGCATGCTACAGCCTTTCCAAGGCATTTCTCTTGGCATTTAAATTCAGACAACGACATCTGGGTTTCCATTTGAGAGCAAACCAAGTGTGTACTAAATACTTGTCAAAGGCCTCACACTTTTCCACTTAATAATGGACCTGATGAGTTCGCAGAGGAAGATAATTGCTTCATTTTCAGCAGAAGTTTCTGTTTAATGCAGAAACTAATTGTTTCTTCACAGTTAATCTGTCATCCTGAGAAACGTAATCGCACAAGTCATGTCAATATTGAATTCAAATAAAAGTTGTCGGCAGAGTCCAGACAAATCTTCTCTGTCAGTGGAGAACAAGTCTCTCAATAATTCGGTTTCAATTAAAATCCCATTCAGGGGAATGTTCTGCTACTCAGTGACGGATACTTGTCCTCTGGCTAACCTCTGAAATGGATAAAATGCCAATTAAGACCTATTGTAAAGGACACCCTATCAATTCCTATTCAAATGACTTCTACAGTGCCACTATACTTGTTAATTCAAACCTCAGAGCATTAGCCACAGGAAAGACATGATGAAATTGTACCATTTCTTTGTTCGGTTCGATGGACATCCATGGGGAGGGGGATCCACACATGTTTGACACATTCCAATATATAAGTCCAATTTTATGGATTGCTCACATGTGGTTATCATATTTGCTTTAAAGACAGAAAATATCAAACAGTTTAACAACAACGGCCACTTTTATGGAGTTGTGTTGCCATTTTTGGAGATTGAATACTGTATATAAACACCATGAAGAGGAACGCAGATTTCTTCCAAAAAACATTTACAGATTTAAGATGCAAATTGGTTGAGGTTAATTTCCATCTGCAAATTTAGCATATCAGCAATTCAACAGAATGAAGACAGGTGGTTTGTTAAATTCGTTCTCTCTTTGTGGGCTTAAATCTAGCAAAAGTCCATTTCACACATCTGCTTGAACTCAGACTTAAATGAGAGCTAAATGCATTTGCAACTTCCCTAGTCTCGGTTTTGAGATTTGCCAACTTAAAAATCATATCTTCTGCCTGCAGAAAATGGCCATGTTTACAATACGAATTGTGGTCATGAAGATATTAAAGGAATATATTGGTTCAGCAAGATTTAGTTTTAATATAAGCTGTATTAACTGCATGTCAATTCACAGATAGACATCCACCAGTTTGTGAAATAACAAACACATTAACAATTACCTGTTTACGGCTTGAACAATTACTTCCATTTACACTGTGAATCAATGAATGAAGGATGCATTTATATAGTAGAAACCAGTCAAAATTATTTTCTGTGGTAATTGACATTATGCCAAAATGCTATTGATACTGCTTAACTTTTATAGAACGTCCATTGTATTGAACCCAGAACATCATTTAAACTAATGTAGCGAGTAATGGGTCTTACCTGAGATTTTGCGTGAAATAAAATCCATTCATTACCGCTAAACTAACAGGTGGTATTTAGTTGATTTTACCAGTCTATCAGTGAAGGCCATTTAAGTTCTGCTAGAATTTCTTTGCTCCGCATGTTTAGCTACTGCCATCTATTGGAGACATTATAAAATAACTATATAAAACACACCAACATTATGAGATCTACAACACAAAATAAATATACTATACAAGTTTATACTAAAACATAATACTAGTTACAAGTTAATTTAATTAGTCTTAAATTAAGACATTTAATTTTAAATGTTTTTCATAATCTTAAAGGAACAGTTCACCCAACAAATTTGTATTTGCTCAAAATGATTCAACCGCAGGCCATCCAGGATGCAGATTAGCTTCTTTATAGAAACAGATTTTGAGAAATAACCAAATCTATTATTAAGGTGCTTCAACTTTAAATCATCAGATGAAATAACTTTGTCACTAGAGAAAGTAATATCATGGACCGTGGAGGCAATGGTTTAAAGTTAAAACCAATTGATTATGCAGTTTGTTTATTAAACACACAGCTTTTCACTTCACAAGATGTTATTTGATGGAGTGGTGTTGATTACCTGTGGATTATTGTGATGTTTTTATCAGTTGTTTGGATTCTCATTCTGACGGCACCCATTCACTGCAGAGGATCCATTTGTGAGCAAGTGATATAATACTACATTTCTCTAAATCTGATGAAGAAACAAACTCATCTACATCTTGGATGGCCTGAAGGGGAATACATTTTTGGTAAGTTTTCATTTTGATCAGCTGTTTTGACTCTTATTACTTACTTACTTACATGCACTGCAGAGGATCCATACGTGAGTACATTTACAGTGAGTTTTCGTTTTGAGTGAACTCAGTTTAAAAACATTTTGATCTAGCAGCTATGCTTGCATGCATTGACCTAAATGGATTGAGTATCACAATTTGTGACTGATGGCCAAAATGGATTAAAGGTGTGTGTTAAAATAATAAATCTGAGTAATGCGTATTGACTATTTTATGTGGAAATAATTAAAATCTCCATTAACTCTAAACTAACAGGTGACAATTTCTGTTCATTTATCAATATGTCAGTGTCCACGGTTTTACGTCAGTTCTTTACGTGATTGTCTGCTGCCATCTATTGGAGACACACGCAAATGAACCGTGCAAATCTTGGTAAGTAGCCTAACTTAATGTTGAAGTGTTGTGAAAAAGTTCGAATAACGATGACACATTGAATTCATATAAAATGATGCACCCTTTAAAACATTCCGTCTAAACGTTGGCTACGTTAACGTTTATGGCTCACATAATAAAATGACTCAAAGTAACACATGACGACATTGATTCACTTAAGATAGCTAATGTATGAATATTAGCCATCAGTTTTTGCACAATGGAGATTTTTTTGTCCTACATTGTGGGGATGGAGTCGAGGAGCTCCATTTGCAGGCTAATGTAGCATAGACGATGGTCTCTCTGATGTATGCGAGATGCCAGCAGAGACAGATGGAGGCTCCTCTTGGACGCCGACCATTGATTTCCAATGATTAGCATTAGGAAGCAGCGCTGCTCTTGATTACTGCCTGGCAACCATGAACATGTCCGCTGAGTTTTAATTAACACAAAGTGAGACGCATTTCATTAACATTTGAAAATAGACGTCAAAAGATAGTGAAGTCCGGCAAGAGCGATTCGCTTTGAAACCTCAGCGTGAAGATTATCTTAATATTTAGCTTGCTGTTACGTGATAGGTCATTTTTCCAGACTAGAATAGCCTATAATAACGTGCTGAAAATATGACAATAGATCTTTAAATGAAGGCTACACAGTACATCAATGTAATTAAATACTAAGATGAATTAGTATTAATTACAAAAGACAGAGTCTAAAGGCCTATTCACACCAAGGACGATAACGATAAAGCCGGATATTAGCATCCACATACCAGCGAAAGATGTCGTCTGTAAGCGCACGCGCGTCTGTCGCTTTAAATTATCATGCTCGTTATAGCAGGAAAGATTGTGATTGGATGTCAATGTTAGTATCGTTCATCAGCTGGAAAAAAGCCCCGTTCACACCTAGGACGATAACTATAAAGATAACGATAAAGATATTGTTCTAAAAATCGTTCTCAGTATTAAAGAATAGAGTCCACACCACAACAATAAAGGCACAGAGAAACAATATCGTTGCAAACCCTTTCAGAACGTTTTTTTTTTTCCTGCTGATGAATGATACAAACATTGACAGCCAATCAGAATCCATCCTGCTATAACGAGCGCGAGACTTTAAAGTGGCACACTTGTGTGCGCTTAGAATAAACAGACGATATTGTCTGCTGGTGTGGACTCTAATATAGTTATCTTTATAGTTATCATATTTATACACCTTGGTGGGGCGATTACGGGGCTAAAATCGTTCTGAAAAAAAGTGATTCTAATTATATTTTTCTCTGTGCCTTCATCATTATAGCTGTAGTGTGGTCTCTGCTATTCTTTAATAATGAGAACAATTATTAGAACTATATCTTTATAGTTATCGTTCTAGGTGTGAATGGGCCTTACAATGAAAAAGAAACATTTGCACACATGGATGATTATTTTATTGCATGTGAGAACACAAATGCATACAGCAATCTTACTAATTTACATATCAACTGATAAGATACAGGCTCCAATACATTTAACCAATACATTTGAAATTGTCTGTGCGTATTAATACCG
Organism: Oxygymnocypris stewartii; assembly: GCA_003573665.1. NCBI lineage: Eukaryota > Metazoa > Chordata > Actinopteri > Cypriniformes > Cyprinidae > Oxygymnocypris > Oxygymnocypris stewartii. The sequence goes on along the minus strand of QVTF01019827.1, from coordinate 1,713,996 downwards.
TGCTAAAAGGCTCAAAAAAGCATGTTCTACTATAGATATATAGTGTAAAATATGATAGAACCTTATAATAAACATTAAATGGAATAACATAAAAAATAAAACACACTGTATATAAATAGTAATTCCAATATTAAATATTAAGTCACTACCTTAAGAAATTGTATTATAAACGAAATAAACAATCATTGATCTTGAAATAGGATTACATTTTCAGCTTTCCCGTCATGTGTACGATAGCAATTTGATGTCATAAGAGCCTTCCACCTGCAAATGGAATAAACATGTTAATTCATTACAAAAGAAGGATAATGATAGAGGTTGACAGAATTGCGACTCACGTCGAAACGTCCGATGGAAGCTGCGGTTTGGCTCGCCTGCATTATTTCAGTGAGTGCCCACATCTGCTGAATGCTGGAGGAAACCGTCTCTGGATCAGGAAGTCCCTGGAGAACAGACACACAACACAAACACACACAAACATTAACTGCAGCATCGCTCTGTTCTTTAAAGGTATAGTGCACTCAGAAAGCATTATCCTTTGCTCACCCTAACATCATTTTTAGCCTTTAGCAATTTAATAGAACACCAGCCAGCAGAGTGTGTGTAAAATAAACAAAACAAAATTAAAAAAGAAAAACGGGAAGAATCTTTATATGTGTGAAGTTGCAGATTCAATTATGACCAGCAAGTGGCAGTAAAGTACTGTCATAGAGAGGAGAATAATCATTATCGTAAGAATCAATATTCTTTGAATGTTTCTTCTTAAGCACATATATTATATTTAAACTCTTTTCTAAAACCTTTTTTTTTTTTTCTCTCACATTTGATGTTTCTGAGTATTATTTTTTTTTGCAGTGCGATCAGACGGTTCATAAAATATTATTTCCAGTGTTGGGGAAGCTTGCTTTTAAAAGGAATTTATTAAAATGTGTCATTGCACATTTAAAAGTAATGCTTTACTAGTTACTTGGAAAAGTAATCCGATTATGTAACTCTTGTTTCTTGTAATGCGTTACCCTAACAATGGTTATTTCCATATTGTAGGGGTGCAGAGCTATTCAAACCAAAAGCTGAATTAAAAAGTAACGGCGATCTGAAATCTGTTATAAGTTGTATTTCAAAACTAGGAAACGGTTGCCAATAGAAGACATGTAGATTTAGAAACCATATTGCAGTATTGTTAAATTCAATTTCTTTCTTGAGTTTTCTTTACTCTGTCTTAAAAAGGTAATTACAAGTCTTAAACTTACCTACATAAAACCTGCAGAAACCCTGATAATACAATATAATAATAACAATGTTTAAGAAGCTCACAACAATCCTGACATAAAACTAAAACGTATTTACACAGTTCCTAAAATTTCAAGTTCATAAGTGCCTAAACAAGTATTTTATCCCAAAATAAATACTGCAGGTAAACAACAAATTTTGAATTCCAATTACTTTCTCTGCTTTTCAGGTGGTGAAACCGTTTAAATAAACATTAAGTTGAGCATTCATCAATAAGTCTAAAGAGACACTTTAACCATCAAACAAGCGACTTACATTTCTAATGCAAATTACAGATAAATGAGAACTGGGACATGGCCACAATGCTGAGTGATTGAAAAAAACGACAACCTGTGAGTTTCATACATTTCCGTAATTATCTTTTCAGACTGTTCTAAAGCCACAGCGTTAATTAACACCTCTCAGCTGCATAAATACATAGAAACTACAGAGACGCTTGTGTTTTGCTAAATGAAATGGCATTAACAGCCTTTCAAGGGAGCATTGTATATGCTGATAAACAATACGTTTTTCAATATTCATTAGATAACAACCGTTGCACATTATACAACAAAATTACACAGTAAGACACAAAATACTCACATTCAAATCAAGAGGCTCCTCTACAGGTGTGAGAGTAGAAATCCAGGCAGGAACGTCTCGCTTCGAGTCCTGGACAGACAAACACAACACATCAAGGTATTAGTTAAATACTGATTAAAACAAAATGGCAATTAAAAACCGATCTAACAAAATGCTACAAATAAAATAAATAAATAAAGAATTTGTAAACAAATTGCAGAACAACATAAAAGTGCATTAAAGTAACTTCAAACACAGAAAAGCAAAGAGAGAGAGAAAAAAAAGCAAAACAATCTTCTTTGAGTTTTGGAAAAACAAAACCAACATCCACTGTAGGTTTTTTGGTAAAATACAGATACAAAAGTCCAACAAAATGCATAAAAAAACAACAAATAAAGTAGAAGAAAAGAACATCTGATTAATTCAGTTTTGATACTTCTTCAAACAAAAATCTAAACAACACTAAAAATAACAAAATAACAGAAAACAACAATAAAACAAACAAAAATAAAGCACAATTGTTCCTCTGCGAGTCATGGAAAGACAAAAATAACATCCAAACCAATATAAACAAAACTACATTCAAAACAAAATAAATTTTAAATTTTTTAAAGTTTTAAATGTAATTTTTTTTTAAATAAAAAAACCTTTGCAGAAACACAGAAAAACAATAAACATAAACAAATAAATAAACATACATGTGCAAACACACAATAAACAAAGGCAAAAGAGAGTCTCTCTTAGCCCTGGAAAGACAAAAATTATATCCACTGATCAACTCTGTGGGTAAAATATTACTGCAAACTAAACATAATATAAAAACCAAACAAACAAAATGCAGAACAAAATAAAAGCTAATTAAAACCTCCAAACAAACAGAAAATGTTTGGTTTGAGACTACAGATGAAAAATTAGCCACCCTGGCTAAATGTGTCACATTTTGCATTGATTGTATGCATTATTAATGTGCATTCTCCCACATTAAATAAATAAATTAATATAATAAATACAAAAAGCAAACAAACTAAAAAAAAATCAGGCAGAAACATCTTGTTATGGAAACACTGATCAAACTCATAAAAGCTCTTCAATCTATATATATATATATATATATATATATATATAGATAGATAGATAGATAGATAGAAGATAGAAAGCTCAAAAAAGCATATACGATATATATATATATATATATATATATATCGTATATGATTTTTTGAGCTTTTCAGCATGGTATTAATACGCACAAACAATTTAAAGTTAATTGGTTAAACGTTATGGAGAGCCTGTATATAGACAATATACTGTACATGCAAACCTCTTTTGCACACGGGTAAATGTTAATTTCCTCAATGCTGAAATTGAGCCATTCGGAGGAGGGCTGTAGCAAGATGAGTCTCACTGTCGTCACGTTATCAGGCTCCGTCAACATCTGAAAACCCAAATACAGAGAAGAAAAGACCTCAGCTAGAAGTGACACAAATTTGGGAGAATTTGGAGCCTTTCATGCAGCTATCAAAGAAACAAAAGAGGTTAAATTAAGAAAGAACTTCAGAATTTAACAGAGACACTGTTTCCAAGGCGTTGAAGTACTGAAATTGAAGTACTGGCGTGTTTCCAAGCCTTAATTAACTAGACAGAATGAAACCCTGACAAAAGAGACACTGATTTCACCAGTTTCTTGTAGTAATCTGCGAAACAGAACTGCTCCAAACACTTGACGTTTTTGTTGGGGTTGATGTTCGTGAAGCCTGCGAGCTAAACAACATCAAAGTTTCCTTCTACTTCAGCTGACAGCCTGATACTTGAGGGATTGTTTCTGTACATTTATTGCTTGGAGCTTGCTCATGTCAGATTGTTTCTCTGGAAAGATCTTCTGGAAGCACACACTGTGTTCTTTCATCTCTAATGATTATGCTTACTGTATTACAATATGAGCACAAATATATTAGATAAAAAAAGTTATTATACTCTATAGTTCAAAAGTCTATTTTTAAAATAAGTCTAACCAAAGCTGCATTTATTTGATTAAAAACATACTAAAAACAGTAATATTATGAAATATTTGTACAATTTAAAATACATGTTTTCTATTTGAATATATTTTAAATTGTAATTTATTTATGTGATGAAAAGCTGAATTTTCAGCATCTATACTCCAGTCTTTAGTGTCACATTATCCTTCAGAAATCATACTAATATGCTGATTTGCTACTCAAGAGAAATTTCTGATTATTATAAATGTTGAAAACAGTTCTGCTGCCGAATATTTTTGTGATAAATTAAGTTTCAGGATTCTTTGATGAATAGAAATGTCAAAAAACAGCATGCATTTTAAAAAAGTAGTTTTTTTTACATTATAAATGTATTTACTGTGACTTATAGATACATGAAAGAAAGAAATAAGTTTTTTCCCCAGAGTAGCAATATTTTGAGCAAACAGCCAATGTTTCCAAGTAGATTGAAAATGTTTAGGCTGAGGCTGCCATGACCTTCACCGGTAACAGGATCTCACAAAAGAGCTACATGAATGTCAAAAACAGTGACGCAGCAAAAAATGTGTCCCTTTTTCACACTGGAAAGTTACTGATGCAGAGGAGTCACAGCGCCTGCCGAGACTACCAAGTTATCTGCTTGTTTTCTCTGAGATTTGAAAAGATTTTGAAGGCCATCAACAGAGAAACCATGCAAATACCACACTATGACTGTGAGCATATACTGTAACTCTTTAAATCATTTGTGCTAGTTCAAACAAAAATGAAAATCTGGCACCATTTACTCACCCTAATGTCATTCTAAACCTATACACTTTTTTATTATTTATATTTATGTGTATAGGTGCTGGTCATTTAATTAAGTCAAGTCAAGTCAAGTCACCTTTATTTATATAGCGCCTTTAACAATACAAATTGTAACAAAGCACTGCACAATATCAAAATAGGCAAATTTGTCAATAATGTAAAATGACAGGATTTAACACTCAATTATCTGCTGAATGCATTTCATTATTGAATTTAGTAGTGGCATTGTCCAGCTTAGTTCACTTTAAATAATATCTGTGCAATCAAGTCGATGATTGTGCTGGAAATGAAGTGTCCCCAACTGAGCAAGCCAGAGGCGACAGCGGCAAGGAACGAAAACTCCATCGGTGACAGAATGGAGAAAAAACCTTGGGAGAAACCAGGCTCAGTCGGGGGGCCAGTTCCCCTCCGGTCAGACGAACCAGTAGTTTGTTCCAACTGCAGCAAAGTCAGAGTGTAAGTGGTCCACTGGTTCCAGGGGTCTTTCCCCGATGGATGTCTAGGTCTAATTAGAATATCATCAAGAAGTTGATTTATTTCACTAATTCCATTCAAAAAGTGAAACTTGTATAATGTATACATTCATTCCACACAGACTGATATATTTCAAGTGTTTATTTCTTTTAATTTTGATGATTATAACTGACAACTAATGAAAACCCCAAATTCAGTATCTCAGAAGATTAGAATATTGTGAAAAGGTTCAATATTGAAGACACCTGGTGCCACACTCTAGTGTGTCATGGGTTTCAGCTGTCGCATTCCTCGTGTCAAGCCACTCTTGAACAACAGACAGCGTCAGAAGCGTCTCGCCTGGGCTAAAGACAAAAAGGACTGGACTGCTGCTGAGTAGTCCAAAGTTATGTTCTCTGATGAAAGTACATTTTGCATTTCCTTTGGAAATCAGGGCCCAGTGTCTGGAGGAAGAGAGGAGAGGCACAGAATCCACGTTGCTTGAGGTCCAGTGTAAAGTTTCCACAGTCAGTGATGGTTTGGGGTGCCATGTCATCTGCTGGTGTTGGTCCACTGTGTTTTCTGAGGTTCAAGGTCAACACAGCCGTATACCAGGAAGTTTTAGAGCACTTCATGCTTCCTGCTGCTGACCAACTTTATGGAGATGCAGATTTCATTTTCCAACAGTACTTGGCACCTGCACACAGTGCCAAACCTACCAGTACCTGGTTTAAGGACCATGGTATCCCTGTTCTTAATTGGCCAGCAAACTCGCCTGACCTTAACCCCATAGAAAATCTATGGGGTATTGTGAAGAGGAAGATGCGATATGTCAGACCCAACAATGCAGAAGAGCTGAAGGCCACTATCAGAGCAACCTGGGCTCTAATAACACCTGAGCAGTGCCACAGACTGATCGACTCCATGTCACGCCACATTGCTGCAGTAATTCAGGCAAAAGGAGCCCCAACTAAGTATTGAGTGCTGTATATGCTCATACTTTTCATGTTCATACTTTTCAGTTGGCCAAGATTTCTAAAAATCCTTTCTTTGTATTGGTCTTAAGTAATATTCAAATTTTCTGAGATACTGAATTTGGGGTTTTCATTAGTTGTCAGTTATAATCATCAAAATTAAAAGAAATAAACACTTGAAATATATCAGTCTGTGTGGAATGAATGTATACATTATTATCACATATATTTATTATTACATATTATAACATAATATCTTTTTGAATGGAATTAGTGAAATAAATCAACTTTTTGATGATATTCTAATTATATGACCAGCACCTGTATATATATATCAGTGTTATTGAAGTATTATTTATTTGTAATTGCTTTTTTATTTTTAGATTTGTTTTCATGTTCCGTTTTTAGTTTGAGTTTTATGTGACGTTTATATACTAATATAGTATTTTTCAATATTTGTATTGAGATTTTAATTTTGTTTTCAATTGCATAATACTTTTAGTTTTAATATTCAGTAATCATGGTATATTCTTCTTAAACAAATACTATTATATTTAGAATTTATATTCCATATATTTATAAATGTATAATTACACTTGATTTAATTTTATTATTAAATAATTTAGTTTTAGCTATTTTTGTACTTAGAATTTATATACTACCTATTTATTAATATTTTGGTTTAGTTTAATTTTTATATATTTAGTTAAAGTTTTAGTAATTTTGTTATGTGCATATTTAAAAATAAACTATTTAGATTTAATTTGTTTTTATTAAGTAAACTTAATTTTAGTAAAAAAAAATATTTGTAATTTTTGCAACTTAAACTTATTTTATTTCAGTTAAGTGCCAAGACATTTTTTTAAGTTTTTATTTTCCTCTAATATCTTATTCTACTGAATGAATACACACAAACTTAATATAATATATATACTATGTATGCTCTGTATGTATTTATATTAGTGTGTCAGTGTTATTGGGGTATTTCTATACTAGTATTTAATATTAAAAATAAATGTAATTATTTCTAGATATTAATTTAAATATTTATATTCTTCATATAATATCTAACATTTTAAAATAATATTTTTTGGAATTTCCATTGTCTTTCATTATATGTAAAATTCATATTTTGTGTTCCACGATAAAGAGAGTAATCAAGTTTAGGTGTAAATGATGAAACAAATCAAATTTTTGGGTGACCTAATCCTTTAAATTCACCATAAAACTCCATATAATTGAGAAGAAATGTCCTTTTAATTAAAAAAACCTGCAAGGACTTTTTTTTCAATATTTCTCCTCTTCTTAATAAAGACTTATCATTGCAGTGTCCGTTGACATCAAAAAACGGCTTATACAGATTACAGCAGATGGGTTGAGAGCTGTTTGGTGTCCCAGGTGGGTTTTTCAATGCAAATTTAATTCGATCCCACTGAAGGTGGCCATACAGCGCAGAACTCACCGTCCAATCATCTGAGAGTTCAGTCGAGGACTCACGTCTAATATACCAGTGTCTTTGAAACGGAGCTAAAAAGCATTGAGGGAGTCTGATCTCAATACATTAAAGCAGTCATTACAGGCAACTCACAGATCAAAGACCGGGACATCAGATCCCCGGAGAGCCACAAATGGGCCAAATCACCGTGATGACAAACAAAATGTTCTGCGAGCTGCTGCGATTACGCTGGGATGGCTGACAAAACTGTTAGGGGTTTTTTAATTGAAAAACTGATGATATCCTGTGGACGTAATTGACGGTGCTGTCTCAAAGGAAATTATTTAAAAAGATTACAAAGATCACATTTTTGCATGCTTAAAAAAATTGTAATTAGGTATTTGTCGCTTAAGTAAACTGATAAGTGCACAACTTAACGTTGCTCAGCAGTCATTTCACAACACCATTTCCAACTAAAAACGTAAAGCTTTTTACGTGTTTTGGCAGTTCATTTACATGACAATGGTGTTTTGGGGACCTGAATACGCAAACTTTTGAAAACTACAATACGTGGTTTGTTTACAATGGGACATTGCCATCTACTGGCCAGGCATGAATAATACATGCGTATTTAGTAGGGGTGTAACGATTCGTTTTAACGATTCGATTCGTATCACGATTCGTGGTTGTCGATACGATACAAGGACGATATTGGTTCATTTAGAACAATACGATCCGAAACGATTCAGTGACTTGAAATCGATTGAGTAACTTTTTAGCCAAAAATTCAACCAGTGTGACTGAAATAAATACCTGGATACTGGACAGTGCAGGTGAAGTTTCCTAGATTCCTGTTGTTTCTTGTAAGGGAATCAGGTATCAATTAATTATGGATATAAACAAACAAGTAAACAACAATTAATGACAAATGCATTCACATTTTATTTGAATAAAGTGCAACAAACACTTTAGGTTGAATTAACAGGAAGTTAACCTTTTCTGCTCTCATTTTCAATATTCAATACATTTTCAATAAAAGTACAGTAAGTGCAACCAACATTTCAACAGTAGGTTTACCTGCTACTTCTGCTTTTGTTTTTCAACATAAAAATATTATAATATTAATATCAAAAATAAAGTGCAACCAACATCTCTTCATCTCAATCTCCGTCTTTGCAAAAGCCAAAGTGTTTCCACACACTGAACCGCAATGGTGGCTTGATAATTTCTCACTCGTCGACTTCTCCTCTGCCATCCGCCATGCTATGTTTTGTTGTCTTTGCGCTGCTGCTGGCGCGTGGCGATGACAGTCACAGATAGGCAGACTGAACCGAGTAACGTTTAACGCCTTTATCATTAAAAGACTAAGTGCTAAGAAAAAAAATCCATATAAAGTCTGATGTGCTTAAATCCAATGCGTTATTTCCTAGTATCGATACAATCGATTGATTACCTTTTAAAACGATGTTAGATCTATGTCGTCCGGAAGGCCAACTTGCTGAGCACAGATCGATGTAGTTGGATCATATGAATATAAATCGATACATCGATGTAGTTGATGAATCGTTACACCTCTAGTATTTAATTGTTTTCGTGGATCTGTGTGGATGAAGATCGTTTTAACAATGTTGCCGTCTGTGAGCAAATGTTTTTAAAACGCAAATGAAAAACGTTTCCGTTTTAGTAAGTTGTTGTCATGTATCCTCAATTGCAATCCTTACATTCGCTTGAGAGTGAAATTTCCACACATGGATTTCGCTATTATTACAATGGACTTTTTTTGTCCACAAAATTTTGCCAAAATAGTGATAATGTGTATTTACCTTAATTCGTACTGTATAGAAATTTAAGCTGCTGAAAATGTTCAGCCGAAAATTTATTTACATTTTTTTTTTGCGAAACCGTTTAGTTGAAACAAAAGCAAAACAAAACAAAAAAGCTAAACTTTTTCTGATAGCTCATTTTAAATCTGCCAGCAAAATAAACTCATAATTGGGAGATGTAAACAAAGAATTTTGACTTTGTCGCAATTTCGAATTTACATCTCACAATTTTTCCCCACCATAGAATTAAATCAAATAAAACAGGTAACTTTTAATCATGCTTTTCTGCTTTTTCAAGTTTATTTCTCACAATTCAAGCTTATTTCAAACTATTCTGAAAAAAAAAAAATCCAAGAAAAAATGTCTGAATTCTGAGAGAAGTTGCAATTACATAAAAAAAATAAAAATTGGTTAGTTTAATATGATTAAAAAAAATACATTACTAAATATTATTTATAGCACTTCTGCTATTCCGTAATCACAATAATTTTTATATGAAACCAATTCTCGGTTTTAAAATTCTGTCAATTTTATAACAATTCAAACCAAAAATGTTGACCTGACACATTAGTTTCACTTCAGCTTAAAAATTGCTTATGTACAATTTATTTTTATATGCACAGAAACAAAAATCACTCAGAAATTGCTAGTAAATTTCTCATTTTTTTATAATTACAAAAGAAAAGGCAAGTGACACATTGAATGAAACAATTTTTTTAAGTGGAAAAATGAAAGTAGTATTTTCTTGTTAAATAAAAATTATCTATTTTATAGCATTTTTGTATTATTGTTATTTTAACAGTGTACAACTCTTAAATACATTTGAATTATTACTAAATTATACATATACATTTTGTTTTTTGTTTAAATAAAAATTTCAGTTTCTGTATTTCAGAAAAATTATATATTTCAGTTCATTACTAATATATTTAAATTACTGGTTAAAGGTCGATAACCAAAATGTTGAAGGTTTAAACTGCCATGGTGGTGTTTTGAATTAGTTTATTTTTTTTACGTGGGAGCAGAAATTTAGCAGAATATTCACACTGCTCTTTACTAAATGATAAATGTTTTGGTTTCCTGTCTGTTTCTCATTCCTACCTGATGTCTGTAGATAGAGAAATAGTCATGTGATCCGGCCTCAGCATGTGGGTTGCTCATGAGGCAGTAATTTCTCAAACAAGTGACCCACTTTGCAGAGCCGTCCTCTCTCTGCTGCAAACGGACTGTCAAATACGCAGTGTAGTAGTTCTTGAAAGAGATTTCCTGAATCTAGACACAAGCACAGGAGATATAGCAGCATAAGCGGTGTATCGGGAATTAATAAACCCATGCCGGTCGATCAATAATTGTGACCTTTATGAACTGATGTGAGAGATACTCACGTTCACAGGCTCGGCGAGGGTGATGTCTGTTATATAGACGCCAGGGCGAGATAAATCAGATACAGCATCTCCAATCTGCAGCCCCACAGCTGATTTTATTGTGCAGCTCACTGCTTTAGCACTCATGATTGAGCTGTGATAAGACAAAATAAAAATCAGAACTAAAAAAAAAATATATCAAAGCTTTTGGTTATTGCATAACTTTCAGAAATAACTTCTATTAAAATAACACAACAATTCATAAAACCACACAGGAACATGAATGCTAATTAAGTTGTTAACTTGTTAACAAATTCGCTTATTATTAGTGTTATTAATATACATTTATATTTGATGATAATAACATCAATGAGTGTAAATATTATGTGGTACAAATCTAAAAACATACAAAACATTTACAAATCTTCATTCATTTTGAAATCATTTTTAATATTTATGTTTATGTGGGCAGTGTTTGTTTATTCAAACATGGCCAGTTTCCATCACTAAAGTACTTACTATATTCAGCTGTCTGACTCGGTCTTTGTACTAAAATTATCGTGTTTTAAATAGCCAAGTCGTGCCCTTAAATAGTGCTGATGTACGTTAGAGCAGCAGGGTCATTGCAGTCATCTGTGCAGGAATCGGACGCAGTTTTATGATGGTTTATGGTTTCGTGTGTTGATAGTTGCAGCTCTGCATGTCGCTTCCGGTCCTGTGTGTGTCTGACGTGTTTTCCTTAAAGGGCCAGTGTCATTAAGGTAAACAATCAATGCCTTATCAAAGGAACCCATCTTTACAGAACAATCGGTAACATAATAATAATAATAATAATAATAAAAAAATAGTTATCACATTGAAAATATTTAGTTTTTTTGTTTATTCTTAAGAAGAATGATTAAAAAAAGGTTGTTGTTTTTTTATCCTGTTTTTATTGTTTCACTGTGTTAGTTAGCTGTTTTTTAGTAACCTAGTCAAAATAACCCAACTGCAGTATGATTGAGATTAATTGGAGATTTATTTGTTTTTGCAAATGAACTCTTCATATATAAATAATATTGGTTATTTAAGCAATAATTTGAGCTAATAAAACAATTAGCACCAAAATTACTAATGTTACAATATGCACATTAAATCTCTCTTCTTATCATGTGTAAATACTGTCGCAATTATTCATTATTTTTTAATCCAGTGAGTAGAAGCAGTTCATCAAAAAGCTACAGGTAAAATTAATGGGAAAGAATGTAATAAATGTTGTAAATTACCTTTTTTTGTGCATAAATGAAAAAAATTAAATATAGGCACAGAATTACCTCTCAGATTGATATGCTAAAAAGGCTTTCTATTCATACAATGATGCAAACTGTTTATTATTATTATTATTACACTACCCACAGGCAGAGGGCAATAACGCTCTTCTGATTCAAACTCAAGCATTTCTTGTACAGTATGTGCTGAATCCTCTACGACTGGCTTTATCTCTTTATATAAAACACATTCATGTTTCACCAACGTGTCTATTGTTCGCCATGCATGACATAACATGCTCTTTCTGTCAAAATCATGATCATTAAGGATGCATAATTATGCATGAGATTCATAAAACCGTTGTTGATACAATATGCTGGGCCCTGTGGAGAAAGAAAAGGAGTTTATTGTATTACAGTGTTAATATAAAAAAAAATATTCCTGTCGTTAGTATGTGCATCAGGTCTATAAGTGCATACATATTTTGTATTATCATTTATAATGTATTGAATCGTTGCTTATAACTTTATTGCCTTTTCCCCTGCCATTTTTATATGTATTCTTCATGCACTGGCTGCACTTACTCTAGACTCACATTAGAAGATTTGTAAAATGTACAAAATGTTAATTAAAAGCAAACACTGACAGCTCTATATTGATAATAATAATTTGCTTCCTTGTTGTACATACATGAGTGACAAGTTAAAAAACCTGCACTTCCCAGGTTCGCTATAGGAAACGGAAAATTCAATATTTTCCCAGCTGGCCCATGACTGGCCTACTGGAGCAGCTAGTGTTTAGGCGCAGGGTTTATTTTATCGACGCTGCTGTGCACAGTCGCTTTTCCGTGTCTGTTCGTCTCAACCGGAGGTTTTTCACGGTCCTGCACTCAGACAAAGCCAGAGAATCGAACACCCCACGAGAGACGCGCTTCTAGCTGAAAAGCATTGAGAAATACCTTCAAGGACAGCCTAGAGGAAGCAAAGACGACTCGGAGGGGAAGGATTTATCTTCAAACATGTTTCCAAACGAGCCACAGTGAGCCAGGAAACTCAAACAGTGTGCCTGACTAGGCCAGGCATTGACATGATCGGCGGGAGCTGTAGTTTGTTTGTTTAGTAGGATTTCAAACTGACACGGCTCTTTCTGCACTCTTAAGCATTCATTTCCGTCAAAAACACAGACTGTAAGCAACCTTTAGGTCTGGCCACACCAAGAGGAATCTTCAGTGTGATAACGTTTTAATTTCAGGGCTCTATATGAAGTCTTTTTTTCTCCAAAATTCTGTCTTATCTTTTTCCAAATTCCGTTTTTTATGTTTAGATTTTTCTGGATTCCGTTTTAATGTTATACTGTGTGTATTGTGTTGTGCATTTATATTTGTTCTGCTAAATATATTCTAATAAATCATTTTCTGGTAAATATTGTTTAAAAAAATAGGCTAATTATATAATAATAATTTTAAAAGTAGTGGCAGTTCTATCATGACATTAAGTGATATATTTCTGTCATGGTTTCTTCAAGTTAAATTGAACTTTTATTTTGACAGGTTGTTGTATAGACTTTAAGTTGCAGTGTTAATTTCGTCAACAAAGACTACGATGAAAAATATTCGTCAACAAACCTTTTTTTCTTTGACTAAAGGTACGTTCACACCAGACGTGAATGAAGCAAATAAATTGCGCTATTCGCGCGCAGTTGGACGCTTGAACATTTTGAGTTTACTCGCTTCATTTGCACGTGAAATTCGCTTCATTCGCGCGTGAAATTCGCATCATGGGAGGGGATTCTGCCAGGCAGCTCCAGTCTCATTGCTAAATTTATTCCTGTTTTTGTAAAAGTACGAAGTAGTATCGTAGAGCTCCGGGTACCCACATATAACCAAAATTAATTTGTCCTCCATTGTTGTTTCGGATTTTCTGCCTGCTCATAATCAGGTCACTGCTAGAGCAAGCTCCTGATTGGTTAACGTGGTGCGAATATCCGCCAAAGTTCAGATTTTTCAACTCGCGCTATTCGCGCGACAAATATATCAACATACGTTCTATTAATTGTTTTCATCGTACTGTGAAGAAAATTGGTTTGAAAACACAAATCGAATGCAAAAACCAGACCGAGTGTAACGTTTATAAAATTACATTCACGCAACATGATTGGTTGATTATGTACAATGCCTGCACGCAATTGGTCAAAACTACATTTCAGTCATTTCCTGCAGCAACGATAGGAAACAAAGCCAAAAAACAGGACATTTTAGTCAGTTTAGAAATTCAGGTGTGGACATGCCAGATGTGAAAAGATGCCAGATGTTGACAGATGACCATAGTAACTAAAATGTGTTTCATGAACGTTTTAAAAATGTTTTTATAGACCAATTAACTTTGAACTACTATTCTATTCACGTTCCTGGAAGAAAGTTGCTATCTATAATGTTTTCTGCATTGAAAAAGTCTGAATCAGGAGAGAAATATGCACAGATCAAGCCCCATTTACAAGCCAAACAGTACAAAATTGTTTTAGAATTTTAAAATTAAAATGCTTTCATGATAGCTTTGTTTCTTACAAACACACAGTTTGTGTCTTCTCAAGATGTTAATTGATGGACTGGAGTGGTGTGGATTATTGTGATGTTTGTATCAGCTCTTATTCTGACGGCACCCATTCACTGCAGATGATCTATTGGTGAGAAAGTGATGCAATGCTACATTTCTCCAAATCTGATGAATAAATAAAATAATCTGCATCTTGAATGGCCTGAAGGGGGAGTGCATTTTCAGCACATTTTACATTTTGGTTGAACTATTCTTTTAAATTCCTTAACTATTAAATGATAGTTGCTAGAGAGACCCAATATCAAGAAAGAATTTATGCACCAAACATTTGTAAAGTATGTCTGGTGTAAAGGGAAATGTGTCAATTCTGTGCAACTAGCATGAAAGGATTTGTAAAATGATAATGATTGGCTGTCGAAAAACACTCACCTAATTGGTTGATCCAGTGTTGCTGTTGTCAGGCAGGTCAGGAATCTCAAACAAACTACAATGTTATGAGAGTGGCATAGTGTTTACACTTCTCAGGGAAATACAGATAGCGTTCTAATACTAAAAGTATTTTAACATTTGAAAAGTGAAATGTTCAGTATCTGTACAAATATGCCAGATCTCTTCTGAATTTGTGCAAATGTTACAAAAATATGAAATTACAAACATCAGCAAAACATGAGAAGGAATTTTGCATACGGCTGGTTTTCGGTCGTGCTGCACTCAGTTTATACCCCAGTTCCCATTTTAAGGGAGTCTCTGCTTTATGAATAATAAATGTTTTTTGTGTGTGCGTGTAGCATACTTCCAGTATGTAGGTCATTTAGGACTTCGTATCTGAAAGTGCCTGCTAAAACGTTACACACCCATTGCCTTGAGCTCAAATGTCACTTCCATCTCAACATTTGTGTTCCTATCTGCTTTATCGAGGAAACAATTTTTATCAGGGAGATTTTGAGAAAGGAGACTGCTAATGCCTACTGCAGATGCTATTATCAAGAGATCCATTAACTGTATCGCTGTGTGAAGAATGGTGACAAATTGTGCATGTGTTCATTGTGCATGCATTGTGAATCAGGGTCTGCATCGGGGGGGAAACGCTGCTAAGTGCTTTCAGCCAATAGAGCAAAGCTGATTGAAGTATTGTGGAACATTGTGAAAGAAAAGAACACATTTCCTTCTTTCATTATTTTTGTTTCTGATTTGAACATGCTGATAGTTTTGTGAATGGCTTTCTCTTGAAAATTGCTTGGTGTTTGGTTAAGAATCAAAAGCACATGCTAAGAGATCAGATTCACAGAGGTCAATTCAGTGTTTTAGTCTTTTAGCAAAAATGCCTTTTTAAATTTAGTCAATGTATTTGTCATTTCATGCGTATTAGGTTCATTTGTGGCATCTCATCTATGGCTGATATATGTAGCTATCGTATTCTCTCGTCTGTGCAGATAAAAGATGTAATATCACATTTATCAGAATCAGAATAGCTTTATTGGCCAGGTATGTTTACACATACAAGGAATTTATTATAGTGACAGAAGCTCCACAGTGCAACAGAATGACAGGACAGGACACAGACAACAAAAGAACAATATACAAATAGGCAATGTACAAAATGGCAAAAACTCAATATACAATACAGACAATTATGTGTGAGGTGAGGTCTGACATGTGAAAATTTGAAATGAGAAAATAAGCGTGTGTGGTGAATTAATAAATAATTGTATAATAGTGTTGTGTGTTCATGTTTCATATCAAGTGTTCATGAGATGGATTGCTTGGGGAAAGAAACTGTTTCTGTGTCTGGTTGTTCTGGTGCTCAGAGCCTCTGTAGAGGGAGTGTGCTGGATGTTAGGGGTCCAGAGTAGGGCTGTAGCTATTGAATATTTTAGTTATCGAGTATTCTTCCAAAAATCTCATCGATTAATCGCGTAATCGGATAAGAATAACTTTTTATTTATTAAAGAGCAATCCTAAATATACAAGAGAAAATAAGACGGTATCTTAAAAATGAACAAGTAATTTGTTTCCTTTTTAGAAAAATGAAATTTTTTATTGCTGAAATTGCATATTAATAACTGTGAAAACTAAACCCATTTAGTGCATTTCATTGCCATATTACATTCAAAATGCAAATACAAATATATAAATAAAAATCATTAATAAAATATAAAAATCTATTTCAAATTACTTAAAAAAAAAGTTCACCATAGTACAACCTGAAACTAAGACATAAATCAAAATAATAATAATAAAAAATAAATCAAACCTAAACATTGTGCAACTTCGCAACTACAGCTCAAGCATGACACAAGCCTTTACTGTCTTCTTAAAAGAATTATGCATTTGTAAGACAAGAGTCCATACACATAACAATAACACATTTTTCAACAACAAAAACAACAGTTTTTAATTTAACTGAATTTTAATGACACAGAATTAAAAAAGTACAAGCCAATAAAATAACCACACTTTAATTGAAAGACAATTGGACAGAAAATATATTAATATTAAATATCAATGTATTATTTTTATTTAGTTCAATGCAACAGAATCAGACATAACTGTTGTTGTTGTTTTTGACTAATTATCCAAATAATGTATAGTCCTGCAAACAGGGTTTTTCCTTTCTCAAAATGGTGGTACCATCCTGATCATGTGCACACAATGTACCCTTCAACTGCCTGAAACAAACACCTTTTAAATGCAATATATTTTAGGTGTTTTAATAATTATATGATTGAAGAAAATTACAATTATATAGTTATGTTTTATTTTATCTCACCTGTTTTATTTAATTATTATTATTATTATTATTTTTAAGTAGCCAAATTAAATGTTTTCTTTTTCCTCAGAAATTATGTGTTGTGTATCTGGTTATCAAATGAAGGCATAAAGCATACATTTAATTTATCTTTAAATTATTGAAAAGTACTTTTTTTGCAAACAAATGGGCTTTACTATTAAAATTAAAACATGGAAGAAATGTGTGATCATTCCTTAAAAAAAATTAATCTTCATAATTTTAGTAGTATGTACATTCTGCTGAACAATAGGAATTGTTAGGAATAAACCAGACTTTTATTTTGATGGGTAGCCTTGAATATCTTAAAATTACTGTGTACATGAAATTAGCTAGTTTTACTCAAATGAAACGGTGAAACGCTCATGAAGTGACTGTCAGAGCAGTTCTGGGTAGATGTTGTTCGTGTGTTTATGTCCTCAATGAGATGGCAGATGCTGAAATCCCGATGAAAATTCAGTGGATCCCATGTAAAATTGACTAAACGATTCTTCGAGGGACATAATTTGCCTCGATGATTTTTTGTATTCGAGTTACTCGAGGAATCGTTTCAGCCCTAGTCCAGAGTAATTTTGCCAGCCCTTTTGCTCACTCTAGACGAGTACAGTTCTTGGAGAGTGGTGAGGGTTGTACCAATGATTCTCTCAGCAGCCTGGACTACCCTCTGTAGTCTTCTGAGGTCAGAACCAGACAATTATTGACGTGCAGAGGACGGATTCAATGATGGCAGAGTAGAACTTTTTCAGCAGCTCCTGTGGCAGGTTGATCTTCCTCAGCTGGCGAAGGAAGTACATCCTCTGCTGCAGCTTTAGCTCCACCTATAGCTGAATAATATTAAATGAATAGTTCCCCTAAACATGAATAGTGCTGAAACTGACTCACCCTCAGGCCATCAAAGACATAAATTAATTTGGTTCTTCATCAGATATGGAGAAATGTAGGATTACATCACTTGCTCAGCAATGGATCCTCTGCAGTGAATGGGTGCCGTCAGAATAAGAGCTGATAAAAACATCTAAATTATTCACAAGTAATCCACACCAATCCAGTACATTATTGTCATGTGAAGCAAAAAGCTGCTTGTTTGTAAGAAACAAACTCATCAAATAGGTTTTAATTTGAAATTATCACTTCTGCCCAAATTACCAAATTATGTCCATAATCAATAATAACACTTCCTCCACGGAAAAGTCAATCTCCTGTTGTCCTCTCACATCAAAATCCACAAACATATTTGTTTTTGAACTAGCCTATTTTGTACTGTTTTGGCTTGTAAATGGTGTTTGATCTGTGCATATTTCTCTCCTGATTCAGACAAGATGACTTTTTCAATATTCGTATTGATTCGTATTTTAGCTTGAAGCAATGGATTGATGTTAGAAATATCGTAATGATGGATTTGTTCTTTACATAGCTTTTCAAGACATTAACCCTTTACGATTCCTGTAAAATTTGCCCAAAACGCCTAAAAAAGGCATACCCAAAGTAAATTGCTTGCTGTTCTTGGGCCATTTGGATGATAGGCATGTTGTTTGTCTCCTTTGAAAGGTGACACTCGGAGGTTTGTTTCTCAACAGTCATAATCAATTTAAGTCTAACTGATATTGAGTAATAACACTTTGAATACACTAAAAAAGAAAAAAATAATTCTGCCTGCATTTCTTTTGTAAATAGAAGCCTGCAGATGACTATAGCTGGGAGGTATGAACTGGAAAATACATTGGGATCACAGAATGAAGCCTTACCAAGCCAAATTTCGCATTTGATAAACAATATATTAGAAAATTACTGTTTTACACAGGTTTATCTAATTTTATGTCTAGGCGCTTCCAAAAACACATACAATGCTGTAATTCTTGATTGCTTTAATGTACAGTCATCCTTTTGGGCTCTAATGAAAGGTTACACTTAGAGCTATTCAATTTATCATCCAGATTCACTGTCAATAATTGCTGACACATAGTAACTGAAGCATAAACACATTATAGTGACATTTATTTATAGAATCCAAAATGTGTACACTTTTAAAATTACATATATATTTATAATTTATAATCTAAATACATTTTTTTCCAATTTTTAATATTTACAATATTTATATTTCTGTACATAGTACATTATTTAATTTGTGGGTTTTTTCTTATATTGGTGTTATATTGCATCCCTACTGTGTTATTCCTTTGTATGTCTGTACTATCATGCATGTCTGCATTATGTCAACAAAAAGTGGTCTGATAAAGACACAGATTGTACATGCTGTGTTTATTGTATCATAGTTTAAATCACAAGAATCTCAGCTTTCCATGGATATATGACATGTCCAACTTTTTTGTTTTTGTTTTTGTGTCTGACAACTTTACCCTGTCACCACTAGGCGTCCCACCGGCGGGGGTACGCTGGATTCTTAATTAACTGATGGACTTGAGTGGTGTGGATTATTGTGATGTTTTTATCAGCTGTTTGGACTCTCATTCTGATGGCACCCATTTACTGCAGATCATCCATCGGTGAGCAAGTGATGCAATGCTGCATTTCTCCAAATCTGATGAAGAAACAAACTCATCTTCATCTTAGATGGCCCGAGGGTGAGTACATTTTCAGCAAATTTAAATTTTTGGTTATTTTATTCCTTTAAATAGGATGCTTTTGGTTGCTAATTAACCAACTAGCAAAGCAGCTCAGTACAAAACTCTTTTAAGCTCAAGCTCATCAATCCCCAGAATACTATGATTTAATCATCTATGTTAGTCCTTTAATATTTTTTATTTCTTCTAAAAGACTAATTATTTTTGTGAAGTTTAATTATCACTCTTATGCATCCCCTCATCTTTCCCTCATTATTTTCAACAAACTAGATTTACACTAATGGAACATTGACTAAAACAAGAATCAATCGTTTCTCTTGCTGTCACTCACACATCTTGTTTTGAGTAGTCTGGCAAAGGTGATGTTTTTCCTGAGAAACGGTGAGAAGCCAGCAGCCACCTGCGGTTAACCTTCATCTGTGCTGGAATTAACTTCCTGTCAGACCACTGACGTTAAAATCTCCTCTGCTGTGACTTCTGTGCCATTAAACATACACGTATACATATTCATTTGTGAGAGTTGTTTCTGATTTAAGAACTGTTTCTATCTAGATTTAAGAACTGTTTCCATCTATCTATCTATCTATCTATCTATCTATCTATCTATCTATCTATCTATCTATCTATCTATCTATCTATCTATCTATCTATCTATCTATCTGTCTGTCTGTCTGTCTGTCTGTCTGTCTGTCTAGTATATTATCTATCTGAAACATGCTAGCAATGGAATGATACTTACCAGCAACTTCATAGCAACACTCCACACCAAACTAGCAACCACCACAAGCATCATAGCAACACCTTAGCAACCACCCCAGGTACTCTAGCAACCTCTCTAGTAACTGCCCCAATGGGATGATACCTACCAGCAACTTCATAGCAACACTCAACACCAACCTAGCAACCACCCAGAATACCCTAGCAATCACATAGCAACAACCTAGAAACCAACCCAAGTACCCCTGCAACTGCAAAGCGACACCTTAGCAACCACCCACGTACCATAGCAACCACCTTTGGTACCCTAGCAACTGCATAGCAAACCCTTAACAACCACTCAGAGTACCCTAGCATCCACCCTGGTTACCCTAGCAACCAACCGGTACCTTAGCAACCTCATATAAACACCCTAGCAACCACTGCAAGTACCCTAGCAACCATCCAGAATACCATATAAATATTTATAAGCCATATGAACTAATTTAAGCTGCCATTCTAATATGTCTGTCTGTCTAACTATCTACCTGACAGACTGTTTTGCCTTCAAAACATGCTTTATGCTTTAATCTTTAAAACTACTTTAAACCATTTCAGACTGAAAACCGTCAAACTTTAAAAAGAAAATTCTAACTTTTTGGCCAGGCTTTCTCAAGCTAACTTATCTAGTTTATCTAGTTTATGTATTGTTTGTTTGTGACAGTTCAGTGACAGTTAAGCACATTTTATCTAAAAAAAATAATGTAATTACTGTAATGCAACCCAGTGTTTTAACTTTTGAGTGTTTATGTAATTAAATTCCCATTATTTTAATATATTAGTGAAAATCATCATATTTGGACGCAGTAATAATTACTGTTTGTTAATTAAAATCAGCATAAATTAGCATAGTCCCTTTTGGAACATGTCACATAAACACATCTTGTTTTATTTGAAAACTGATCGTAGTATATCTTTAAATTAATAAATGATTCTCCTAAAGTCCACGATCATCTCCAATGTTTTGAGTGTGTTAAGCTCCAGGTGGTTAAGAGTGCACTAGACAAGCAGCTCCATAACCTTCTGTCTGTAAGAAGACTCGTCACCGTCCTGGATGAGGCCGATCAGTGTGGTGTTGTCTGCAAACTTCAGGAGCTTGACTGAGGGGTCTGTAGATGTGCAGTCGTTGGTGTAGAGGGAGAAGAGCAGAGGGGAGAGAACACAGCCCTGAGGAGCTCCAGTGCTGATCGTACGGGTGCTGGATGATAATTTTCCCAGCCTCACTACCTGCTGCCTGTCTGTCAGGAAGCTGGTGATCCACTGACAGATGGAGGTGGGGACGGAGAGCTGTGTCAGTTTATTCTGAAGGGTGTCCGGGATGATAAAAGCGGAGCTGAAGTCTACAAACAGTAAAATATTACTATTACTACAAATTACTATTATTTATATGCTATTATAGTATTTTTTTAGATTTGAAATAGCTTCTATTTTTCTATCATTTTTATTTTCGTTTATGCACTTTTGTTATTTTATCATTTCTTTTATCTTTTTCTTATTTATTCATTTATTCGTTTTACATGTGTCTGTTTATTTGTTTATATTTTTAGCCTTCTATTCATCCTGTATATTATCTGCTTTCATAATGTTCCTATGACGTTATGGTGACAGAAAATTCTGGTGTGTTTGAGCTCCATCCTTTACTCGAGGGGAAGTGTCCTCAGTGTTTTGGAGGGAGGTCAATGGTCTGGCGACGGGTCAAGGAATGGACACAAAAGGGTCGTTGGTTTTCAAAGCAGCAGTAAAACTGGTTTGGCTGGTTTCTAGGTCGAGAGAAGGCATGACTTTTTGGCTCCTGAGCTTGTAGCTGGTGACCCAATGTGGCCTTGTATTATTGATGTAAAAAGTCCCGCAGCAGCTGGCCCATGTAATCCCTCCTGGCAGACATTCTGGCCTGGTTTAGCTCGGCCTTGACCACTTGAATCTCTCCTTGTTTCTCTCCAGCTCCCTCGGGTCTCTGGAGAACCTGATCGTTTTCAAATGCGATGGCTGCTTTCTTGAGGAGAGTGAAATATAGGAGTTGACAGTATCGGTAAATCAATCCATGCTGGAGCATGTATCTCTAGAGACGTCCTAGTTTGTAATGTGAAAATGGGTCCTGCACTGCACCTGTTGCTGTCAGTCGCTGGAAAGCCTGGCCCGGATCTGCCTCTTCCTGAGGGACAGGATCAGTATGATTATAGCATGAGCTGCTAGCAGGCCTTAGAAAAAACACAATGTAGATTTTTCTCTCTCTCTCTCTCCCTTAAAGATGTAATATGTGGGTCGGTGATGTAAAATTTAAATTGTATGTCCTATTGCAGTTTATTAAAAAAAACATAATAATTAATAAGCAGTTGAATACATTTTTAATTTCCTTTTTTTTTTTGATTTGATTTGATACACTCCGCCTATATATATATATATATATATATATATATATATATATATATATATACTAATTGATTTTCATTTAAGTTGAACTACTAAAGTTGCTAAACGTCCAAACTGAAAAAACCTATATATATATATATATATATATATATATAGGTTTTTTCAGTTTGGACGTTTAGCAACTTTAGTAGTTCAACTTAAATGAAAATTAGAAATGTTGCCTTGCATCTAACTAAAGTAACTTGACCTTATTTTAACTACTAGATTCAGTTATTGAATATATACGATTATATGTGTGTGTTTGCTTATAAATATATATATTCCATGGTCTGTCTGAAAACTGGATTCTGATTGGCTGGAAGGTGTGCAATATAACATTTAATGCACAGGTAGTTCCAAGTCCATTTAATCACCGTTCTATATTAATGCGCTGCTTTTAATTGATGCACACAAACCAACACAAATCACTTGCACACAGAGAGAGAGAGGGAGAGGGGGAGAGAGTTCGGAGATCGCAGATCACACACAGAAACTTGTTGTCAAAGCTGCCCAGCAACTTTTATTAATAAAGTAGCCTAGATGCTAGATCGCTATATTATATTCCTCAGAGACGAGGTAGTAAACTCTCTATTTTTGAAGTAACTAAACACGGCTTGATTGTTTATAGAGAGGCGTGCAGACGCAGGTAATGCACACTCCCCTCTCTCTCTCTCTCTCTCTTTCTCTCTCTCTCACTCTCTCGATCGATTGATAAATAATTAATTTAAATAAATGCTATAATTCATTCAAATAAATGTGGTCTTACCACACTATTTCATCTCTGTGTCTGATTTGAAGCAGGCAGAATGCTAGCGCTAACTGATGAAAATAACCTAATTTTTATCCTTTTGGTCAAATATTGCGCTGCAAAGAGCAAAATTAGTTTTAACCTGTCTATAAATTGGCAAATTACCATGGAATAAGCGGGATAATCATCAGCTAGCCATGCATTAAAGGATGTTAATGCACGGCTAGCTGATGATTATCCCGCTTATTCCATGGTCATTTGCCAACTTATAGACAGGTTAAAACTAACAGTGTTAATATTTTTTTTAAACATATTTAATATTTTTAAACAGTGTTAATATTTTAATTATAGGACTATAATTCATTGTAGGTAGCCTATAGCCTAATATACCTGTTTTAAAAGATCTTTTTAAAGGATTTTAATGCACGACGTGGAGGCAAAGAACCGCCCAACGCGAAGCGGCTAGTCGTTATATGTAATATATATATATATTAGGGGGTGTAGCAGTTCAAAAAATTCACGGTTCGGTTCGATACGACAAATTGGTACGTTTTCGATACGGGTGGAGAGGCAATTGGTTAGGTCGCAATGTTGGAAATATTTTTGTTTTAAACCATGAATGCAAGCCAATGGATATCACACAAGCATGCGTTTGCACCATGGTTTGCACACTGCAAACTTTGCACAAGATTAATGCTGGTGAATGTCTAATCTCAGTCAATTCACTATAAGCAGAAAGTGAATGTAAAAATGGAATGATGGAGTAATGATGGAGCTTTCAGCATCTGACACAGCATATTCTCTCAAAGAGACAAAGAGAGACATATCTACTTCAACATGCTGATAACGGTATAGCTTATAGCTGTTTTCATTTATTTTAATATTTCTCTTGTGGCCCGTACATAGTGAAAAAAAACGAGAAGAAACGTATTTCGTGTAAACAGGTTGTTTTTGAAAGTCGGTGCTTGAAATAAAAGCTTTTTTTATTTCATTGATTTTTATTGATGACTGCAGTGTTAATATTTTAATTATAGGACGCACCCCAGCAAGGGGAGATTATCGCGGGCAGACAGCACATTACATAGTTTGGGCTACGCTGAGCGCAGTGGCACTGATAATTCACACACTTCAAGCTTTTATTTTCCAAACGTAATAGGATTAGTCCAATGAGTCCTTCGGTTTTTAATGCGTACGGAACCAAAAGCCTTGTAACGAACGGTTCAATATGAATACGATACGCGTATTTGTATTGAACCGTTTGGAACGAGACTTTTCAGCTGCACACTCATTGACCTTGCTATGTGTGTATGAAATGCATTTGTCAACATATTTGTTTTGAAAAGCTAAAACGTAGCTGTCAGGGCAACAACATTACCAAAATGACTAAGTCGAAGACTGAAATACAAACATATTAAAGATAAACACAAATATTTTTAAAAAGTATAAGTATGAAAAATCTAAAAGCCAACATGACTTTTGTGATTTTGAATGATTGAAGAATTAATAAAATTACTAAAACTAAGTATATATAATTGATAAAAATATATAATAAAAAAAATTATGCTTAAAATATAAAAAAGGAATTTGCTTTTATTTTTATATTTTAAGCTTTTTTTTTTTATTATATAGCTTTCATTTTGTATTTTTTTAAATACTCTGTGCTTCCTTTCCCTGATTCGCCTGATTACCTGCGGGATCAGGGCGATCGAGGAAAAGCATAAAGGAGGAGGTTGTGCCAATCGTGGGCCAACGCATCCCTGTCCTTTGAAAAATAAGTTTGGCAGTGAGTGTTGTCTTCTGAGGCGAAGAGATCAACCTCTGGCCTGCCGAAGAGTCCCCATATTACCTGAACCGTTTGTGGGTGGAGCGTCCACTCGTCTGAGGGGACATTGCTCCGAGATAGCATGTCTGCTCCCAGGTTCAGTTAGCCCGGCACGTGCGCTGCTCTCAGCGAGCGCAAGTTGAGCTGAGCCCACCTCAAGAGGTGCTCTGCTAGGATAAAGAGGCGCCTAGAGGAAAGACTGCCCTTGCGATTTATGTAGGATACCACTGTCATACTGTCTGAACGGACGAAGATGTGATGTCCCCTCAGGTCTGGCAGAAAGGTGCGAAGGCCCAACCATACTGCCAGCATTTCCAGTTAATGTGAAGGTAACCTTCCTTCTTCAAACTTACCTAAGCTGGAGGCGTCTGTTGAGACCACCTTCCTTCTACAGACCATGCCCAGGGGAACGCCCCATTCCATCCACTGACGGTCCTTCTAAGGGGCTAGAACTGCAATGCAGGCCTGGCTCACAATTATGCGGAGGCGTCCATGACGCCAAGCATGTGGAGGAACTCAAGGTTTCAGCCAGTACTGAAGGGGCCACATGTGAAGCAGGCCCAACTGAAGTACCGAAGATGCTGAGGCCATGAGGCCCAGCATACACTGATATGCTTTGAAGGGGCGAGGGACTCCGAGTTTGAATGAAGCCGCGAGCTGCTGAATGGCCAGTGTACGTTCTGGCGTGACCACATCCCTCATTCGGCCTGAGTCGATAACTGTTCCCAGGAACGAAATTCATTGGCTGTGGGACAGCACGCTCTTGGCAAAATTGACCCTAAATCTTAGGCACTCTAAGTGGCTAAGGAGCACGGATCTGTGATATAGAAGCTCGTCCTCCAACTGGGCCAGGATGAGTCAGTCGTCGAGGTTATTCAAGATGCGGATTCCCAGCTGTCTCAGTGGAGAAAGAGCCGCACCCATGCACTTTGTAAAAGTGCGGGGAGCTAAGGACAGCCCAAAGGGAAGGACCGTGTATTGATAAGACACTCCCTCGAAGGCGAATCTCAAGAACCGCCTGTGGTCACATCTGGGTGTGAAAGAAGGCGTCTTTCAGTTCCAGCGAAAAGAACCAGTCCCCTGGGTATATTGCGAAAGAATCTGCTTTGATGTAATAATCCTGAATGGCCATTTTATAAGGGCACGATTCAGATGTCTGAGATCTACAATGGGCCTTAGACCACCATCCTTCTTGGGGACGAGGAAGTAACGGCTGTAGAAGCTTGACTCGCTCTGAGCTGGGTGAACCGTTTCCATGGCTCCTTTCACCAGCAAACTCATCAATTCGGTGCGCAGGACGTGGGCAGTGCTGCGCTAAACCGATGTGGAGACCACGCCGAAAAATGCGAATTGAAGTGTGTAACCTTGTTTTATTATACCCAGAACCCAGTCTGACACTCCAGGGATGGCCTGCCAGGCCTCAGCCCGTGTGGCGAGGGGTAGAATTATTTAAAGCGGCAAGCGACCTAGCGGGGGCCTGAGTCTCGTGATAAAGGGAAGAGGACAAGTGCTCTCTTTTTGAATATGTTTGTGTTTTATTTTTCTTATAATTTTATTTTATTTTCCACAAACACTCTGCTGTCCGCATCCGGAACTGAATGGGGCGCTAGGAGGCATAACAGAGGCTTTTTAAGGGGTGGTCCACCTGCATCGAGACTTAGCCCTCTCTTCTTCCTGTCCCGTAGATCAGGAAGAAGTCAGAGGCATTGGGTCCAGCACAATCTTAGGCCCAGGGTCCTTGGCGCTTCGGAGGGTGGCGTTTGGCCAAGCGTGAGTGGTGGGGCTTGGGCTTGGCGGTTGGCTGAGCCTCTGGCGGCGGGGCTTTTGTTGGCTGCTGAGTCGGCGCCATTTTGGGGTGATTCGAAGCGGCTGCAGAGCTGAAGCACATTGGGCAGGAAGTGTCGCATTGCCTGGGACGACTTCTGTGCAGCCGTGAAGCGCTCAGCAAAGCCCTCTACTGCAGGACCAGACAGGCCACTGGGGGAGACCGGGGAGTTGAGGAAGGCGATTTTATCCGTATACTTCATCTCCATCAGGTTTAACCACCGGTGGCACTCGAGCAACACTGGCCATGGATCTGCCGAACGGCGGGGCTGTCATTTGGTGGCGCATAGAGCCAGGTCGGTCGTGCTGCACAGCTCGCTGAAAGCTGAAGGGTTGGGTTCGACTCGTACATAGAACAGAGGAGTTTCCAGAGGAGCCTGGAACACTTGCAGGACCGCCATGGAGTGAACTGAAGTAGTCCTGCATGGTTTAGACGGATGAGCAGATTTTGCCTTCCAGCCAATGGCTGTGGGCGGGCAGAAATGCGCAGCCACTGACTCATCCTGGGGAGGCAGGCTATCGTAACCTTTTTCTTCTGCACCGTCGACCGAAGTGAGGGCGGAGGAAGAAGAGGCACATAGGCGGGATGAGTAGGCTGCACACCAAGACTTTGTAATCTCGTCGTGGACCTCCGGAAAGAATGGTGAAGCTCGTTGACGAGGGGCCTGATGGCTCCCTGGCAAGAACCATTCATCTAGGCGGCTACGGGACGGTTCCTCTGGGGGAGACCATTCCAAACCCAGCTCCGCCACAGCGTTAGACAGGACGCAGAAAAGATTGGCGTCCATGCCTGGGCTGGATCCGCTGGACTGCACAGACAGCGAGGGGGCGGGGTTGTTGTATGAGCCCGCCAGCTCCTCGGAATCTGGAGCCGCCAATGACGGGCTGTTGTCTAACTTGCCGTCATTGATCCCACCGAACGAGACCAGATCGCTCACAGCCACAGAGGGATGCTGGTCAGGGCAGGTGAAGAGAACAGGATAAATCTCTCTGTAGGGAGAGAGTGAGGTACGCGGGTTTACAGCCGGCGAAAGCACACTCATCTCTGGGCACTGAAATCCTCTGCCGGTCCCTGGGAGGAAAAAAGCGAGAGTGCACGAGCGGCGGGGTTGTTCTCTGAAAAGAAAGCGAGCCGTGAGCGCAGAGAGGAGAGACTCATATCTCCGCAGTGGTGACATTCCATCCCATTGAGCGCTGTTTCTGCAGGTGCAGTGCCCAAGCATGAAACACACTCACCGTGTTTGTCAGTGGCGTACAGGGGAGCCCTGCACGAGTTACAAAAACGGCGCAGCATTTACAACAACACCGCAGTTATTTTATAGAGGGTTCTCGTAAGAGAGAGTCGCTGGATAGCAGTAGGGAATCCATGGACCAGCTGCTGCAGCCGCTGCGGGCTGCTGAGAAGCGGCGAGTCGGCTGAGCAGAGAGAGGTCTGGATCCGCTACGATGACTCGTTCAACGGCGAAGGCTTTGAGTCTCCAAGAGTGAAGATCTTGTAGTCGTCGCTGAAGGAGAATAAATCCTTGGCGAATGCCTGCATTATATAGCCAGATGCCCCGCCCATTCTGGCTGGCTTTGGTGGGCTTTCCAGCCATAGGCTGTGTAGCTCCGCTGCCGCCATTGGTTTACTTGAGGTAACCGCACAAACCAATGGTCATGCAGTACCTGCTTTATTAAAAAAAGGCTTCAGTATCGGAGAAAAATAATTTCCCCTAGCGTCTATAATCAAGATGCAGTACGAAGTGTAGTATGGATAGGGAACTATAATTTTACCATTACATGTTTAAAAACTTTTTTTCAAAATAATTATTAAGTACCCTGATGGTTTGATTTCACTCTAACTGAGTCTGATGAGGTTACTGATGTTTATGAGGAGTTGAGGCTGGTTTTTGTGATTCAGGAGAGCTCCTCCATCTGACGAGCCTCATGGGAGTGGTAACGGTAAAGGACAGCTTTGATGCTGTCAGTCACCGCCAAAAACATCTCCCACAGGATAAGTTGTATGGAATTACAACAACTCGCAGCTCCGCGTTGCTACTTCCTGGGGTGTTAAACATCACATTCACTGCCCTCGCTGTGGCTGAACGCTGAGACAATGACAATGAATTTAGTGAAGATACACTATATTGCCAAAAGTATTGGGTCACCCCCTTCTATTGAAAGGTTTGACTACTTTAGTAATTTCCATGAGTACAAATCTTAATGTTTATGCATATAATGATATTCTAGGGAATTGTGTGCTTCTAATTTTATAGCAACAGTTTGGACAGGACCCTTTTCTATTCTAACATGACTGTGCTTCTGTGTATAAGGCAAGGATCAAAGATAAATGATGATTCAGTCAGTGTGGAAGAACTTGACTGGTCTGCAGAAAGCCAAGTCCTAAGCCCAGCTAAACCCTTCTTGTGTGACTTTAAATGCAGACCTTGAGCCAAAAACTCATCACCATCACCTTAATGCTTAAACAGTAAGATTTGTATTGTATAACATAATATTCTGCAAGTAATTGTGTGAAAATTAAGCTTTATTAATCAAAACTACGGTGGCCGAAAGAGCTCAACGCTCTGAAAATAGAAAAACACCTGCAAATTAAGAACAACTACTTCATCAGTTTGACAACACATGTGCTGCAAATGATCACAACACAACCAAACAAAGAAAAGCAATGCAAATAAAATTATTTATTTGGTTGTGTTGTGAGCATTTGCAGCAGCCTGCTGTCAAACTGATTAAGTTTTCTTGAATTGGTGGTGCTTTTTCTATTTTCTTGTATTTTCTGAAGTTTCCACGCGTTGAACTCTCTCGGCCACCGTACAAAATGTACCTCTAAATCATACTTTGTGTAAAAAGTAATACAATTTGTTGGATTTTTACTGCCTCTAGTGTTAATTTCAACTGGAAACTGCTGTGAATCGTGTATATATATATATAATAAATGTTTTCAGTTCTGCAGAAATGTATATAGAGGCATGTATTTCCGATGAGTCTATGTTGGGATTACTTGTGGATTATGGTGAGGTTTTTCAGCTGTTTTGACCATTCTGACGGCACCCATTCACAGTAGAGGATCATTTGAGGATCAACAAACATAAAAAAAAATTAAATGTATCCATTTCAACAGGCTTATTGACAAGTATGGGCTTCTTTGTGAATTGAATCTGTCTTGTAATTTCTTTACTTTAAGATAATGAGGAACGATATGCGGTATTAATTTAGGATACATTTGATACATTTATATTTGTTTAAATATTTTGAATCATATTTTTATGATTTCCGTTTCAGTTCTAAAAAACTGGCTGTATGTTTTCATCATTTTTAGTAGCTTATATTAATTATTTTTATTTATTTTAGTACATCAAGTTAAAGTAAATTAGGCACCTATCTGATTTAATGTTTTATATTCAGAGATGGAAAGTAATGAATTACATTTACTCGCGTTACTGTAATTATAGCTTTTTTGTGTACTTGTACTTTTTTAAGTAATTTTTTTAATCTGTAATTTTACTTTTACTTAAGTATATTTTGTGTTAAGTATTGTACTTCGCTACATTTGAAAACATTAATTACTGAGTAAAAAAAAAATTGCTCCGTGGAAACAACTGCAGTAAATAATCTCTCGCATTCTGCACACTCGCCGCGCAAACCACTTGGGTAGAGGATACCCTCAAACTGCTTTTCCGACGGGGACTGAATATGGAGCTACAGGCTGAACTAGCATGTCGCGATGAGGGGAGAAATCTGAGTGACTTCATCGAACTTAGCATTCAGATCGACAACCTGATACGCTCACGTCGTTCCTCCCACTCACAACACGTTAACCCATTACCTCCCGTTTCTAGCCTGGAACCCATGCAGATAGGATATACTCACCTGTCTTCTGAGGAACGCGAACGTCGCATGAAGCTTCGTCTATGCATGTACAGTGGTCAGGCCGGCCATCTGAAATCATCCTGCCCTGTTCGGCCCCCTTCAGCTACTTCACGAGCGGTGAGTCCTATTTTCTCGTATAAATCTGTCACCTCATGTGTTAAGGTTCTGGTGACATTGCTTATTGGCCAGAGGACTATAACCACAGAGGCTTTAATAGACTCAGGGGCAGCGGGCAATTTCATGTCTAACGAGTTTGCTCATGAACATCACCTTTCGCTAACCCCATGTACTCCATACTTGGCAGTGGAGGCGTTAGATGGGCGTCCCCTCGGAGAGGGAAGGATATCCAGGGTCACTGACGAATTATCCATGCAGATCGGCGTACTTCATAAGGAGACCCTCAAGTTTTATGTCATCAGCTCACCCATTCATCCTCTGATTCTCTGCCTGCCCTGGCTACGCAAACACGACCCCTACATCTCATGGAAGGCGGGTGAGATCAAGCAATGGGGCCCTGCCTGTCACGAACAATGTATCTGCCACAACAAAGCTGTCTCTGTCAGCACCATCACTCTCACTCAGGGGAACTCAGAGGTGGTCCACCTTCCTTCCCAATATGCTGATCTTCTCGAGGCATTCAGCAAGGTAAAGGCTACAGAACTTCCCCCGCATCGTTCAAGTGATTGTTCCATTGAACTTATTCCCAGTAGCACTCCTCCCAAGGGCAGAATATTTCCTTTGTCACAACCAGAGGCTGAAGCCATGAAGAAGTATGTTGAGGAGGAGCTGGCAAAGGGCTTCATCCGACCATCCACCTCACCTGCCTCAGCCAAAGAAGAAGGACGGCAGTCTCAGACCATGCATTGACTACCGGGGTCTCAATGACATCACCATCAAATTCAGGTATCCACTTCCACTAGTTCCAGCCGCATTAGAGCAACTCCGTCAAGCCAGATATTTCACCAAACTCGATCTTCGCTCAGCATACAACCTAATCAGAATCCGGTAGGGCGATGAGTGGAAAACAGCATTCTCAACCTCTACTGGGCACTACGAGTACTGCGTTATGCCGTTCGGCCTTGCCAACAGCCCATCCGTCTTCCAGTCCTACATGAATGACATTTTCAGAGACATGCTCGATCGAAGGGTGTTGGTGTACATCGATGACATATTGGTCTTTTCAGATTCCTTCGACAAAAACATCCAAGACGTGCGGGCTGTCCTAAAGCGCTTGATACAGCATCAGCTTTATGTCAAGGCGGAAAAGTGCGAATTCCACCAAACCAAGATAGCATTCCTAGGATATGTCATCAGTCAGGAGGGAGTAGCCATGGATGACAACAAGGTGAGAGCAGTTGTCGACTGGCCTTAACCACGTACTCTGAAGGAATTGCAACGCTTTCTGGGATTCGCTAACTTTTACAGACGATTCATCAGGAATTTCAGTTCTGTGGCCGCTCCACTAACCTCGCTAACAAAGCGGGCCACTTCGCAGGTCCCCTGGTCCACAGAGGTAGGACAGGCTTTCCAAGAACTCAAGGACAGATTCACTTCCGCTCCGATCCTTCATCACCCCGATCCCAGTCACCCATTCATCGTGGAGGTTGACGTGTCCAGTACAGGTATCGGGGCTATTCTTTCGCAACGTCAGGGTTCGCCCACTAAAATGTTCCCCTGTGCATACTTTTCCGGGAAACTGTCTGCCTCCGAACGAAACTATGATGTGGGAAATCGAGAATTGCTGGCAATGAAAGCAGCTCTGGAGGAATGGCGTCACTGGCTGGAGGGGGCACGACATCCGTTCACCGTCCTAACTGACCATAAGAACATCGAATACCTGAGATCAGCCAAACGACTCAATCCGCGGCAGGCTAGGTGGGCTCTGTTTTTCACACGCTTCCAATTTACAGTCACATATCGACCTGGTTCTAAGAACGTCAAGGCGGATGCTCTCTCTCGGCTAGACGAGAGAACTAATCCCATCGAGGGGGAGGAGAACATCATTCCAGAGAGCTTGCTTGTTGCTCCCGTGCGATGGGACATTGAGACGGAGATCAATCTGGCCAACACAGAACTCCCACCTCCTCCAAACTGTCCCTCCCACCTCACTTCCGTTCCAGAACAACTCAGAGACAAACTTCTACACCAAGTTCATGACACACCCAGCTCAGGGCATCCAGGTATCACGACTACTCTCCAACTTCTCAAGAACCGGTTCTGTTGGTCCTCTATGTCAAAGGATACAGCCACCTTTGTGAATAACTGCACAGCCTGTAGTACGTCCAAACCCTCTCGCCAGCTTCCGGCAGGTCTTCTCCAACCACTCCCTATACCCCAACACCCTTGGTCCCACATCGCCATAGACTTTGTTACAGACTTACCCAACTCATCAGGTAGTACCACCATTCTGACGGTGGTGGACCGCTTCTCCAAGTCTTGCCATCTCATACCCCTGCCCAAGCTCCCGTCGGCTCTGGAGACGGCAGAGACCCTGTGCAACTATGTGTTCCGATTTTACGGCCTACCCGAGGACATCGTATCAGACAGAGGTCCTCAGTTCACGTCACGAGTCTGGTCAGCCTTCTTTAGACTCCTGAACATTAATGTTAGCCTCACGTCCGGCTACCACCCCCAGTCTAACGGGCAGACAGAACGGTTGAATCAAGAGCTCACTCGCTTCCTCAGAACCTACTGTCATAACCGTCAGACGGACTGGAGCAGATTCCTGATGTGGGCTGAGTATGCCCAAAATTCGCTCCAGAAACCTGCCACCGGTCTAACACCTTTCAAATGTGTTTTAGGTTATCAACCACCACTCTTTCCCTGGTCAGGGGAACCGTCGAATCTGCCTTCAGTGAATGAATGGTTACAACGGAGTGAGGAGACCTGGAATCGAGCACATATTCACCTACAACGAGCTGTAAGAAGACAAGAGGAGCAGGCCAACCGGCACTGCCGTCCAGGCCCAGAATACACTCCCGGCCAATGGGTCTGGCTTGCCACCAGAGACATCCGCCTCAGACTCCCCTGCAAGAAGCTCAGTCCTAGGTATGTGGGCCCATTCCAAATTCTGAGACAAATAACACCAGTTTCTTTTCGTTTAGACTTGCCTGCTAATTATTCTATTGCTCCTACTTTTCATGTGTATATTTATAGCAATAGCCAACAATACATTGTATGGGTTAAAATTATACATTTTTCTTTTATGCCAAAAATCATTAGCATATTAAGTAAAGATCATGTTCCATTAATATATTTTGTAAATTTCCTACTGTAAATATATCAAAACTAAGAGCTTAATTTGAACAACTTTAAAGGAGATTTTCTCAATATTTGGATTTTTTGCACCCGCAGATTCCAGATTTTGAAATATTGTCCTATCATAACAAACCATACATCAATGGAAATATGATTTATTCAGCTTTCAGATGATGTATAAATCGCAATTTAGGAAAATTGACCCCTTTGTTTTTGTGGTTCAGGGTCACATTTTATGTCTTATTTATCAAAACATTATTTCTGCATTTGTAACTGCAGGCTAAATGCATTCATGTCAGTGTGTAAAATACATCTAAATACCACTTCAGATGAAGCTTCTGTTTCCTCGGCATTGCAAAGATGAATTTTGTTGATACTGATTTAATTTGCCTGGTAACAGTCAAATGTCTTATTAATCTAATTAACCGATTCCTTTAATTAAAAACACCTAGTTTGAGATTTATAGGCCTATCCCAGGGGTGTCAAACTCAGTTCCTGGAGGGCCACAGCCCTAAAGAGTTTAGTTCCAACCCTGCTCCAATACACACACCATGTAGTTTTCAAATAAGACTAAATGATTAGTTTAGCTGTATCAGATGTGTTTAATTAGGGTAATATCTACACTGTGTAGGGCTGTGGCCCTCCAGGAACTGAGTTTGACACCTTTGGTCTATCCCATTTTTTCCTCCCTCCCATTGTTAAAATGTAACTAAGTAATTTTTACTCTGAGTAAATTTTAAATGAGCTACTTTTTACTTTTACTTGAGTATATTTTTAGACTGGTACTTTTACTTGTACTTAAGTAAAATTTCAGTAATGTAACGGTACTTTTACTTGAGTAGTTTATTTTTTGTACTCTTTCCACCTCTGTTTATATTTTATTTCAGTTAACATTATTTTTTTTAATTATGATTTTAATGTTTTTTAATGTATTACTTTCAGTTTTTAGTTACCCCAATAAAATATTTTATGATGTTTTCTTATGATATGAGTAAAAAGTACCAGTATGCTAAAATAAAAATACTCTGATAAAGTTACTCGGATAATAGTATCTCAAGTTAGAGTTACTCAAGTAGAGTAACAAAGTAAATATGTTGCATAAAATATACTTCAAAGATATGTGCAGGCTGAAATAATATTCATGTAATTGTAATTTTTTTACGAGACCCAGTGAACAACAGTAGGTACTTTAAGTCATTTTACATATGCTTGCACTTTTTACATTTTAGTAAAAAGTAATTTTATGCCCTCTAACTTAATTATTTTGACTTATTTGGTGCATATTCTACTCTCTTTTTTCCCAAATTACACTGTTTCTTCATAGTTTTCATGTGCAAAAAAAGATTTAATACCGATAGCAGCACTACTGAGTGACAAATTTCTAGAACACAGTCATATAGCGTTCAGCCCTATGAATATGAATACATACTCACTGCTGATGAGCAGGAGGCCAAATATTAATCAAGTCTAACCAGGTGTAAAATTTACTGTTCATATGTCCACTCATGCGCACAATCTAACTCTTGACATATGACACTTGATAGTCAAATTTGATCAAGCGTAAATTTTAGCCTTGAGGGCGCCCGATTTTTCTTCCTCTGAGCATGTTGAAGGTTTATGGCCGAGCCGGGCGGCCCGCTGGCGAACTGCATCGATCTCCCTAATTATGACCATTATGAGACTGTTATTTACTCTGTCCTAAGCAGAGAAAGAGGGGGACAAATGAGCAGGCCTGGCCATGGAGATAATGCAGCGCGGCATCGCCAGGATCAGTCAGGACGAGCCCGTGCTGAGAAACAGGCCCTGCTGAATGCTGGTTTGATGACTGTCACCTGCCCACACAGCACAATAAATCTCAATAAAAAATATATCAAGTCTCCAGAAATTGCAATGCAGTGCACTATCATGATTGATATTTGGTCCTGGATGTTTTCAGCCAGATCTCGGCAAGAGTGGGATTTGGATCTGAGGATTTTCACACACAAACCTGCAGGGTTTATTCGATAGTGCTATGTTTTTATAGTAGGGTTATCAATTGATATACATTTAAATGAGATTAATTATATATGTTGTTACATGGTAATACATCATTAATTACATAGTAATTAATCAAATGAAGCACATACTGCAGTGAAAAATGAAGATAATTTAGATATTTTGTGTTATAATGACAGTTGAAATCTATCTGTTGAGTATACCTGAATGTTTTATTTTATTGTTTATTTTTTACGTCACAACATTTAATTTGATCCACATTTCAATCCAGTTTTCCTGTGGCTCAGTGGTTAGAGCATTGCGTTAGCAGCACAAAGGTTGTGGGTTCAATTCCCAGGGAACACATACTAACAAAAAAAATATATACATTTATAGACTGAATGCACTGTAATTCGCTTTGGATAAAAGCGTCTGCTAAATGCATAAATGTAAATAAAAATACTTTATTTTAAGGTGCTCTTCTTACAGTGTAATTACATAAATGAGTACTGAGTAATGGTAATTAACAACTTGTAATTATATATGGTATGATTACATCAGAACTTAAAAACTGAATTTGTTTTTCCTTTTGAGTTTTTGACAATGATTCCGTTCGCAAAGATCTGTGAAAATCTTTGAAAATGCTGCATTATTCATGCCAGGCCAGTAGATGGCAATGTCACTTTGTAAAAAAAAACAAGAAACAAACACTACGCACCTGCACACATACCATAGACACCAATGCAACTGCAATGTTCCCAGGTCCAGAAACAGCAAGGACATCGGTAAAACAGTCTATGTGACATCAGGGGTTCAACCGGAATTTTACGAATCTACGAGAATACTTTTTGTGCACAAAGAAAACAAGAATATCATAATTGATTCTACAATTCTTCTCCCTGAGTTACTGTCTTCCACCATTTTGGAGAGTACCACAGAACGTAATCAACGTAATCAGCATTGTTTACGTTCAGATTTCCTTTGAAATTATTCAGCTTTTAAGAACTGACGGTTTCTCTGGTACCTTCTCTGGAGATTGTAATGGATGGAACTAATACGCAAACAGCAATCTCAATGGCCGGCGGTCACCTATTATCGTCCCTGTATTGATTTCAGCAAATCAATTCGAGTGAACGCAGACTTTGTGATTAATATTCATGATCCCAGCAGTTTATTGATCCTTAGTGTGTTTTATATTGTTATTAGTAGTAGAATTCGTATTAGTTTTGTTATCTTATCAGTAATATACAAATGGTGGTCACACCAGATACTGACTGGTTTTCGGACTCCCCCGGACCCCCAATACTGTAAAACTGCACACTTTAGAGTGGCCTTTTATTGTGGCCAGCCTAAGGCACACCTGTGCAAAAATCATGCTGTCTAATCAGAATCTTGATATGCCACAACTGTGAGGTGGATGAATTATCTCAGCAAAGGAGAAGTGCTCACTAACACAGATTTAGACAGATTTGTGAACAATATTTGAGAGAAATAGACCTTTTGTGTACATAGAAAAAGTCTTAGATCTTTGAGTTCAGCTCATGAAAAATAGGGGCAAAAACAAAAGTGTTGCATTTAAAATGTTCTCTTAAAGGTTTGTTCATTGTATATATATATATATATATATATATATATATATATATATATATATCAGATAATTAATATTTTTGGTGAATAAACTAAAAGAAAGTACAAGCCAAAGGAGATTATATTGCCAAGGTGTCCATATAAAGTTTGATAATATTTACAGTAAGCAATTGAATTTGACAGGTGTCTCTCATAGTGTCCCTCATAAACATTAGAATAGTGTAGATTAGTGTACAATGCTTTATAATAATAATTTATTCTATTTAGTGTCAATTTCATTCATTTAACATATTTAATATTGGGGGCATCCAAGTTATTTGACATATTTGAATTTTTACATATTTGAAGTAAAGTGCACAACACTGGTAACAAGGATACTATGATTCATAATTTTGACAGCATTATTTTAAAAAGGGGTCATTGGATGCTACATGCACTTTTACAAGTTGTTTGAATGGAAATGTGTGTTGGCAGTGTGTGTACACATCCACCCTTTAAAGATAAAAATCCTTGCAGTGTTATTTTATCTCGTTAAATAATTTCCATTTTCTCAAATTGAGCCATTATCAAATGCCTGTCTGTGTGACATCACACAGACACAGGCCCCTCTCACGATTGTTGATTGACAGTATAGTTACCTTAAACCCGCCCTGAGTGAGCTGTCATCAGCCCGCCATTGTTTCGAGTGGCGGGGTCAGCAGAACTCAATAAGCATTTAAAGTAACATGGACTAAAACAGCTTGCTGAAAACAGAGCTGATTTTGACAGGGTAAAAATGGTGTTGTTTTACACTACCATTGAGAAATTTTAAACAAAGTATGTTTCACTTTACATTAAGACCCTAAAGAATCATATCAACTTGTGGAAAATGGGCATCTGATGACCCCTTTAATAAAAGTAAAAATTGAGGTTATGTTTAGGCACTTGTGGTCATGTTTTGGAGGCAGAAATGTCAAGCTTATAATTGTTCAAATGTATATATTATATCATTATATAATCATATTTTTTTACAGTGATGTTAGGGTTTTGATGTCAAAATTATGTTGGCATGGCGACAAAGATACTGACAATAAATTTACTGTGGAAAAAGTTAGTAAGCAGCTTTTTCACACTAAAATAATGTTATCACACATATTGTTTACATAATATACTTTTTTTTGCTATTTGTATTATACTTAATTGTATTAAGTAAAATTAACAGTTCTAGTAAAAAAAATTGTACTTAAAATAAGCAAGAAGACACTGTAAACTATAGCGCAACCATTTAACATTTTTTTTTTTTTTAATTCTATCTGATTAAAATAAAAATGTTATCTAAAATGTAATTAAAATAAACGTGTAGCTTATAATTTTATAAAAGCAACTACATTAATGATCAGTTAAATATTGTATTGTCTTAACTCGAAGTTGTTTAAATAGTCATTTTTATTTTTATTTTAGGGTTTATAATGTTGTGCTGCTACGGCGACAAAAGTACTGAACATGACAATATTAAAAAGTTTATACATTTTTTCACAGAAAAATTATGTTAACATACATATTGTTTACATCTTCTCAGTGTACTTTTGAAGTATTTTAAAGTTTACAAAATAGTCATGTTCACTTCCATTGAATGTATTAATTAATAAATTGTTTAAATGAGGAACAAGTGCAAATATTTTTTGCGGTGATCAACATTATGCCTCAAATACTGTCGACTGAGCATTACTTGTGGGGGGGGGGTTAAACGTTGTTTAATTTTAATTATAAATATTAAGTCAAACTGACAGTGTTATTAATATAATAAGCAATAAAAAACAATTTAAAATCAGCAATAGCTTAAAATAAAATAAATACAATTTTTTTTGCAGTAAAAAGGTTCAATTAGAGCTGCTCTGACAACAGGGCCACCTTAGTGAAGTGTCACTCAAGTCAATTTCATCCATTTATTCGCTGATTAAGTCATAATGAACATTTGTAATATCATCTCCAAATTCAATTGCTACTTATCACCTGAGTGCTTGTCAATCCTGGGAGCCTGTAAAAAACACATGTACGCTAATGTTTCCTTCTAATCGTCCGTATATATTTGTGAAATCATGCTGAATAAGGATGAGTAGGTAAAGCCGGCCTGCAGTCGGGGTGTCATTGTCTACTTTGGATGGCAAAAACGATCCACCCAAGAGTCTTATTTGAATTCATGGGGCAAGTGAGTCCCGTATCAGAGAGGAAATTAGCTTAAATTTCCCTTCTAGGCCTAAATCTTTCAATCAATCGGTGACTCGCTTTACCAACTTCTGAGTGTTCCAGCACAAAGTAACTAATCTCCTTGTAGGCTCTCTTGGCCCCCCAAACTTCAATAGGATCGTGCTGATGGTGGCTAATTTAATCTATGGGAAGCGGAAATTGCTGTCTGTCTCTGCCTCCTGTCAGCGAAAACGGAATTTAATCAGTACTTAATTGTTTCCCAGCTCTTGTTGTAATTCAATAACACAACCTACTCTTCAGATGTTATTTAAGACTGTTTTCCCCCGCTTTTATGCGGCGTAATGTTTCAGCTGCTGTCAAGCATTCTGACGCTGGTAATCCAGGCCCGTCTTGATGCAACGAGTGGCAGATAACCACTTGAATGATGGCACTCGCTGATTGCTTGGAAATGTATAATATTGAATGGTTGTAATCATGTAAAATTATGACTTTGTGGTTCGTTGATGTTCAAACGCAACATTTGCTTTGATGTGAGCATTTATTTGGTTGAAGTTGCGTACATGTTCCTACAGCTCAACAACGCCTCAAGCAATGGGTATTTATAGAAATAGCAACTTATCAAAACTATCGAAAACATACATTTATGTCGAAATGAGTCGCACTTCTCCATTTGAAACTCTTTTCATTTCCAAAATGATTAAAGAACAACAATTGTATCAACAATGCAATGTTTTCACATAAAAAACAACATAAATGGGTCCAATGTAAATGTGGGTGAAGCTTTTAAAAATGTAAAAATAAAAAAAAGATTTTTAACAACCAGATCTCATGGTAAAAAAAAATATTTTTTTTGTTAAGCTGGCGATTTTGTATGAATTGGTACGATGTGAGTCGTACAAAAAAGTAAGGGTGAAAGATAACCGTCAATGTCATAAAACGTACAAATTAGTTTTTACGAATTTAAAAGTTCTATCTATCCATCTTCTTCTGGATATCCGGGGCCGGGTCGCGGGGGCAGCACTCTAAGCAGAGATGCCCAGACTTCCCTCTCCCTAGACACTTCCTCCTGCTCCTCCGGGGGATACCGCGGCGTTCCCAGGCCAGTCGGGAGACATAATCCCTCAGCGTGTCCTGGGTCTTCCCCGGGGTCTCCTCCCGGTGGGACGCGTCCGGAACACCTCCCAGGAAGGTGTCCAGTAGGCATTCGGAACAGATGCCCGAGCCACCTCAGCTGGCTCTTCTTGATGTCGAGGAGCAGTGGCTCTTCTCTGAGCTCCTCCCGAATGACCTAGGTCCTCAACCTATCTCTAAGATAGCCACCCTGCAGAGAAAGCTCATTTCGGCCGCCTGTATCCGGGATCTTGTCCTTTCGGTCATGACCCACAGCTCATGACCATAGGTGAGAGTAGGAACGTAGATTGACCGGTAAATCGAGAGATTCGCCTTGCAGCCCAGCTCCTTCTTCACCACGACAGACCGGTACATCGACCGCATTACTGCAGAAGCTGCACCGATCCGTCTGTCAATCTCCCGTTCCATCCTTCCCTCATTCGTGAACAAGACCCCAAGATACTTAAACTCCTCCACTTGCGGCAGGAACAACACCCCACCAACCTGAAATGGGCAAGAATTTAAAAGTTAAAAAAGTGAATTAAATTGGTAAATAAAAAATATATGCGTAGCAAATAAATATTCTAATTATTAGATCAAATTTTGCTTATTTACTTTATAATCTATAAAATAACCATATAAAGCCCACAGTATCATATTTGATTAGCACATTTTGTAAGTAAAATAAAATATGAAACAATAACGTAAAAATAAAAATGGCATAGTGTTGATTTAAATTGCGGCTTTATTTACTTACCTATGTAATAAAAAATTGTTTTATCATTTATATTTACAGAATCTATTGTATTAATAAAACCTCTGAAGTCCTCTAAATTAATCAAAACATTCTGTCTTCTGATTGATAGATTTGAGCAAGTAAAATTATTTTTGACATAACTGTAAAACTGTTTTACACATATATAAATCAAGATGAGCACTTACTGGACTGAAACAATGTATGTTTACTTGATTAGCCACACATACATTTCAATCAATCAAATATGATCCATAAAACTTTTGAGGAATATTTATTTGTTCATTTCTCAATCGTCATTGACACATTTAGACCCACAAAAAATACAAACTACAGAGATTAAATAATAAAACCAAACATTTAAATATCATCTTACTTAGACATATTATTGGCAGATATAGATAATGTTCACATCATTTTATGCAAGTAGTCTGCTATAATTTTATAAAGATCTCATAGATTTAAAAGTTATCAGAAATTGATATTCCTTTTTGCTTATTCATCTTACAAATTATACATTTTTGCTCAGTTTGTGACTTACAATATGCCATAAAAGTCTGATATATCAAATATAATATTCAACAGAAACAAATATGCTATTTGGTTAGTTAGTCAGTCAGTAGGTTAAATCAATAAATACAAATAATTACTATTATTTCATATATCGGGCTTTACAGGGTTGTTGATATTTGCAGCCAAAAGCCTCCCAATTAAAATGTTAATTATAAATCAAATAATAATATATTAAAACATCTTGTTTTTTGTTTAATTAATATAAAGTGAGTTATAAACGCGTGTGTAGTGAAAGCCTTGCATTGTGAAACAGCAACAGACTTGCAATCTAATAAAATTGGTACATGTTTTACTTTAGATGATCCCTGAATTTATGTGATTTCAAACAAGTCCTTGCACTAAGTGTGGCACAGTCTCATTATGAACGCTGTTAAAACACTCACCCATCCACTTGCGATGCCTGTTCGAGGATTTAGCTTTTGGTGCAGCTAAAGTGAAAAGCTGAGTGAATCCATTGTTTGAACTCCAGCAAAATACAAAGTTCAATTAAGTGGCGAGTTGTTCATTTTGAACCTCATTAACAGAGGAAAACTGATGAGGCGCCTTGGGCAGCTCATGCAAGCATTTTACACTGTACCTGGCACTTCAGCGATAACTTAGCGGCATTATTAAATAGCCGCTATAAAAGCACTTTCAGATCCAAGGAAAATTCATCATGACATTTATTCCCTTTGAAATAATCCATTGACAAAATATGACATGAATTTCTTCATGCGCCACAGGAAAACGGTGCAGTGAAATTCACAGCCTATGCACGTCGAATGTCAACTTTAAACATTTTCTAATTTTTTTACTGTTTAGTTTTTATTTTGTTATTATTATTAGTAGTAGTATTAAAATATTTAATGTTGGTGTATTTATGTATTTGTTTATTTACTTATTCAGTAATTTATGTTTGCTTGTTTGTTTTGGTACATGTTTAGTTTTGTTATTTGGTTGTTGTTGTTTTTGTATTTTTTACTTTCTTTGAAAGAGCATTTATTTCTCTCTATTTTTCTAAGTTTGTTTGGTTTTAGTCTTGTATTTTTGGTTTCCTTTGAATCAGCCTTATTTTTATTTTATTTATTTTTTTGTGATATTGGTTTGCTTTGAATTATTAGTATTATTGTTGTTGTTGTTATAGTTGCTATTGTTATTATTATTATTATTATTATTA
This sequence comes from Oxygymnocypris stewartii, assembly GCA_003573665.1. Lineage (NCBI taxonomy): Eukaryota > Metazoa > Chordata > Actinopteri > Cypriniformes > Cyprinidae > Oxygymnocypris > Oxygymnocypris stewartii. The sequence continues at coordinate 1,670,094 of QVTF01019827.1, read as the reverse complement.
TGAAAGAGCCTTGTAATCTGAATAGCTTTGTTTGATTATTATTCATTTGTTATTTTGTATAGATTTTTTTTCTTTTTGTTTGTTTGTTTTTTGTTTTGTGATCTGTGTGCTTTAAAAAGCCTTAACATTTTAAAGGTTGTTTTAATTTGTTAGTTTTGTTATTTGTGTGTGTGTGTGTGTTTGTGTGTGTGTGTGTGTGTGTGTGTGTGTGTGTGTGTGTGTGTGTGTGTGTGTGTGTGTGTGTGTGTGTGTGTGTGTGTGTGTGTGTGTGTGTGTGTTTGGCTTGCTTTAGATGAGCCTTAAAATATGTAATTTTAAATTTTTAAATTTTATTTAATGTTTGCTTGTTTGTTTTGGTATATATTTAGTTTTGTTATTTTGACTGTTTCAAAGAGACTTTTCTCTCTCTCTCTCTCTCTCTCTCTCTCTCTCTCTCTCTCTCTCTCTCTCTCTCTCTCTCTCTCTCTCTCTCTTCTTAGTTTTTTTGTGATTTTGTCTTGCTTTGAATGAGCCGTACATGTTAATGTAACATGTTACATGTTACATGTTATTTTTTTATTTTGTTTTGTGATCTTGGCTTGCTAAATTATGATGATGATTATTATTATTATTATTGTTGTTGTTGTTGTTATTGTTATCATTATGAATGAGCCTTAACATTTGTATTGCTTTGTTTATTTATTGTTCATTTGTGTTCTGTTGTTCTTCTTTGTTTGGTTGGTTTTTCTTTTGTCATCTGCTTGCTTTAAAAAGCCTTAACATCTTCAATGTTGTTTTAATTTTAGTTTTGTTCTTTTAGTTATGTGTGTGTGTGTGTGTGTGTGTGTGTGTGTGTGTGTGTGTGTGTGTGTGTGTGTGTGTGTGTGTGTGTGTATGTGTGTCTGTGTGTGTGTGTGTGTGTGTGTTTCCTTCTTTTCTGTTTGTATTTTTAATTTAATTTTGTTTAGTTTTTTTTTTGGGGGGGGGGGGCTTTTTTATGAGTTTTCTTTGTGTTTGTGTTTTGTTTTTGGCTTGCTTTGAATAGGCCTCTGAGGTAAAGGTCTGTCCTGTTTATTCCACTTCCACACCAAAAAAAAGACAAAAAAATGTTTTATGAATTTAAGGAGAACAACAATAAAAGTAGCCCATTTTTGCATTCAGTCAAGCAAGAGGTTCACAACTATTATTTAGGATTGCACAATTTTACACTGTGCGATTTCAGCAAATTCTCAAGAACACTAGATGAAAAGACCTGTACTATTTGTGAAACAGTCAGCTGTTTGTTTTCAAACGTACCATCAAAGACCTTAATGTGGGAAGCCAGTGAATGATTACTATTGCAAGAACAAAGCCAAGAGCTCTAATCAAAAGCTCCATGATAATTTGCACTTCACAGTATGACATACCTTTCCAAAGAGGGAACCGCTGTTGTTTTTTAATGGAAATTAAGATATATTGTTTTCACTGCAGTAGTGCTGCATTAATATGGCTAAATGGAATTTCAGATCAATGAAGTGGAGCCTGTAACATTTACATAAAATATGTCTGGTATTATCCTGCTTAGACTGAACTAGATTATATATAAATAGTTAAATTTCATGTTATGAAAAAAGTGTAGCAAACGGTTGCTAGGTGGTTGCTATGGAATTGCTAGAGTGTTGCTAGGCAGTTGCTAGAGCAATAATACATGTCAGACATTTTCTGAGGTCTGTTTAAAAAGAAAAATGACACACACACACTACGGGTGTGTGATACCACAATTTTTGATCGAGGACGATAAAATTGTCTCAACGATCTGCTTTTGAAGAAATATCAGTAGTATCGTGCTACAGCGCACATTCTATCAGTTCTTGCACTGCCGCTGCCATCTGTATTATACAGACTGTCTGTACTGTACAGCACCACATACATTCACATCAGTGTGAACTCAGCAGTAGAGTTACTCTCACGGGACACTCTACTTATTCGCAATCACAAAAGTACATTATTTGCTTGTTTTAAAGTCTTGCCGGTTAAACTTTTCATTCATGGGCTGGTCTGACGTGCATTTTTTCTGAGCCCATACACTCGAAGCGCGCGCTGATTACTGAACTAAGTAATTTTTTGAGCTAATACAGTCAAACACACACAATTTACATATAGAATCAGTTGGTTATGTCTAAAATGAAAGTAAATAGCCAAGACAAACGGATGCTTACCTGGATATTAGATTAGATGTGTGCAGGTCTTAAAGGGACAGAAGGAAACATGCAGCCGATTGTCATTAAAGGGATAGTTCACCCTAAAATGTTATTTCTGTCATTATGTACTCACTCATGTTGACCCAAACCTGTATTATTATTTTTTTCATATGCTCAACACAAAATAAGATATTTTGAAGAACTTGGGTAACCAAACAGTTGCTGGTCCACATTGACTTTGATAGTAGGAAAAAAAATCACTGTGGATCAGCAACTGTTTGGCCCACAAGGTCCCCTGCTCAAGAAAGCACATGTACAGGCCCGTCTGAAGTTTGCCAATAATTCAGAGGAGAACTAGGTCGTGGATGGGTATTCCAGCATAGCCAAGGCAACAAAGGAGACAACAAAATATGTGGAGGGAGCTGAGGGTTCGAGTTGCCAAAGTCAACCTCGAAACCTTAATGACTTGGAGAGGATCCGCAAAGGGGGACAAAATCTCTCCTGAGATGTGTGCAAACCTGGTGGCCAACTACAAGAAACGTCTGACCTCTGTGATTGACCTCTGAGCTTTGGCAACAAGTATTAGAGTATGATTCACATGCTATCAGAATTATCGTAAATACGAACTTCCTTGTCGGAAATTTGAATATGAACGGCCTTAGGAAACTCGTATTTACGATAATTCCGATAACACGTGAATGCAGCATTAGTCAAATGGGTCAAATAATTATTTGACTCATTAAAATGCAAATCAATTTATACATTTTTTTTAATTGTTTTTCTGGATTTTGTTGTTGTTATTCTGTCGCTCACTGTTAAAATAAACCTACCATTAAAAGTATAGACTCATTTATTTTTCAATGCGCAAACTTACAAAATCAGCAGGGGATCAAATATTTATTTATATTCCCCCACTGTATATATATATATATATATATATATATATATATATATATATATTACTTTTGTGTTTTTTTTAGTTTTGCTTTGAATTAGCCGTAACTATTTGAATGAGCTTTTTTTCCCCTTTTTTTTACTTTGTTTTGATAATTGTTGTTTGCTTGGTTTTGTTTTGCAATCATGGCTTGATTTGAATAAGCCTTACAATCTCAAATGCTTTGTCTTGTTAGTTTTGTTTTTGCTTGGTGTATTTTTTGTTGTTTGTTTATTTGTTTTTTGCTTGCTTTGAATAAGCTTTAAAATCTTAACTGTTGTTTGATATTTTAATCTTAAACCTTTTTATTTATTTATTTTAGTTATGTAGTGTTGGTAGTTTGATTTTTGTTTGATCTATTGTTTGCTTGTTTAATTTTTTTTGCTTGATTTGAATGAGCCTTAAAATCTTAAGTGTTGTTTGTAGAAATCTTGTTAAATTTGTTAACAAAAAGATGAGAGATTGGTAAGGTAACTTCAACCCTTTTTTTGGCTTCCTTTGAATGAAACTCTGAGGTAAATATCTGTGCCACATACATGTAAACTAAATAGTATCAAAGTCAGCTTAAATGTAGTCATTCTAAATCACAGAATCCACCGCTCATTTTGTTCTTTTTCAGCTCTGCCAGAGAATCAATAATCAAAGTTCAAGCATGCGGCACACTGTTCTGCATTAAAAAGACTGTCAGTGAAATATATTTATATGGGCACACAGATTATTTACTGCCTACAGTAGCAGGTCTTCAGTATGTTGATCAGGGAATGTATTGGTTAAAAATTGTACACTTATAGTTTTTTTTTCAGTAAATGTATGATCAATTTCTGTAGATCACTTATTTTACTGTCTATTGTCTATTTTACTGCACTGTTTTTCTCAACACTCAAATGTGCTCACTTAAGTCTCCGCATAGCTTTTTAGATTAATTTAAATAATTTAGTGTTTATATGTAGGAAAACATTGCTATTTATCAACCTACTGAAATGTTTCTTATACTCAAAAATGTAAATATCATCAAAAGATTAAAGGATGTAAGTTTTTTTTTTCACCACTGAATCCACTCACAGTATTGATGTGCTCTTAAAACCATGACTTAAAGTCTACATATTAACAAATTATTATCTTCCCAATAATATGTTTACATTAAAAAGACTCAAACCTGAATATAATATATTCTGCTCGTACGCTGACATATTATAGATACACACTTAAAACGATCAAAATATACCCCATAATAACTGTCAGTGTTGAAGAGCTTCTCTGTATCTAATGCTGTTTTAAATGCACCGCCACATGTTATTTCTCACTTTATTCTAGAGCTCTTCCATTTTATGTGCAATTCCATCGGGTTGGATATCTCCGCAGAGGAAAACACAAAAGAATGAAGTGTATTTTAGAATGACATTGAAGAATAGGCATAAGTTCTGCTTAAGATGAAGCAAGCACTTCAGAACAGCTCTCGTGGAGTGACGCCTGCATTCTAGTGCCATCTTAGGATTCATTCACTGCACACCCACAAAAATAGATTTCAATTACATAAAACCACAGCTGAACTCATTTTATGAGAATGGATTCAACAAACCGGGAAGTCATATTCCAGACTGAACCCCCAAACCCTTGTTTTATTTAATTTAATTCAACTTGAGCACTGTATATTTCTGCAGTAAAACATATTTCATTAAAGCCATGCATATAATCCATATATCATATCATATATATATATATATATATATATATATATATACTGAATATGTGTGTGTATTAGTGTTGCCAAAATGAGTGCTTTTATGCAGGCGGTTAATTTTTCCAGTATAACGGTGTTAAAAAATATTTTAACGCCGAAGTAGAAATGGCATTCCAGGCCCCTCTCCCTCGTCAGGCCCTTGGAATCTTTTCAGACATGCACTCCGCTTCACCTCAGTGCCAGGCACTTGTCAAACAAGTGCGGAAATGCTACAAGTGACAAGCAGCTTCATGTCAAATCCGCATCATGTTCAGCAGCGGCAGCTCTTAAAGTAACAGCAGCCAAATAAGCTAATAACCAGCTGCTGCGATGTCTTTTCATCAAAGAATAAAAAAGAGGAAAGCAATAGATTTTGTAGCTTTAAGGATTTATCTATATTAAATCTAGAATATAGTGTTTGATACATTTATTCAATTTCTGTGTATTTCCTACTTTCTGAAAAGCACATATGACATTTATTATAATGCGTTTATGTGAAGATTTCTTTGTGTAGTAAATATAAAAATTGATAGTTCTCATTTGTCAAGCATAGCGTTAGATCTGGCAAGCCACGTTAGTCAAGCTCGCATCAGCTGATCCCCATCTACCTATAGGAATATGACACCTATTTAATCATCCATATATAAGGTCGTCAGTATTATCAGCAGTTTTTACATTGCTCAACAGCTAATTAAATGGCTAATTCGACAGGCAAAACATCATCATCACAAGGAATCAGGAATTTAGCGACTGGAATTCGTTTCCCCAATGGACTCCAATTCATTCAAGCTTGTTAACTTGAACACGAGAATTCACCTCATTGATCATGGCTGCCTGATTCGGAAGTGACTGAGTTGGCATTACTTCACGCATCGCTACATTATTGAAATGGAATCCACGCGTTATGTGACCGACTCAATAACAATTTCAGATGGGAACTTCATCCCCAAGAAGGATATTAAGAGATCAAGCATCCTCACCACAGCTGCTATGTTCACTCTCTCGAACGTCTTCACAAGCTAAGTTCCTTTTAATGCTCTCAGGTTATTGGCAACATGCGTTGCTATGGCTAAGGCTTAGGCTCCTTTAGTTGTTCAGTTGGCAATGTGCGGTATCAGGTTACTGGTATACGCTTCTCGTTGCAATATGCTGCTCTTAAAGGGGGGTACAATGCCATTTCATGCATTCTGAGTTGTTTTCACTGTTAAGATTTGGATTGTATGCATGCGTGCGCACTCAGACACATTCTGACACTGGATAAGCACATCATTTGATACTATAAGACGGAGCAGCCCCAGCGATAAAGATCCCTGTCATGACTAGGAGCTGCTGTAAAACGGCATCAAAGATCTGTGTTTGTTGCCAATCGGCCTGTAAGTGCTCGCGACTCTTCAGCTCCGCCAACTGATCGCCTTCAGGAGCTCGGCTGTTTTCGGAAAGAATCGTAAGCTATCTTCTTTTAAAAACCTGATGAAACTGAAGGCTCTTCAGAGATGTGAATGATGCATACCACACTATATGTTCTCAAGATTAACATGAGATTGGCCAAAACCGTGTTATGTCCTCTTTAACATAGTCAAGTCGCCTTTATTTTTTTAGTAGGCTACCTACAGCAAGCCTTGGCTAGTGACATGCTGCTTTTCAGCCAGTGACTTTGCAGGCAGCGTTTGTTTATGAAGGTCATGAAACTGATATCGGACATGCTTTTGAGTTATTTAATTTCTTAATACTGATTACTCGCTAGAAATGACTTCAAACGACATCTTTATTTTTTATCTAGGCAGTGAAGGATACATCTATTCTGCTTTAATTATCGACCAAACAAAGGTATCTCAGGAGGCAGGAAGTAAGGCAAACATTGGATTTGACATGTCTTGATGCCTTATTTTCTGGAAATGTGTCTTTTAAAAGGAAGCATTGTTCAGTTCCGGATGCAGCCGTCAGTTCAGCGTTGATTCTGCTCCGGTATCAGACATGCTTGTTCTGTCTAGTCTTATTGGATACATGCTTGCTATTAAGCTTGGTTGTATTGGGAACATGCTTGTTCTTAGTTATAGCTGTATTGTCGGGAACACGCTTGTCCCAGAGTGATCTGGTTATTATTGGAACATGCTTGTTCTGAAAGCTGTAGTTGTATTGGGAACACGCTTGTTCCTAAGCTGACCGGTTGTTATTGGGAGCATGCTTGTTCCTAAGCTGTCCGGTTGTTATTGGGAGCATGCTTGCTCCTAAGCTGTCCGGTTGTTATTGGGAGCATGCTTGTTCCTAAGCTGTCCGGTTGTTATTGGGAGCATGCTTGCTCCTAAGCTGTCCGGTTGTTATTGGGAGCATGCTTGTTCCTAAGCTGTCCGGTTGTTATTGGGAGCATGCTTGCTCCTAAGCTGTCTGGTTGTTATTGGGAGCATGCTTGCTCCTAAGCTGTCCGGTTGTTATTGGGAGCATGCTTGTTCCTAAGCTGTCCGGTTGTTATTGGGAGCATGCTTGTTCCTAAGCTGTCCGGTTGTTATTGGGAGCATGCTTGCTCCTAAGCTGTGCGGTTGTTATTGGGAGCTTGCTTGCTCCTAAGCTGTCCGGTTGTTATTGGGAGCATGCTTGTTCCTAAGCTGTCTGGTTGTTATTGGGAGCCCGCTAGTTCTTAAGACTATCTAATTGTAAGCGAGAACATGTTGCTTAAGCTTTTCGGGTATCGGCAGTATACTCATTAGGCCATATGGTTAAGGTTCAACATGGCTATGGCGTGTGCAGGCTTTGGCAACAATCTTGTTCATTCAAGGGCAACATGCTTGTTGCTTAAGGCTTTGAGATTTTTGCTGTCATTTTGTGTTGGTGGGTATGGCATATGGTTTTGTTTTGGGGGGTTATTGCTGCTCTCCCTGCTCTTATCCATGCTAGGCTGCATGGATGCGCGCAGGGAGTTCTTGCCCAGAACAGAACCATACCGCTCAATCCAAACTGTTTGCTAATTGTCAATCATCTTTGACGATAGTGGTCCTGACAGAAATCAAGTATAGCGTTAGTTCTGGCAGGTCCCGTTAGTCAAGCTCACATCTGCTGACTCTCAGCTGATCCCAATCTACCTATAGGAATACCACACCTGTTTAATCATCCATATGTAAGGTTGTCAGTATTATCAGCAGTTTTTGCATTGCTCAATAGTTAATTACCCTCATCCATCCCCAAATCCTCCTCTGTCAGTCAGGATCCAGCCTTCTTATTCTCTTTTGAATCAAACAAAATAAAAAAATGTGTACATTAAATTACTGAACTTATCAAATCTGCAATACTTTTGTTGGCTCTTTTCTGTTTACTCTGAGGGGGTTATTGCTGCTCTCCCTGCTCTCATCCATGCTAGGCGGCATGGATGCACAGGGAGTTCTTGCCCAGAACAGAACCTTACCGCCAAATCCAAACCGTATGCTAATTGTCATTCATCTTTGACGATAGTGGTCCTGACAATAATACTGTAATGTTGAATGGCTATAGTTAATGTTTAAATATAAGGGGGAAAAACTATTTTATAGAGACATCAATGTTTTTGTATAACCTTCAGTCATAAAAAAAGATGGCATCAAACAAATAATAAAGAGATACTGTCTTTATTTAGTTTCTACATTAATTTGAAGATTTAATGTGAAAATATTGGAATTTAAATGTATCTTTAAAAACTTTAATGTTAGGTGGGATTAATTGCTATTAATTTCAGACAAAAATATGTGATTAATTAGTAATTTCTTTAATAATATACTATATACCGTACAAATTTGGACCAATTACTATAGCTGCCACCCAAAATATTCTAGGAACACCCTAATACTTAGAACACAATAACAATGCATTAAAGCACCCAAAACACCTTGGCCGCCACCTAGCAATGCCCTAGTAACTATTAAGAACACCTTAACAATGCACTGCAAAAACACAATACTCTTATTAGTCTAGCGATATTCAAGCAACCATTGATTGAAACACTCAGAACACCTAAGCAGCCACATAGCAATCATCTAGCAACACCCTAGCAACTAATGTGCTGATCCACTTTAGCAATCACTGAAGGTGCATCCCAAATAGTACTTACTGTATGCACTATTCTATGACGTTTTGTGGTATAAATAGTGTGAGTACTGTGTTCACACTGAAAATAAAAAAATTAAAAGTGCACTTTAAATACCCGGATGATGCACTTAAACCGATAAAATTAAGTGTGGAATGTTGAACATGCAATGCAATCAACTGTCGCAGCTTTAATTATGTTGCGGAGGGGGAGTTGCTATCAGTCTCTGATTATTAATGACAAAATAACGTTATCAAATTCATACACTACATGGTTGAGTACATAGTTCTACTCATGGCATTTAAGTACATATTGTATAAGTCCATAGTGTATAGTGCATCATTTGGGACACAGTTTTAGCAATGCCCAGTAACTACTCAGAGCACCATAGCAACATGCTGCAAAAACTTTTAGAACACTTTAACATCCACCTAGCAACACCCTAGCAACCAATGCACAAAAACACGTTAACAACCTCCTACTAGTGGCTTAGTCACCACCCAGAACACCATAGCAACAAATTGCAAAAATATTCAGAACACCTTAGCATCTACTTAGCAGCACCCTAGCAACCAATGCGCTGAAATACTCAGAAAACCTTAGCAGCCACCTATCAATATCTGATATTGCTCTGAACATGCTGAAACACTCATGCCCTAGTATCCACTAAGAACACCATTGCAACATCCCTCAAAAAATGCTCAAAACAGCTCGACCTCCACCTAACCACTCACAACACCTTGGTAACTACATGGTAACACCCTAGCGACCACCTAGCTATGCAATCTGAAGTGTAAATTAAACATTTTGACTCAGAATAAAAACTTTAAAGAGGTTTAATCATATAGCAAAAGCAGGGCTGATGCTGTAATGGGTAAGTTAACTTTTTGGCCTTTTTCATTAGACAATGTTGTCTTTCCTAACCTCCCTCCATTTTCTCTCTCTCTCTCTCTCTCTCTCTCTCTCAATTCACCCACGTCTCTCTCTCTCTCTCTCTCTCTTTCTCTCTCTCTCACTTCACCCACGTCTGGGACTCCCCGGCTAAATTAAGGAAGCAAATAGTCCATTACGAAAAGTCATTAGACACAGAGAATACATTAGGACATTGTTATGGTTGAGAATATTGTTTTCTGTTTTAATCAAACCATTAACACGTTAGCGCGAATCAAGGACGGTGCTATCATCAGCCATTGGACCCTTGAGGAACGGCTTTTAACTTCCTTGCAGTGAGTTTCATTGACTGAAGTGAGTCACGGGGCAAGAACTCTCACTCGACGTACCCCAAAAACTCCCAGCTGGATCCCAAACTTCAATAACGTCTGAAGAAAGCGGTAACACCTGTGCAGCTAATCAATGATGAATCAATGGAGCAGCTGACATTTCAGGTAAATCAGAACTGTGAAATGAAAAACACACTTGGAGGAACTAAATGACATATTTTTTATTGTGCACACAAAATCAATATTCAGCTAGTGCTATTTACTGAAGAAACAGTTCAGAAACCTGGACGACATATCACAGATTCTTTTCTACACTGTAGTTTGCCAGAAGACGAGCATTGTGGCGTATGATGTGGTCACTGGTGTACAAAATTAGTCATTAATGAAAAATGAAGGCTTGCAAGGTCACAAGTGGTGTCAATAGATGTCCAGACGTTAATAGAGCTTATAAAACCTCCCAGTGATCTTTACTGAGAACGAGATCTTGATCAGTTTGATTCCTAGGGTGTTTATGCACAGCTGTAGTTCTGTAGAATTCAGTAGAAAGTATTTTAAAGAATGGTCAAGTCCCTGTTTTCCATGCAACAAAGCTACATTGTGGCTTATATATAGATTAAATTAATGGTGTTTGGTAGTCACTGTATACTAAATACTCTAATTTAAAAGAAAAGGGCAGTGTGCACACTCTTCGAAATATCTAATTTTGTGTTTTATGTGAGAGAGTCTTACAGGAACGACAGTGTTAGTCAATAAACCCTCGTGAAGAAGTACAATTGAACTCTTTCCCACCATTGCCTGATTTTTCCATAATTTATGAGACAGCGCTTTCCCACAATTTTCAGAAATTTTCATCATTTATGAGACAGCGCTTTCCCGCCATTGGCTGAAATTCCCATAATTTATAAGACAGCGCTTTCCTGGCATTGACTGTATTTTCCATAATTTGAGACAACTTTTTTCTGCCATTTGCAGAAATTTCCATCATTTACGTGACAGCGCTTTCCCACCATTGGCTAAATTTTTCCAACATTTTTGAGACAGCGCTTTTCCGCCATTGGCTGAAATTTCTGTCATTTATGAGACAGCTCTTTCCCGCCATTTGTCAACATTTATAAGAGCGCTTCCCGGCCATTTAATCAAGACGCAGTACGAAGTGTGGTATCGATAGGGAACATTTGGATTTGTGCGAATGAGGGAGGTACGTCCAGTTTAGCTTTTATTGGCTTGTTTATAGCTAACCTATATTATGTACTGCAATTAGGCTATATTTATCCATTAGTATAAATATTAGTATAAATGTTTATCGACTTATACAATCTTTTTTTTTTTATATATTTTTTTTTACGTAAAATTAATTTGTTACATGTTTGAAAAAAATAATAATTGTGCGTGCCCCCTCACTTTGTGCGCTCTGGCGCCGACCCTGAGAGAGGCATTTACATTTTGACAGCCTAAAAACAGACTTAATTCAGTAAATAATTAAATAACAAAAAGTATTGTATCCTATTTGCATGAGCTTAATTTTTTATCTTTATTTTTTATAAAAAAAATATCTGGGGGACCACCCATTACATTTATTTTATTTTTTTGTTATCTGTGCTTCTCATCTATTCTGCCCTGTCTATGGGTAGCGCAGCTTCACCATACAGATTTAACTACACACACAGCTAAATAAAACAGGCTGAGTGCTGATTAACATTTCTGAAATAAATATTTATGTAAAACGCCTTAGGTTACACAGAGGAAAACCCGATCTAGGACCTGCCCCGTACAGCAGCCGAGGACTATTATTTTGCTTAACTAACGTCACAGGCTCAGATTTGGTTGGCCAATTGGCGGAAAGGGGCGTGTCACGATCCGCCCACAAGGGGAAAATTAATGTTGAAGTCGTTTATCCGTTTTCTACCCGTGAACCAAAAAAAGAATGAAAATCGAGCCAAAATCTATTGTTTTCTGGTTTCTGCTTATTTTCTGCTTATCAAAATGAAAAACAAACTATTAAAACATTCACGGACCGGCGGGGTCAGCAAAGCTCTTTCTCGTTTAAAGGAGAATGACACAATACGGCTTGCTCTGAAAGAGCTGTTTTTGACAGGCTTAAAAATTTGTTTTTTACAGTACCAATGAAATATTTTAACCAAACAATGTTGAACACTTTTCATTAAGACCCTAAAAAATAATATAAACTTGTGGAAAATGGACATATGACCCCTTTAAATAAACATCATTTCTGGTAACTGGTGAAGATTATTTTATTGGTTTTATCGGTTTATGATTTAAGATTACTGCCCTAAGATTGCCGCCAAGTGAACTTCGAGATTAACCTTGAATTCTTCTTGAATTTTACACAGAAATAAGTTGACACACACCTTCCCACAGACGCACACATCTTCACCACTCGCCCTTGGCATTTATTGTTGTAATTAACCAGTATCAAGCAGCGTGTCCAAAAACTACTTAGCATGAATCTTTTACGGTATTCAGTCTGCGTCTGTAATACAGTGCATGTATGTTTCTAGAGCTATACACCCTTCCATTTGCATGTATAAACCATTTGACATTGCCCCTCATTAGCTGTGGATTATTGCATCATAATTGGTCATTAGCATATTTACCGCCTGGAAAAGATGGCAGACAATGATGACATGAAAGCTGTTTGGTCACCATACAGCCAGGGGAATTGTGCAGTTTCTTCTGATCAGTTTAGCCAGCCCTCACTATTAAACAAATGAATAAAAAATACATAACTGAAGATTACAACATTTCCATGCTACTGTCACGCTGCGTAACATAATCTGGGATTAGAGGGAAGATAGTGTGAACTAATTGGATCCAAATATACCATGATACCCCTTTGAGAACATGACCGAATAAACATTTGTGCATTGGAAATGAGAAGAGCTTGACTTCTTGTGAGAAAGTACTCAAGGGCAAACAAAGATTTTTACTATTCAGCATATTTGGTATGTTTACACCAGCAGTATTACTGATTTTGTTTTGAAAAGAATATCTTTAAAAAATTCACTATGTAGCCTCAGAAGGAACAGTTAACCAAAAATTCAAGCAATTTATTTTGTTTAAATATTAAAAAAATAAATAAAGAGACAATTCACCAAATTTTTCTTGGCATTTTGGTAAAATTAATTAAATACAAAAATTATTATATTTTGATGTTGTTTACTAAGAAAATTAAATAATTGTATTAATTAAAAAATAATACATAAAATAAATCAACTTCTAATTTTATAATGCTTTTTGTTTTTGTTTTGTTTTGTTTCTAGCCCTGGTTGTCATTTATTTACATTGTATGGGGGAAAAAGCTCAATTGTTTTCCAAAATATCTCCTTTAAAGCTGATGTGTAATTTCTGTGCCACTAATGACGAATTTTAAACACTTACGCTGTCTTCCATTGGTTGAACAAACAGATTTTCCCGCCTCCGAACTTACACCATTGGCTGGGTCAGTGTTGATATGTTGTGTGAATCATCAAAGTATTTTAACATTGAAATGATGCACACACATTTTAAGTTACTAAATTACCAGTAAAAATCAGTAAAAGTTTTGTTTACTGTGTGGAGACATGCTGAAATCACATTTGGTCTCGTACTGTATCGCGTCTCTTGTCAGTGTCTACGCTTGCTTGGCCATTTATTGTGATAAACAGGAAAGTGTATTCAGCTGAATGCAAATAGTGATTTGTTAGACGGGTTTAAATAAGGCTATTATACAGCGGCAGCTGTCGTGTGAAGCCCTCCTCGTGTGAAGACCGAAGAGTGTAAAGACCATCGACTCTACCGTGCGACTTCAACGGACAGGGACACCGGCAAGGGATATAAGTATTGCTTTTTATTTATCCTCTTTCCTACTTGTTTCACTTCTGTTTTAGTTTTATAACCAATACTTACTATTTAAAAAAAGAAGTATACTTAGGCCTTTAGTGTTATTTTAGAATATTATCATACTCATACCTTTTCTTGATTTAAAATATTTTGACTTGTTTTTAGCTTTATTTTTTTGTTTTCATTTAAATGTTTAGTTTTGAAATGTTGTTGTATGCATTTGTCATTTTTATTTACTTTCTTTATCTTCTTAAATGTGTATATATAATATTTATAGTTTTAACTTTTCATTTTAGTTATTTTTTCTTACTTGTAAGTCCCTTTGGATAAAAGCGTCTGCTAAATGACTAAAAGTAAAGTAAAGTAAATAGTTTAAATACCTCTATTAGATTGCAAAATGCTACTTTACATTGAATAAAAAAGCTATCTGCTAATGAAAAAGAAGTCCTTAATTGTATTGAAATTGTATTGAATACATAAAAAAACTGTACTTTCAGATCATTTATAAAGGAAATAAAAGACAACTTAAGACGATAAGCTGAAAATAACTAGTTAACACAAAAGGCAATAGTTTAACGAATGTTTGGGAATCATTTGATAGTCATTGACAGTGATTGGGAACAGTTGCCAGTAACCAATGACTTCCATAGTATTTTATATATATATTTTTTTTTATATATATATATATATTATATTAAGGAAGTCAACTGTTCAGTTTCCAACATTCTTCAAAATATCTTCTTCTGTGCTCAGCAGATGAAAGAAACTCGTAGTCGTACAGGTTTTAACCCTCTGGTTGTGTCCGGGTCAAATTGACCCGGAGAAGATTTAATTTTTCCTGAAAATACTAGTTATGTTATCACATTGGACTCAAACTTACTGATTTTGTTCACACAGAGTATAAGTACATCTCAGATTATTATGACTATTAATTTTTTTTTATTATCGTAATTTGTGGGTTTTATTTCACCTAGTCACACTTGTGGTGTTCCCGGTTAAAAATGACCGGACTCCAAATAATTCCGTATAAATCTCTCATTATGCTATATTATCTTTTTGTCAACTTGTTTTCTTTCATTTAGGACTGGTTTTGTGTTTATATTTGCATCTGATTTATCGTAGGCCACATTTATCTGAGAGTAGGTTTTTTTTTGAGTAAAATTAAATATATAATAATTTTCACAATATTAAAAGAAAATTATAAAAAAAATAACTTTTTATCACACTAGTGTGCTTTAATTTGTAATCAGGAAGTTTTCTTTAAAATGCTTTTATTTGTAAAAAAATTCTCAAAGTCACACTCGTCAAAAATGGCCGACCATTGAAAGTGAATGGGGACGATCACAAAAATAAGTCATTTTTGACCAGGAACAGAACAAGTGTGACATGAATCTGAGCAAAACCAGAGGGTTAAAACAATATGAGGGTGATTAAATGATGATGGTTCAATTATCTCTTTAGATATATTCTTTTAATGTGTATTAAGTACTCTCTTTTTAAGTTTTATAAAGTCTATTACTTTTTCAGAAGGGCATTGACTAACTAATGTGGGAAAAAGCAGTTTTCTTTACCAAATCTTTCAGAGATCATTTTATTTATGATTAAACAATCCAGAAAGGACAAAGTCACATCCGGTTCCCAGAGCAGAGCACAGAAAAGAGCAACATGGATCTTGAACCCACTGCGAGGTCAGTTTTGTAACATTTCGAAAAGTACATAGGTCGCCTTGGCTTTCTGTCGTCAATTCAGAAAGTCAAAGGTGCAAGTAAAAACATTCAGTCTGCAGGGACTCGAGGAAAGGGGCCAATGGACAGATGTCTCAATAAATGAAGCCGGACACAATTCCCTACATGTTGTCCCTCTGAGACAGGTGTTGCTAGGTAACAGGGGCCTTGTTTTGTAAGCATGACAATAACAGTAGTTGATTTGGGATAAATAAATTGGACGGGAGGGTGGCGTATTCAGGGCGCACGTGTGTCCAAATAGAATGGAAGGGTAATTTGAGGCATTAGGTGAGCAGCACATCGTGATGTTGTGCTTGTAGGAAATGGGAGCATTGTGGTGTGGCATGAAAGAGATTCACTGAGGTCTACACTGATTCTATTCACAATTAAGGATTTTAAATAGATATTATGATAAAAAATATGGTCTTATGTCACTCCAAAATCAGAATAAGTGAATCCCAGGGTTATTATAGTTAACTAAAACCATAACAATTTTTGTTACTTGTTTAGTAAAGTAGAATAATAAGAATAACATTTCTAATTTTGTTTAGTTCAACTTGTAATAATAAAACTAAAAGTAACTTAAATTAAATTAAGAAAAACTAAGAAACATTAAACACGCTAAATTAATCCTTTGAAAGACGATTTGAAATCGGACATTGCGGCTCCTCCCCTTAGTGGGAGGTGCCAAGTGTCATATTACAAACATTTTCTACAATATGTTATAAATTTTTTTTGTTGTTGTTGACAACACACATCATTGGAAAGGTCTGAATCTCTATGTTCCATATTCGTTTGTTATGTTGTAAGGATGTAACAATATTATCAATATCATGATATTGCGATATTAAACTTGTCTCAATATCATCGTAGTCACATGATGATATGAAACGATAGGTCTTCCGGGCAAAAAGTGTAAGATAACACTTTATAATAACATTCAGTTATAAGTCATTTTTAAGTGATTAGTTAATGATGAACTAATTATTTACAAAACATACATAAGCGATTAATAAGTTATATGCTAATAATTTGTGTATGTTTTGTTATTTCATTTACAAGTAATTAGTTTATGATGAACTAATAATTTACAAAACATGACTATGCATTCATAGATGATTAATAAGTGATATGTTAATATTTTATCTATGTTTGGTAGATTAAGTTATAAATAATTTACAAGTGATTAGATGATGATGAACTAATAATTTACAAAACATGACTATACATTCACAAATGATTAAGTAATATGCTAACGATTTACAAATCTGTCATTAGTTATATTTAAAAAAATAGCATCATGAAATAATCAAACAGATCCTTACCTGTTAGCCAGCACTCCCCATTTTGGGATTTTGGGACTCACAGTTGAAAAAGACATAACGAACTTAAAATTATAAAAGGTGCTGACTTCAGTGTGCTACACACAATTTTGGTATCTTTTCAAAGAAGACCCTTTGGGGCTTCACTATCCATCATCCAGAATTGATAATGCTCAACCAGATAAATGTTATAGAGAATAAAGTGCTTTGAAAAAAGTGTACCACACTAAATGAGAAAATAAATAATTGTATTTAATATAAAAATACATGAAATAAGTCCTGGAGCAGTCCAGACAAGTAATGGGTTGAAAGTTACATGTCTTGTGAGTTTATATTTCAAATTTGAAGTAGATACCATTAAAATGAGATTTTCCTGAGATTATATATAGCCCCCAACCCCCCCATCCCCCCCCCCACACCAATGTTTGAGGAAAAATATTTATTTACCAAAGGTATTGAAAAGTTCTACAAACTATTAACCTTTTTTAGTCATTATACATGCCACTGCGTTTTTAAATTATACAATTATTATAGATATAATCTTAGACATCATATAAGTGATTTATTTGACCACTAAAAAATACAATAAGAATAATTTGAGTAATAAAAAGGATGAAAGAAAAAAAATAGCTTTGTATGAATTATCAACCACACAGATACTAATCATACAGATGCAGCCACATACTTACTTGCTATAATTGTTCAAACATTAAGAATGTTGTGTACACATAAATAAATATAAACATTTTAAATTAAGTGATCTCAGTTTTTTTTCATCTAGATGAATTGGCCGTAGCCTTAAAAATATTAATGTGGCGCGACCATGATTTATGTTAAAATCAAATAATTTCCTTAACATGCTTAACATTTTTTTTAATCAAATGTGCTCAGTAATTAAAGTGTTTAGAATCAAAGTATTTGCATTTAATTGGAGTTTTTGCAAATAATGATCTTTTATTTTGTTCTATAATTTCAGAGTTGCCTTCTTAAATACAGTTAACAGACATATTTTTGTAAATTGAATAAAACTGATAAAAAAGTTTACAAAATACCATTCACTTAAGCATACCTTAGCGGTGATTCATATTTAAACCACATATCTTATATATATATATATATATATATATATATAATATTTTTTTTTTTACAATTATTGCTTTTATTGGTCGCACCACATGATGAGTGGTCGCTCCAAATGACAAAAATACCTTATATCATTTAAAATCTATTTAAAGAGACGTGTGAAATGTGCAGCACGTGGCACTGCAGGCTTGAACTTGAAAAATTGTGTGTATTGACATCTTTTCACGGTTGAAACAAGATAACTTCTGATGATCATTCATCTTTATTTCGTGCTTTGACTAGTGAAGATAAAGATAAGATAAACTTTATTGTCCTGAAGGAAATTTGTGTTGGACACATACAATATGATATCTGCTGTTTTACACAAATAACATACTGCGTACATATAATACATACAGCGACCCCTCTCTGCCCTCCCCACAATATAGAGTGAACAAATAAACTGCACCCTACCTATTGTGTAACACACCTTTAATCATCATGTTTATATATATTTGCACACACCCAATGTAAATAAAGAAATAAATATGATAATATAATATAATAATAAGAGATGATCGTTCATGTTCCGCTTGAACTGAGGCGCTACAGCGATCTGTCACGACATGTTAAAGAGCCACAAAACAGTATTTGTTGTTTTAATTTCTTAAAAACATGACACAATTTGAACAATGAGACTTTGTTTCATTCTAAAATTAATCAGCTCCGTCTTGTCTGTCAGTGTCCTCTTTGCTCCTTGATGTATTTTTCAGTGTGTGAGAACATGATGTGTGGCATAAAAGTGCCATGGTTTGTCGGACACAGCAACAGTAACTAAGGGAGGAGGGGAGGGTATTTGCAAAAGAGAGTAGGGGGAGGTTGTTGGCTCCGGTTCTGAGATGACAAAATTAACATCTTTCTTATAGTAGACAATGACTTGTGGAGTTTGTGCTAGACTGCAGGGTCAGAAATAACATGCTGCCGATATTTTACTTTGCTTGGAAGTATAATCTGGTAGAATAGATTAAAATAGTTATAAATAATACATTACTAATAAATGCATAGTTACCAAACTAAAATTACATACTCTGGATTATTTTTTTTATTTGATTTTGTTTCTGCATTTTTTCTCATATTGTACAAATATTAAACATAAACACCCTGAAATTAGCCAAATTGCATAAAAATATATTACAAATTATACAAAGTAAAGTATTTTATGTATATAAACCATCAATTGAATACGAAAGCAAAAAAACTGCCAATCTGGGACATATATATATATATATATAATGGAAAACACTCTGCAGTGGTCGCACCACATGATATTTTTTAATTCAATCGAAATTTACAAGCACAGAACTGGTCACCTAAACAAAACAAGCTAGCCTCCTACAAAAGGTCACTATGAAATATATAAAGAAAATAAATAATTGCAAAAATAACTTATTATTCTTTTTTTTTTTTTGAGGTCATACAACATGATATCCAAATGTGGTAACTACATATCAACCATTAAAAATATACATTTCAGAAAATTTATCTTAATAAATTTAGGGTAATTTTAAAGATGTTTACAAAAAAATATTTTACTGCCGGATGGTCACACCACATGATATTTTGACACTTTTGAATAACTAATGTTTTTTGATAAGTTGAAGTGAGTTAATACATGGGAGAGGCCCTTCATATATGGCACCTTTTTACGCATTTAAACCAATTTTTTATCAATCAGACAGAAAATATAGGCGTCACGTCATTGACCCAGATGCAGAAAGTGTTGTAAATGACTTGTATACACCTACAGATCACTTCTAACAGGTAAGAAAGATCTACAAATGATGTGTAACACATTTAAAACTGATGAGTAGTTTACACTTTAGATTAGGGGATGCAGGAAAGCTTTATAAATTATTTATAATGTTTATTGAGATAGTACAATGTTGACATTTCAATGATTTATAAGTGATTAATAATATATGAAATACTAACCATTAACCATTAAGGATCTATTTGATTATTTCATGATGCTATTTTTTTTTAAATATAACTAATGACAGATTTGTAAATTGTTAGCATATTGCTTAATCATTTGTGAATGTATAGTCATGTTTTGTAAATGATTAATTCATCATCCTCTAATCACTTGTAAATGATTTATAACTTAATCTACCAAACATAGATAAAATATTAACATATCACTTATTAAACATCCAAGAACGCATAGTCATGTTTAGTAAACGATTAGTTCATCATAAACTAATTACTTGTAAATAAATTAACAAAATGTACACAAATTGTTATCATATCACTAATTAATTGTTTATGAATGTTTTGTAAATTATTAGTTAATTATTAACTAATCACTAATAAATGACTTATAACTGAACGTTGTTATAAAGTTTTACCAAGTGTAGTTTTTAAAATATATTTGTTTTGGGCCATACACATCAAGTGACTTTACTTTTTTCTGACTTAAGTTTTCTTAGTTAAGAAACATGGTTTGTAGTTCTTTATTATGAACTCTAAAAGTGCACTAGATAGAATAATTTTACTTTAAAAAGCACAACATTTTATTAAATTGTATCTTCTCTAAAAAAAAGATCACATTTTTTGCTATCCAATTTATCGCAATAAATATCGTATTGTGAGAGTTTGATATCATTACTTACCTATTATTTTGTCATAGAAATAATATTGTGACATAAATGTGCTTTCGTGCCAGGAAAATGCATATAAAAAAAATCAGCAAAACCAAAACAAAATGGAGTTTGAGTGTGACCTGGTGGCTATTTTTGGTATAACTATAAATAAAATATCACAGGGACCTCAATTTTTTGATATCAACTTAAAATTTGGAACATAACTTACTTAGTGTCACAGATCCACCTGCCACACGCACCGAACCAGCCACTCAGACACGCCCACAATAACCTGAATACTGAGCACCTGCACCTGCCTTCAATCACCAGCACACTTTAAGAGCACACTCACCCCTCCAGCTCATCGGCTGTGATTAATGTTACTGACCTGTTTTCTCGCCCTTAGGATCTTTCACGCGCTCATGCACTCCTTCAACACCGTACATCCTAGGAGGACGAGAGGATTGTGGACCGGAATCGGGTGCCGCCGCCTTGACCATCACCTAGCCCGTTATCCACTGTATAGTCTCCATCTGTGAACTCAGAATCCTCCTTGCATGGTGATTGTGTTTACACCATTAAAATATCTACTTACCTGCTTCTACCTTGTCTTCGTCCTTGGTGTCCCATGACAGAATCACAGTCCCTAAAAAGAAAAGGAAGAAGAGGAAAGCATGGAACCGGATCCAATCACCGAACTCGCCACTTCACTTCGCGCTGCACTACAGTCCTCACTCACTTCATCTGCCTCCGCCTGTCCCATGGCCAAACCAGCAGTATATTCGGGTGAGGTGTCAGAATGCAATGGTTTCCTGATGCAATGTCAACTGTACTTTGACATGCTTCCCCACCTGTTTTCCGGAGATCGCGTGAAGGTATCCTTCGTCATTTCCCTGCTGACTGGAAGAGCTCGCCAGTGGGCAGAATCCTTATGGAACTCGAAAAGTCCGGTAATTCGATCTATTGACTCCTTTATAGCACATTTTAAGGACGTGTTTGGCACTAGTACTTCCTCTCTCTCTCTATCCAAGAAGAACTGTTCCAACTACGGCAAGCGAACCGGAACATCCACGAGTTCACCATTCATTTTCGCACGCTGGCGGCATCCAGCGGCTGGAATGAAACTGCACTCCTCTCTACATACCATCGCGGGTTAAACCCCAGACTCCGACAACAGATGTCGATATTCGAGGACGCCGTGGGACTGGAAAGTTTTCTGCTGAAGACCCAACAAGTCTCACAACATCTATGCGCGGTCTCCGCTGAGGAAAGAACTCCTTCTGACATCTCACCCATCAACAACTCTTCAAACCACGAGGCCATTCAAACAGATCAACATCATCTCTCCGCTACTGAACGCCAACGCCGCATCCGGCTGAAGCTATGCTTATATTGTGGAGAGGAGGGTCATCTCCATCAGACCTGCCCAGTCCGTCCCCCACGCCCAGTGGTGAGTACCATTCAGCTCAACACTGTGGGTAATAATCCACGGTATCATGATGCAGTGCTAATCCATGCCAACCAGTCTTTTCCAGTAAAGATCCTCTTTGATTCTGGTTCTTCTGAAAATTTCCTTTCTTCTCGCCTACTGTCCACCATCAATATCCCACGTCAAAGGAGTCCTACCTGCTATCAGATCACGACAATTCAAGGAAAACCGCTGGGCAATGGGCTGGTGCGTTGGAGAACTCCTGATTTAACACTCCGTATTGGTTGCCTGCATGAGGAAACACTTACCTTGCTGGTACTGGAAGAATCCACCGTCGATGTCATCCTGGGGCGCCCGTGGATGGCCGAACACCAGCCTACCATTAGATGGAGTTCAGGAGACATTGATGGAGCACAAATGGAGCACCTACTGCCAGCAACACTGCCTTTGGTCCCTTGCGGTTCCTCCCCAAAGAACGGCCCTCTTAGGGTCAACAACTATAGAGAGCCCGGAGGTCGCCTCAAGGGTCAACCTCCCCGAAGTATACCGGGCGTTCCAGGACGTTTTTAGCAAAGCCGCAGCCACAAAACTTCCACCACACCGGCCATGGGACTGTGCGATCGACCTCCTGCCTGGAACCAAACTCCCTAAGGGTAGAATTTACCCATTATCGATCCCGGAGTGCAAGGCCATGGAGGAGTACATTAAGGAAGCGTTGCAACTGGGGTTCATCTGACCATCCACCTCTCCGGTGGCTTCCAGTTTCTTCTTTGTGGCCAAGAAGGATGGTGGGCTCCGACCATGTATTGATTATCGTAGTCTCAACTCTCAAACGGTGAAGTTTGCTTACCCCCTACCTTTGGTACCAGCGGCCCTCGAGGAACTGCGTGGAGCTCACATCTTCTCTAAGTTAGACCTTCGCAGTGCCTATAACCTTATCCGCATCCGTCAAGGAGATGAGTGGAAAACGGCATTCATCACTCCATCTGGACACTATGAATACCAGGTCATGCCGTATGGACTTTAAACTCACCTTCAGTCTTTCAAAACTTCATGAATGTGATCTTCCGGGACATACTACTCAAATCCGTCATTATATACATTGATGATATCCTCATTTACTCCGCCAACCTCTCCGACCACATCAGGCATGTGCGACAAGTACTCGACCGGCTCCGCCAATACCATCTATATCTAGAACTAGAGAAATGTGAGTTCCATCGATCTACCATCCAGTTCCTCAGGTACGTTCTCACGCCAGAGGGTATCCAGATGGATCATACCAAAGTAGAAGCCGTTGAGAATTGGCCACAACCTCTTACCATCAAGGATTTGCAACGCTTCCTGGGGTTTGCAAACTTCTACCGCCGATTCATCCGTGGTTACAGTGAACTTTCAGCCTCGCTCAACCTCTCTCCTACGCCAGAAACCAAAACGTCTCTGTTGGACTCCAGAGGCGGTCAAAGCCTTCCAGAAACTGAAAGCCTCCTTCTGCACTGCTCCAGCTCTCCTCCATCCAGACCCCACGATCCCTTTCATTGTGGAAGTGGACGCTTCATCCCTTGGAGTCGGAGCAGTGCTGTCCCAGCGTAGAGGTGAGACCCCTGTACTCCATCCATGTGCCTTCTTCTCAATGAAAAATATCCCCGGCGGAACAGAACTATGACATCGGTAACCGCGAACTGCTCGCCATCAAGCTGGCCCTCGAGGAGTGGCGGCACTGGTTAGAGGGAGCCAATCACCCATTTGAAGTAAATACCGATCACAAGAACTTACAGTATCTCAGAGAGGCTAGACGTTTGAACCCCAGACAAGCCCGATGGGCTTTGTTCTTCACCCGATTCGACTTTACCGTCACTTACCGCCCTGGACATAAGAATGCCAAAGCAGATGCCCTATCCAGTATTCACTTACCTGACCCCCAACCTGAAGAACCTGAACCGGTACTCCCTCCAGACCTATTTGTATGTCCCATCACCTGGTCTCTCGATGACGATATTAGTGCCGCCACCGAAAGGGAACCTGCTCTGCCAGGAGGTCCAGAAGGTAGAACCTATGTACCTACATCTCTACGAATTTCCCTTCTGGACTCAGTACACGCGTCTCCGGGATCTGGTCACCCAGGCAGGCAGCGAACCCTCTCACTCCTCGCGGGAAGGTATTGGTGGCCCAACGTGGCCCAGGACGTCGCCCGGTTTGTGAAGGGTTGCTCAGTCTGCGCCATTATCTCAACACCCCGTCGTCTGCCGGAGGGCAAACTGGTACCCTTACCTATTCCACGTCGACCCTGGTCCCACTCAGGAGTTGACTTTGCCACTGACTTACCCGCCTCCAACGGCTTCACCACCATCCTCGTCGCGGTCGACCGATTCTCCAAGGTCAGCAAACTCATCCCGCTCTAAGGTCTTCCTACAGCCCTAGAAACAGCAGAGGCCCTTTTCAACAACGTCTTCCGGCACTTTGGCATTCCAGAGGACATAGTGTCGGATAGGGGATCCCAGTTCATTTCCAGAGTTTGGCGCCAATTCTTCCGTTTGTTAGGGGTATCAGTTAGTTTATCCTCCGGACACCACCCGCAGACGAATGGCCAGACTGAGCAGAAGATCCAAGAGGTCGGGCGCTACCTCAGGGCCTATTGTCACAACCAACAGAACAGCTGGAGCCAATACCTTCCGTGGGCCGAGTATGCACAAAATTCTCTCCGTCATGAGTCCACCAGACTCACCCCTTTTCAGTGCATGCTCGGCTTCCAACCACCACTATTCCCATGGACAGGAGAGCTGTCCGAAGTCCCATCCGTGGACTTCTGGTTCCGAGAGAGTGAGAGGGTATGGGACTCAGCTCATGTCCACCTGCAGCGGGCAATCCGACTCAAGAATATGCAGGCGGACGTCCATCGGCGAGACTCTCCATTATACAATGCAGGGGATCGAGTGTGGCTCTCCACTCGAGACATCCGCCTGTGTCTGCCCTGCAAAAAGCAGAGTCCCCGCTACATAGGTCCTTTCACCATCTTGAGGCAGATCAATGAAGTGACCTACGAACTCCTGCTTCCCAGACAATACCGTATTTCCCCAACCTTCCACGTATCACTCCTTAAACCGGTTACTGACCCTGTCCTCCCTCCTTCCACGGAATCTGAAGTACCCTCTCCTCCACCCGAGGTCGACGCCAAAGACACCATCTGTCACGTCCGGGAAATTATTAACTCTAGACGTCGAGGCAGCCGTCTTCAATACCTGGTCGACTGGGAGGGGTACGGTTCCGAAGAAAGATCTTGGGTGGACCGCGACGACATCCTCGACCCCTCTCTATGTGAGGTATACCACCAGCACCACCCGGACCGTCCCACTCCCAGAGGCCGAGGCCGACCTCCTCGTCGAACCCGGACGTCTGGAGACGCCCGTGGAGGGGAGGGTGCTGTCACAGATCCACCTGCCACACGCACCGAACCAGCCACTCAGACATGCCCACAATCACCTGAATACTGAGCACCTGCACCTGAACCTGCCTTCAATCACCAGCACACTTTAAGAGCACACTCACCCCTCCAGCTCATCGGCTGTGATTAATGTTACTGACCTGTGTTCTCGCCCTTAGGATCTTTCATGCGCTCCTGCACTCCTTCGACACCGTACATCCTAGGAGGACGAGAGATTGTGGACCGGGATCGGGTGCCGCCGCCTTGACCATCACCTAGCCCGTTATCCACTGTATAGTCTCCATCTGTGAACTCAGAATCCTCCTTGCATGGTGATCGTGTTTACACCATTAAAATATCTACTTACCTGCATCTACCATGTCTTCGTCCTTGGTGTCCCGTGACACTTAGATACATGGCTTTGACTTAATATAAATTAAATTTCAAAATATTTTTTACAATTTCAGTTTTTGAAATGCTTTCACTTCAGCAATAATCTGCTTATTTTCTTCTTTAAAATGAGACCAAGCCTTTATTTCAAATGGGGTGACATTTAAGATGTAAATAAAAAATATATCAACATTTTTAAAAGTGCAACACAATTAAGACAACTTTAAGAAATTAATTTATTTTATGTGGATATTGTTAATTTTGCTTAATTTATACTGAGACAATTTTATTTTATTATACTGGATAGACTAGTGCTACTGTAAGACTAGTAATATGAGAAACAAAATGATAATATCCTGGCAATAAAAAAAATAATAAACAAATAAAGCGTCCTTCAAAGTTTACCTTAATATTTCCTTCAGTACAATACACTGTTAAAAATGTGGGTAAACAAATCATTTATATATGGTTCATTGTGGTATTTTCAAGGACTTTTCTATTAATATTTTGATATTATCAGATATATATTTTATATACATATATATTTTATAATTTTTTCAGAACACAGTAAATTCACTGTAATGACATTGCAAGTACTGAGTAAAAAATGGGACAAAAAATGGAAATTTACATAATTGTAAATTTATTATTGATTGATTGATTGATTTAGTTTTTATTTATTTAGTTTTGCCATCATAGTGCCTGTATAAGAAACTTAATTCAAAAACAGTAAAAAAAAAGAAAAATCCCTTATGACTATATATGAATGGTAGTGTAAATGGTTTTCAGAATGTAAAAAGAGCATATCTGAGATGATTCCTGTGTTTATCGCTGGACCAGTAGCTGGTCAATACTAGTAGACCACTTTAGTTAATCTGGTGGGATCCCATGAGGGACGGCAGACAAGTATGACCTGTTTTTTCCAGAAAAGAAGTCCCGAGATGTTTGGAAGCACCACAAGCTAATCCACTGTAGCTAATGTTAGCTTCAAGCGAAACATGGCCTCTTGAGCCAGGCTAAGTCCAGCAGTCCCAAATCAAACAGCAACCCAGACTCGTTAGGAGGAGCACTAGTGTGAACTTTGATCAGTGCTTAACAGTAACTTCCTTCAGAAATGAAAGCCAGCTGAGGAGAAGAGTCGCAAGCTTGTTATGGCAATTGGTGGCTTTTTAAATAACAGCCACTATAAGAGCCAAGGTCTAAGGTCACTGATATTTTTAACTTCATACTGACATTTGGCTTCCATGACAATGATCAACAACTTAATTAAGTCGAAATAATCAGCTGAACATGCAGGTTGATTTAATTGCACTGACAAATATATAATTATTTTTTATTATTTTTTCCCCTGTGCAAATAACTATTGTCAGAGAGGTTGAGAGTATTTTTTGATATTCTAAAGAATGAATTCAACTGCAAATAAAATGTCACTGTGTGCTTGCATGCAAAACAATTTATATTCATCTGAGACGGGAAATGGTTTAACTATCTGGATGTTTTATGAGCACCTGAAGGTAAACATTGCATTATGTATTGCAATTGAAATAGCAGAGGAAATAAACGGAAAAGGTGTGAACAGAAAGAAAAAGTAGCCCAGGTTTTTTGCGCTCGCTGAGAATCTGTGGATTTTAAAAGAGTGAATATCAGATCTAGAGAAGTCATGGATATTTAAAGTAATACTCAGATCTATAATATATGGATATACATTCATACAAGCTGTCTTATAATCTGATGCTATTTGCTCATATGCTTTTTAAAAACGTTTTACCCTTTTAAAGAAGAGTTTAATTAATTGAATTAAAAACTTCATGTAGAATAAGTAAGACGTAATGCAAACTATTTTAATTTGACCTTGAATTGAAATAAAACAGTTTTAAATATATATTTGAAAATGTTCATTCATTAATTCAAGTGCATATGAATCAATGAAGTAGTTGATATAAATAGTTTTAATTTAGTTTAGTTTCATTTAGTTTTTATTGATATTTTGAAATATCTTTTATTTTGATATATTCTGTCATTTTTGTTAAATATATAGTTTCATGCTATTTATACTAGAAAAGTATTTAAAACATGTAAAATGCATTAAAAGTAAATTTTAATCTAATTGTATTTGAATTAATTCAAGATAAGATGTATTTTTAAGGTATTTATGTAAGTATTTATTTAATTATGAAACCTATTAATAAGCAGTGAAGTGGTGGATATAAATAAAAAACGTATTTTAGATTGTACTGTACTATTATTAGTAGTATGTTTTTTAAATATATATATTTTCAGCTTTTATTTAATTTTGTTCAATATAAAATTAGATGCTATTTGCTGATATGGTTTTATAAAAACGTATTTACCATTTAAAATAAAGTTTAAGTAAATTCATTTAAAAACAGTGTAATCTAGCAAAAAGTAATTAAAATAAATTTTGCAGTGTTTTAATTCATTTAAGGTAAAATTATATATTTTTTAAAGGTATTTAAAATTCTTCAGTTAGTGATTAAGTTAGTTATGTTTGGAACATAAATAAACAGGTGTTTTCAGTAACATTGAGATACTATTATAGTTATTTTTATAAAAAAATTGTTTCTAGTTTTCACTTTAATTTTAGTTTATTAACTGCCTATTAATGCCTATATAGTTTTCATTTTATGTATTTCAGTTTGAGATATTTTTGTACAAACTTGTGTAACTAGCCACACATTGATTATATATATATATATATTTGTTTGTATTTTATTTTATTTGGGTAATTGTTTATTTTATTGTAAATAACGACAGTACTTTATACAGTTTTTTTCTTTCAAGGATGTCACCCTTTTAATGTTTTTTTTTCTCTCTGGGTAAAGAGAGAAAAACTTGATTCCCCCCAAAAACAATCAAAATGAATTCAATTTCAGAATCATCATGGAAGATGTGTGTCCAGCCAATCTATACAAGTAGACTAAGAACTTTAAGAAAGAAAGACAGAAAAAGAAAGTGGAGCAGGTCAACCAAAGCTTGAATGAGCTCAACAAATAGCCATCCACACCTGGATGACATAAAGCTGCTAACTATAGCTCGCGTCTTTAATCATGCATGCTCACATTCAGGTTTAACGGACTC
This sequence comes from Oxygymnocypris stewartii, assembly GCA_003573665.1. Taxonomy (NCBI): domain Eukaryota; kingdom Metazoa; phylum Chordata; class Actinopteri; order Cypriniformes; family Cyprinidae; genus Oxygymnocypris; species Oxygymnocypris stewartii. The sequence continues at coordinate 1,641,081 of QVTF01019827.1, read as the reverse complement.
GCTAGTCTACAGATCCCCAGCTTTCAGTCTTCACATTAACACGACACAATAGCAAACAGCACACAGAACAGTCGAGAGCGAAGCTCAGTTTAGAGAAAGAGAGATATGATAGATGAAAATACAGGGATGAGTGAAAACAGTCAGTGGTTGAGTAATAGGGTACCAGCGGAGTAATTAAGGTCCACCTAATCAGCTTCTGTTGCTTCGGTCTTAATAGACCCAGTGATCCATAAGGAGAACAAAACTGCTGACCCTGAAAAGCCACAGGAAATGAAGTCTCCTTCTTGAAATAAATTAGTTTGTGCTGGGACACAAAGGAATGATAGTTCACGACCCCTAAAAAGTGGGTGTACCGAGAAGAAATATCAGCTGCTCACCCAAAAGCCATAATAGACGAGTGACTTTCACTGAAAACCTCCCTAATCCTCTTGTGCTATTCATTTAGTTTGCATTGTATGGAGATTTGTGCTGTTTGTTGGGGGGTTTAGGCTGGAACATAGTGTGTGGGTGTTCCAGCGGCCCATTCGCAATTTTGAGGAAGCGCCACATTTATGTCTCCAATTGATTCATCTTTACTGGATCATTCCAGTCATGCAAAGGAGTATTAATAGCCACTTTAGAGGAAAATGGCTAGCTAAGATTAATGGGTTTCTATAGGCTGAACTGAGGGGTTGTGATTTGGTCTTTCTCATTGTCTAGTTACACATTGGATACTGGATAAATTAAGTTTGATTACAGCATTTGTCAGCCAGAAGTAATTTATCTGATGCTTATACATTCAGAGGGACATTTGTTTCACTTACCAATCTGATCTAATGAGAAAAATGTGAACATTTGAAATGCGTTCTCAAAACTGGTAAAATGTCCACTAGCAGCATTAAAAGTGCTGTGGTTTGGTGTGACCAGCTAACACAACAAAAAAACGTATAAAATGAAAATTTAACTTAGACATTTTCTGATTCTGATTTTGTTCTGTTGACACCAAGGACAGTAATTATACATAATACAACCACCATTTTAAAGTTGTAATAATTTATTACACCGTAATGCTCTAGTGAATGTTCGTTGAAGACTGAAACGGAAGAGAAAAAGATGGATGAATGTTGTTATTTTTGTTTTCTTTGCACACAAAAAGTATTCTCGTAGCTTCTTAGCATTATGGTTGAACCACTGATGTCACATGGGCTATTTTAACAATGTCCTTTCTACCTTTCTGGGTCTTGAACATGATGGTTGTGTTGCTGTCTGTGGAGGGTCTGAGAGCTCTCGGATTTCATCAAAAATATCTTCATTTGTGTGCCGCAGATGAACAAAGTTCTTACGGGTTTGGAACAACATGAATAATTAATGATATCATTTTCATTTTGGGGTGAACTAACCCTTCAAAGAGGCAGGCAACTACAGTAAATGCTTATAATAAACAGAAAGTTATCATCCGTCGAAGTGTACGTTAATGTAGTATCATAGTTAATTTATTAGTTATCGTTCTTCGTTTGAACAGAGCTTTAAAGCAGCAGACGATGGCATGCTTATACATAATAAACATAACGTTATTGTCTGTTGGTGTGAAAGCTAATATAGTTATCATAACAGTTATCATTATAGTTATTCTTGTCGTGAATGGAGCTTTAAAGCAAAAGACGACACGCTAAAAAACAACATAGCATTTTTGTCAATTGGTTTGGATGCTAATATAATTATTGTTACAGTTTTAGTTATCATTATAGTCAATCTTGACATAACTGGAGTGTGCACTTATAAACAGAAGGCCATCATCTGTTGGTGTGGATGCTAATGTAATGCTAATATCGTTTCAGTTATGGTTCATGGTGTGAACATAGCTTTAAAAGAGGCAGACAACATAACTGCAGTGAGTGCTTATAATAAAACATAACATTTTCATCTTCTGGTGTGGACATCGATATTTATTGCTATAACTATTTTATAGTTTTCATTCTTGTTGTGAATAGGAGCAATGACGATATTACTGGAGTATGAGCTTCTAATAAACAGAATGCTATCTTCCGTTGGTGTGTATGCTAAAATAGTTATAATTATTGGAGTAAACGTGGCTTTAAAGTGGCTGATGACAAAACTTAAGTGCACAGTTATAAACAGAACATTATTTTCTATTGGTGAACTAAATAAGTTATCATTATATATTTATAGTTAGTTATCATTCTAAGTGTGAACAGCGCTTGATAGCGGCAAAAATACAGCAAGCGCTTGTTATAAACATACTGTTAATGTCCGATGTTGTGGACTTTAATATAGTTATCAATATAGTTATATATACATATATAATTGGGCTTTAAAGTGGCAGATGACAGAACTACAGTCTGCACCTGTAATAAACAATGTTTTTGTCCATTGGTAAAGACTTTAATATATTTATTGTTATAGTTATCTTTATGGTTATTGTTCTTGGTGTGAATAGGCCTGAACTTGAACTCTCAATCTCCAAAAGTGACACAAAAACAAAAACATGAAAGTATGAGAAATGACATATTCCATGTCTTATGAAGTCAAACAATACTCTTCGAGTGAAGAAAATACATACATTTTTTTTATATATATATATATATATATATATATATATATATGTATATAAGCTAAAAATCTAGCCCCTGGAGTTCTTATGGGTCTCACCAAATGCTCAAGATGGCATCAAATGCAGGCAATATTAGATTAACAGTGCATCTTTATAATCCATATTAGAAGTAAACATGATCTGTGAGCTATTGCGAAAATGAAAAAAAAAAAGATCCATACTTAAATTTCAGTTTAATCCTCACAAATCTAGCATGTGGTTTCAAAGACTTGGAATATAGAGTATAAATTTTGTCAGTTATTGATTCATTTTTTGCACAATACAGCACCAGTGTAATGAATATGCAATATACTTAATGTTTTGCATAAATCTAGGCTTTTAAGTTCCGTTTTCCCCATAAAACCAGGAACATCGTGTTGGGTCACAGCTCATGTCTCGAACGAGCAACCTTCCAGTTATCCGCCTCAAGCTATTAAAAGCCTTACTATCTAAATACATTCAACCATGTCATCATAACTCTCACCCTCATTACATATACATATAGTTGTATCCATAATTTATATGTTTGCGCATTTCTTTCCATGTATTCGTTAGTTCCTTTGTCTCTTAAGCCTCCCACCCGCTGTGTTTGCTTCACTATTTTCAGATGTTCATCCTCGCAGATCTTAGACCTCTCTACAGTTATCCAGCCTGAATCACATGCACAACGTGGAGAAAAGGCCATCTGTCTATAGTCATTAAATATTCATTCACTTTCAGATCAATAATCCAAGAGTGCAGTGTCAAATAGGGAGGCTAGCGAAAGAGGATGTAAACGCTAACATCTAATGCGCTAACTCTCTCAGGAAAATCTTAGAAACCACCTAGAACACGCTAGCAACAGCATATCAACCACTCACAACACCTTAGAATTTTGGAAGGGCAAAGACACTTAGTCAGAAACCAAATTGCGTTGTTGCGTTTTGCAGTTCGGTGGCTTCTGGCAAGTGTGAAATATTTACATGCAAATGCATTAATTGACAGGAGTGATTGTTTTATTATGCAGAGCCTAATTAAACATTTATTACTGAGCAATTTCATTTATTGGAGGAGTTTTACGAGACTCAGTCAGTCATAACATTGAACATCATTATAATGAATTTCTGAATCTGCTATGTTAATATCAAATATTTCCCTTTTTCTTGTTCGTTCGGTGTTCCTTTATATTTACGAAGCTCATTTAAGGTTTTGACAGATGGATCAGAATTATTATAAAGTACATAAAGCGTATTAAATAATTGTATGTGATTATGCAAATTAGGCACTAATGAATGCTCAGATGTTGGATAGTCCATGAGTCAACAACCTTTATTAGGCCAAGAATCCTTTGGTAGATAAAAGATGATTCCATGTTATATAAAAGAGTTTCCTTTTAAGTTTCATCTTTAATCCCAGGAGTAATTGAATATGAGTGAACGTGGTATATATATATATATATATATATATATATATATATATATATATATATATACCATACAAATAAAGAGAAAATATTGTGCAATTAGTGGTTTTTGACATTGAAGAGCTCAGAGGAACAAGATGAGGCAGACAGATTTATTTTGTCAAAGCGCATATCATGAAATCTAGACATGACATGATGTATTAGGATTCAAAGAGTACAGTCTTGCTTCTCTTTAGTCTTTTTATTAGATTTATCTCACTCTCAAAGAGCTGTGGCATTGCCTTTAAAATGATGTGATCTTTAGATCTGTGTGATCTTTAAATTTGTGCTTTAAAAATATACGTACAGTTTAATTAAAGGTGAAGTGTGTCATTTTTTGAAGTTAAAACACTCATCTGTTCCAGTTTAATGTGTTGAGACAACTATAAATAAGTCATCCATAGGCTGACTTCCCCAAAATGTTATTTATATTTATAAAAAATAATGTATATTTATATTTGTTATATGTATATAAAATAAACTCATACATACATACATACATACATACATACATACATACATACATACATACATATATATATATGTATGTATATGTATGTATGTATATTGATGGTTTAAGTTTCTGTTAAATGTTACAGTATGTAACCATGTTACTTGACTTTGTTTGTAATTATTTGTGAAATCAAATAACAATTTCTGAGAGAAAATGTCTAAAATTATCAAATGTTTTCAAACTATATTAGGTCAAAAGCCCCAAAAAATGCATGTACTGTATGGATGAATGAATAAATTAATTAATGAGTAAATTTTTTAGATAAATAATAAGATAAAATAATCATGTTTTTTAAAAGAAAATTATTGTAATAATTTCTACAACCTCTTCATGGCTAAATATAAATATACACCACACTTAATGTACAACAATATTTAGAATACCTAACACGGCCAAATTGTACACAGGCTTATTTGAAAACTAGCGCAAGAGGCTCATTAGTGTACTTTATATGAGCCTCTGTTTGAGATAATTACTTTGATAAACCACCAGAAGGGTTAAAATAACAGTACTTAATATAGCACGCGTCCACAATTAGCCCATGCTGATGCAGCCCAACCTGGAATAAACAATTTTAATAACAGAGAGGTGTGGAATCAAACAGCTTTCAGAAGCATGTTGCCGCTCAAAGTCCAGGACGAGTTTCTTCAGACGTCTTTGAAGAGATATGCTCATCTGAATAGAAGAAAGTGGCAGCAGGCTTCATGGGCTGAAGTGATCAAGGGTGAGGATGTCACTGTCAATGTGGGTGGCTTCGTCCTGTGAAATCACAAAGAGAGTCACCATCTGTTGGGACCCTCCACCTGCTCGCGCTCTGGTGGTCTCGAATGTGGACTTGAGACAGGACTTCAGATCCCAGCTCAGCTGAAGGGTGTTAATGGCCACTCAATTATACATGACCAACTGATGACTGTCATCCTCCCATTGAAAATAGATAAGCAGATGTGTGCATTTAAAATAGTATTATTATTCTCCTTTCGTGACACTCAAGTACACCTTACAAGCACAATAAAACAATCAACATTAACAAAAAACAAAAGACCCTCAGAAGGATAGCAGTGCTCTTCATTGTAAGGGCAGGACAAAATCGAATAAAAGTTAGGTATGTGAAAATGTATAGAGAGAGTGACACTGTTAATATGAGCTTCAAATGCAAATACTATCAAATATGTAACCCATACTTTACCTTGTGTAGACAAAAATATTAGAAAGTTGTCAGTGATCCCGGGTGCAATTAGATTTGGCAAGATTGGTGTTTCAAACAATAAGAGTTTCAGATTTACTACTGTTAAATTTGAGAAAATCAGATGTGAACCAATGATTAATTTCTGTTAAGCAATCAAAGAGGGAGGACTGAGGAAAAGTAGAAGTAGGTTTGGAGGACAGATAGAGTTGGGTGTCATTGCCATCATAATGAAACTATAACCCAAATTTCCTAAAAGCAATACTAAAAGGTAGAAGGACAGAGCCCTGTGGAACACCAGGGTGTATTCCAAAAAGCAGGTTATGTGACATACCTGGGTATGTTTGAGGGTTAGCGAGCAGATAACCTCAGCTTTCAGTTACAAAATCTGAGGTCACTTTTAGGGTATGAATAATAAAGGAGCAGGTTATCTTTAGAGAGCAAGTTACTAGGGTTACTTAATACTTAATACTTAATAAGTGTAACTTAATGTTACAATTTGTATTGTTAAAAGAGCTATATAAATAAAGGTGACTTACATACCCTAAAAGTAACCTCCGATTTTGTGATTTATTATTCTAATATGGATATTATATTTATTTTATTGACCTATGTAACAGTTATCTGTATAAATTATAATACACTGTGACAATGTAATGTTTAATTTATTATATTATATATATTTATTAACTTTTATTTTTCATCTCAAACATGGATCGGCATTTTCTATAATGTATTTCTATAAAAAAATACATATCTGATATGACTTAATATATAATTAGAACCAAACAATTTATATAATTCATATTCTCAACTACTGTACAACCATCAATTAGGTGGTGATATGCACTAAGCATGTAAATGACCACTGAACCAAACCCAACCAAGAGATGAATGTAAACTGTTAAAAATATCTATTTTATGCATAGTATGAACATGAGCAGAATAACCGACATTCAGGTGTATTACATCCTCAGTGCTGATATGGGCATGCAACCTACCTGCGTCAGTTGCGTCACTTCACTGCCATTCACAAATTCTCTCCCGTGGCCTCAATGGATGGTAAAGTGCTTTATCAAATGTGCATTTTAGAACCTCGCCGAAAGTAGTAGGTCATCTGGGTACTTTTTCAAATACCATGATGCTTAACTGCATGGTATTGACAATTAAATGAAAATAATCATAGCTTAAATGCGTACTATTGAATCCAGTAAGTTGAATTTTAGAGTCATTTTTACCTACGTACGTATATCTGTATATGCAATTTTATAATTAGTTCTATTTTAATTAGTTCTATATAATACTAGTTATATATACTTATGTCTATTGAAAGTTTTATGTCATGAATTTAAATATATTTGTAATATGCAATGATTAAACATTACAATTTAAAAATGAAATATCAAATAAAACACTACAGTTAAACTTATAATAAAGTATTTACATGTGTTTTAGTGTTAGTCAACACATCAAAATAAATGTACTTTAAAGCAGACAAAAAGACATTTAAAACGATGATTTAAAATACACATTGAAGTAAAACTTTTACATTGACATTATTGCAAAGTGCACATTTAAAAGTAAAACAACTACTACTACTAATACTAAAGTGTGCTAAGAAATATAGTCATAAAAGTGTCTCTTTAAGCACATTTATGTGGTATTTTAATTAATATATCATCTGTAAATACAGTTGTTTTAAGTCTACTTAAATGTGCACTTCAATTCAATTAAATGGACTTCTTTTTCACAAGGCCAGATCCCCCCTTGAATCTAACAATAATTCTGAAAATACCCACATGCGAGTCTTTAAGGTTATGTTTGCATAAGCAAAATACATACAATTAATTTGAAATTGACGTAATTTGATAATTGACAACATAATACTATTTAAATTAGACTCTTCATATATGCTCTCACCTCTGATAAATAATGAATCAGGTTCTGTTTCACCCCCCTTGACCATGTCCTACGAAGTTTGTCAAAGGTGTCACAGTAGTGAAATCAGCAGCCGGTTTCCTTTTCCACTATAAGTCACAATTGGCAATGTGTTTCCCATCCATTTTATTTGTATTCGCTTGCTCACATTAAACTTGAGTGATATTGTTCAATCTGAGTGGGATAAAACAGAAAAGCCAAAGTTTAACCACTGCCATTCCCTCCGCCATCTGTGGCGACGTTGAGAGGGGAATTTGGCAGGCAGAAATGCTAAACCGGCTAAATAGCTCATGACTGGTTTGTTCGCCTGCGGAACCCACAAGGGCTACAGGAGCAATAACAGGAGAACAGAAAAAGAAAAGGAGAGAGAGCGCAAGGCTTCATCCGAGACCTCATTACATTTTCCCAGCTGTGTGTGTGAGTATGTACCTGAAGGTGATGGTAGGGAAATGTCTCCAGTGGTGAGAAAGCTTCAATCAGATTTGTCCCCTGTCAGCTTTATGATACCTTTCCAACAGGTGACAAAGTACAGATGCTCTTTTGACTCGTAATCCAGAGCATTAATCCTGTGGGTCGGTTGTGGCCGGGTGCAAGATCACTGAAAATGGAAAAAGCAGCACATGGACTTTTGATAGGGAAGATGACAGACTGAATAATGGAGAACACAACATGTATGACTATCACAGTGGAATTGTGTAAAGACCAAGAATAGATGTTTTTCCAATCCCAAGTGGAATAAGGACACATTTCACTGAGCGCTCAAACCATTCCTTGCAAACAACCTATGTAAATGGATGCTATTTGAGTCTGAAATGTAAAAGTTCCATGCCATTTTCATGGTAACACTTTACAATAAGGTTCAAGTTGTTCACACTGGTTAATACCTTTGTTAACATGAGCTAACGATCAAAAATACTGAGCTAACAAGAATTAATAATGAACGACTCCGGGGGATGAATCAGTTTCATATTGCATGTTTCTGTGTATATCCAAACATAACAATTTATGTGTAAATGCTACATACTCATATGGCTGGAATGCAATACATGACGTTTACGTTCGGAACTGATTTTCAAACACTAACAATACAATTGCAGTAACACATGTGCAAACTTTGAAAATTGTTACAGAGAAATGCTTGAAAACTTTCCATCACTAAATGACTGAGGATCACACACTGCTCTGTTTCATGTCACTCTGAACAAGGCAAACTCTTGCAGAAACATGCACCTCATTTGTAGGAGACATGCAGGAGTTTGATAACCTCTGATAGGATGGAATCGTAGTCTGAATAGATAAATAAATGGAGTCAGTCAACTCATCAAATGTTTAAATCTGTGCAAAAGTCGTAGCATCTTTCAAACTTAACACTACCGAGTTAAGGTTGTCAGATCAATTTTCTGGAAGATATGGAAAAGAGCACTCTGGATATTCTTCAAAATGTCTTCTTTTGTAAGGTTTTCCTGTAGAAGAATAGAGCATGACACTAGCAACGGCAAGGCCATGGGTCTGATTTCCAAAGAATGTATGAACAAACAAAACCATGTATGAAGTGTATCCCACTTTTGTGGAGTAAACTAACAGTTTCCAATCTCTTTTACACTCTTGTTGGTGCCATTATCTCACATAATCTTGGTTTAGATAGCATTTGTGTAATTCAATGCCCATGGAGCTGTTAAATGTTTACATGTTCTCTTGGGACGCGAGCGTTCCTCTGTCGGTAGGATCAAAAAACTTCAAAGGATCAGCTGGTAAATCTCTTAATTCAAACGCACAGGTTTAGGCACTCAGAGATGCAGAGAGGGAGTATGAGTGTTTGTGAGCATTGACGTATAAGACCAAATGAGACGTGATATAATGTGTAAGCAGTTGGTAACGCACCAAACCAAATCCCTTGGTAGCCGGCCATGAAAGAAACTCATAGATCTGGCGTCTTTCAGCTTTGTCTTGTCTCAGAACCTGAGAGCTGTTTTGTCGCAAGTGTCCAGATGGTTTCGTGTGGAGAGCCACATTGGAGGGAGGCAGGGAATGCTTTTCGGAGACGATCCATCAAATGGGAATTAGCTTGACTTCCATTTGGTGTGATTTCATAGGGAATTATGCTGTTATTTTTAACACAAACAAATCAAAGACACATTCTCATGAATATATTTGGCAGGCACTGTTATCCAAAGTGAATTACAGTGTATTAAATGTATACCTGAAGCCTTGACCTTGGGTATGATGTACCCACTGAGATACAATTTTATTTTTTATTTTTTCATCCCTAGATTCCATAAAATATATATTTTTGGAGATTCATATTTTTAACAACATTACAATGCACCATATGCCAAAAAGTATTTCTGCAGTATATAAGACATTGTGTACTTCTAACAAATCCATTTTAAAGCTGTCCATGAATGGAAAATGTGATGTGTAAGCAGAACTAAATGCTTAGCATTTGTCTTTTTTACAACCATTAATCTCAAATATTAGTGAGCACAATTTGTAGGCAATTATTATCTGGAGATTATATATTAAGCTATTTTAAGAAACACCTAAATGGCCTGAATGAATGCTTTAGCAAAATCAAGCCAAGTGTAAAATATTATTTTGTGATGAATTACACCCGCGGTTACACTGCTAGGACACCTGTGGAAGTGACTTCATTCATCCACTAAAAATCACCTTGGGACTAGCTTATTAAAGGTCATTGCAAAAATGACTCAGAAAAGTGACATTAGTTGGAAGAAAAGGTCTGGCACAGTGGTATTTAATTAAAGTTCCAAAAGGTTCCGTCTCTAAATTTCATTTCTGGCAAAGGTCCAAAACAAACAAAAGTTCCAAAATAACTGCTTCAGAAGCCAGTATGTTGTACAGCTGTGAAATTAAATAAGGAATGGGCATTTAAGGAAAATTATTTGTAAATGTTCAAGCTGGCAACCGTAATGCTATGGAACAGTAGTCCAAAAACGCTATCCAAATTATTAATAAAGTTACCAATGCTAGTACATTTTAGAAGTATATTTTTGAACGGGGGTTCAAAGCCTTGTTCTAGGGCACCAGAGTAATAGAAGGTGAAGGTGTAAGAGAATGCAGGTCATTCACTTACAACTCTTACCAGTACTGAGTCTCGAAACCACAACATTCGGGTTAAAAGTGCAACTCGCCAACCATTAGGCCACTGCTGCAGCTGGCAGCCATTTTTTGCTGTGACACTTCTGGAGAAATTGGGGGATCGGTGCCTTGTTCAAGGGCAACTCAGTCATGGTAATTAAAAAGTGGAAGAGAGTGATTATCATTCACTCCCGCCAACTGCAACTCATGCCGGTACTGGGACTCAAACCCAGGACCTTTGGGTTACAAGTCCGACTCTCTAACCATTAGGCCACAACCGCACCCTAGTCAGCTGTCATTGTTTTAAGATAAACTGTTCAACAACAAGTATATTACTGAGATAAATCAAGTAGTATTAGGCTGGACATGTGATCATATGTAATTTCTTACTAAATCAAGTTTTGTTTTTAATTGAGAAAGACTGTGAGTTCATCTTTAAAAGTGCTCTACGATCCATCTGAGTTGTTAACTACAAGTCAGAATACATTATTTTGCTTAGTTAGCTTGATAGTTCAGGCTCTGTTGGGTGCTAACTGTGTTTGCACATTATGCGGGTATATGATTACCATCCACAGCACAGCTGTTGAGTTAGAAAATGTGTAGAACTGTCCAAGTCTGAGCTGCAGTGATATCCTCCTCCACAGTCTGGAATGTAAGAGGGAAATAGGATTACATGGTTTCAAACCACCCATTACAGCTACCATTGTAGGGAATGACACGAATGAGACAGAAAATCCCAAGCAGAGACAAAAAGCAGTTTTATGCATCCACAATTTCAGATCTAGCAAGATGATATCAGCTCCCCAGCAGTTGGATCCAGCCCCAGGGATGCTTCATGGGAAGGAGGCAACACTTAAGCAGCTAAGACGACGTGAAGACAGGCCTCTTGGAAGAAGCCGAAGCTGAAAGCCGCCTGGTTCACAAGAAGGCCGCCAATCTTTCCAAACAGCTGGGCAGCATATGTCATTTGCCAATCCAGAGCTCCGGAAGGAAACGGTAGTACAAAAGATGACTGGGAAGAAGAATGCGATGACTCCTCGGAGGGGAAATGTGAGTGGGTGAGAAATCTCATGAGTCGTAAAACTTTAATTAAAGATTTCACAGCTAAATTCTGGTGATGAGCAAGCTGGGGATAAAAATGGGTGGGCGACGTGCCCGAAAAGATAAGGAGGGACAAACAGGACAGGAAAGTTGAAAGAGGGATGGTAGAAATGACAGAAGGAAGATGTGTGGGAAGCTGGAGATAGTGGCTTAGCATCATTAGTCAAATACAACAGGTCTCATTCTACTAGAGTCCAAACAAATTACACCACTATCATATCTTTGCAGAAGTGCAACAAAACATATTTGATGTGTCAGCAGAAGTACAAACAATAGGATAAGAAATACGTGAGAAAAATCTCTCAAAAAATGAGTCCCTGCTTATCTCGCTATCTGACCTTCCATTAACGCGCACATATATAAATAAACATATGCATCTGAGAGAAAGTCACAGCTTTCCTGGGCCGCTGGGTTCATGAATAACTGAGATTATGAGGGGAGTACATATTTCCATACGGATCACTGCCTGTTTTATTATTCTCAGCTACTCAGCTGTGAGGCGAGACGCCGTTCTCAGACTGGCCTATTTTCTTCGAGAGCCAGAAAGAAGGCAGCGGGTGATTTTGGTCTGACTTATAGCTCCCAAACAGAGACTTCAACCCTCTTAAGTCATGCACTCACTATAAGGCTCTCAAAATCCTCACCAACCGCGACTCTCCAGTCATTTCTCATCCTGTTATCATAATGGCGAGCATATTAAACAACTTTTTAGACTATGGGCTCCCTCCTTAACTGCTGTGCTGTGGTTTGAATGCCCAAGCAGTTTGAACAGAACATCAAAATGAATTTCTGGCTTTTGGTGCTGAACATCTCGAAGTAAACAACTGAGGGAGATGATTGTTGTCTTGTTGAGTGTGCTAGTGTCTGAAGTGCGCACTCTGCCCGCACACCAGATACTACAAGGTTTGAGGAATGAAAGATGTGGATTGAAATTGTTCTGGATTCACTATCCGGAATGCTTTATATTTTCTGTCCTCAATTGACCATTCACAGGGAGTTTGATTGACAGGTGATCTGACCAATCAAAATGTCAAATCTGCCATTTTTATCCAAACAAACCAGACAGGGGTGCATTTCCCAAAAGCATCCTAAGCTTAAGTACATCGTAGACCAATTGAAACCAATGGCGCTACAATCAAGCTTATGATGCTTTTGGGAAACGCAGCCCAGGAGAATAGATAAACGTTGATGGACTTGACCTTGAAAAATTGAGCGTATTGATGTCTTTACACGGTTGAAATAAAATACCTTCTGATGTTCATTCATGTTTATTTTGTGCTTTAACTAGTAAATATTCCTTTACTAGTTACACACTAGTAAGTTTTCATGTGGCTCAGTGGTAGAGCATTGCGTTAGTAATGATGTAAATATGAGAAGATTATCGGTTCATGTGCCGCTTGAACTGAGGCGCTACAGCAATCTGTCATAACACATAAAAGAGCCACACGATGGTATGTATTGGTTACATTTCTTTAAAAATTACAAAACTTGAAAGTTGAGACTTTGTTCCATACCAGAAGTAACGTCTAGGTTACGTACGTAAACCCCGTTCCCTGATGGAGGGAACGGAGACGTTATGTCGTGACGACATAGGGGATTTACTTGGAAGCCCCGAACATCTCTGACTAAGAGAAAACGCCAATGAAATTGGCTAGTGGATTTTGCATACCTGAGCCACTCCCCGTGCATACGGGTATAAAAGGGCGACAGGTGCATCCACTCATTAGGTTTTACGCTGAGGAGCCGAGACGAGTCCCTGGCAACCAGCGATGGTTCAAGATTGTGGCATGGGGACATAACGTCTCCGTTCCCTCCATCAGGGAACGGGGGTTACGTACGTAACCTAGACGTTCCCTATCTGTCGGTCACTACGAGTTATGTCGTGACGACATAGGGGTCCTATGGAAAGCGCCACAAGCTTAAACCCCGTCACAACCTTGTGGCATGCAGATGTTGACAAGCGAGTGCGTGACAGACAAATGCCATGCAAGAGGTTGCAACCTTCCTACCGCTCCAGTGCAAATTCGCTAACCTTGGTGCCCACCGGGACCACTGAGTACATCGCTGCTGGAGATAGCCAAGCCGCTGTTCCTTTCCCCACGGAATCGGAAGGGATTTCGACCTTCAGTGAAAGACAGCTTCAGGTCTTTCCTATTTGTTGTTTACAGCTTGTCGTAACGGCAGGGAAGCGAGCCTTCCAGAGAAGGGCGCTACGGAGGCCACATCCTGCCCGAAGGGAGGTAACATGTGGAGACACTGATATGGACTGGCCCAGGCTTGGGGCAGTACTACATACGACTGGACTCTGGGGCAGATCCTACCTAGGAGTAGGGAGGAGGGCTGCCAGCAGAACCTGACAGAAGCTCTGTCACAGGGAAGACACGGGTTTACCGTGAGGGAAAACTTACCGTGGAAGAATACACATATGGGATTACCCGAAGGGGAATCAGGCCATACGGCCACCTAGCCCAGTACAGGGGCTGACCGGAGACCCGGGTGAGCTAACACCAGTACTGGGCCTGGCGTCAGACTGCTCCGCCCAGTCTGACTGCCGGGGGTGCTTGGAGGATTCCACCAGGGTTCACCGTCCGGGGAACTTAACTGGGGGAGAAAAAGGCGCTCGTATCCCCGGGTGAGGGGGAATCAGCCGGATCGTCTCGGGATGGAGTCGCCACTCTCCGGGGAACGTGAGCTGTCGTGAGAGCGCGTCGGCCGCACGATTGAGCTGCCCCGGGATGTGAACAGCACGCAGTGACTTGAACTGCGTGTGACTCCAGAGGAGGAGATGGCGGGCGAGCTGTGACATGCGGTGTGATCGTATACCCCCCAGCCGGTTGATATACGAGACCGCCGCAGTGTTGTCCGTGCGGACTAGCACGTGCTTGCCCAACAACAGTGGCCGGAACTGCCGCAAGGCTAAATGCACTGCCCACAGCTCCAGGCAGTTGATGTGCCAAAGCAGTCGGGGCCCTGTCCAGAGCCCCGAGGCTGCCTGCCCGTTGCATGTAGCGCCCCAGCCCGTGCTGGAGGCATCTGTTGTGACAACAGTATGCCAGGACACTTGTTCTAGGGGTACCCCGGCCCGTAGAAAGGCAAGGTCTGTCCAGGGGCTGAGGGAGCGGCGACACTGCTGGGAGATACCTACTCGCAGTGTACCGTGGCGCCATGCCCACCTCGGGACCCGGGAGTGTAGCCAGTGCTGAAGTGGTCTTATATGAAGCAATCCGAGCGGCGTGACTGCAGCTGCGGATGCCATATGCCCCAGGAGCCTCTGAAACTGTTTCAGTGGTACCACATTCCTGCCTCTGAAGGAACTCCACACCGAGAAAAGAGATTCTCTGCACAGGGGAGAGCTTGCTCTTTTCCCAGTTGACCCGAAGCCCCAACTAGCTGAGGTGCCGGAGCACCAAGTCCCTGTGATCGCCCAACTGCTCTCTGGATTGGGCTAGGATAAGCCAATCGTCGAGGTAGTTGAGGATCCTGACGCCCACTTCCCGTAACGGGGTAAGGGCGCCCTCTACAACCTTCGTGAACACACGGGGAGACAGGGAGAGCCCGAAGGGGAGGACCCTGTACTGCCATGCCCGACCTTCGAACACAAACCGTAGAAACGGTCTGTGTCGCGGAAGGATCGAAACGTGAAAGTAAGCGTCCTTCAGGTCGATCGCTGCAAACCAATCCTGGGGCTGAATGCATTTGATCATGCGCCTGTGCGTCAGCATCTTGAACGGGAGCTTGTGCAAAGCCCGGTTCAAGACTCGCAGATTCAGGATTGGCCGAAGGCCACCACCTTTCTTGGGTACGATGAAGTAAGGGCTGTAAAACCCCTGCCTCATCTCAGCTGGAGGGACCGGCTCGATTGCATCCTTTGCCAGGAGGACAGCAATCTCCTCGCGCAAGACAGGGGCGTTCCGGACTGCCACCGACGTCTCGAGAACGCCGTTGAACTTGGGAGGTCGCCTGGCGAACTGAATCGCGTAGCCGAGTCGAATTGTGCGCGTGAGCCAGCGAGACAGGCTGGGCAGCGTGAGCCACGCCTCCAGTCGCTGTGCAAGCGGCTCCAACGGCACAATCGACGTACCTGTGGTGGTGCAGCGAAAGGGAGTAGGGGTGGATGGCACAGAAGGCGGTGCGTTCTGAGGCATCCTCACCGAACTCCCTGGGTCCCGAACGGGACTGGCCAGAGGTGCGTGGGGAGGAATGTCGTCCCCGAACCGTACTCTCTTGGCTACTGGCAAAATGGGTCGTGGGCGAGAGTGAGGAGGCAGGGCGTTGCACACTGTCGTCCCATGGACCTGAGAACCCGGAGGAAATGGAAATTGCTCTTTCTTTGAGAAGGTGGGTACCGCTGGCCCTTGGACCAGCGGCGGAACAGAAACAAAACGAAACAGAAGATTCTCCTCCCGGCCCTCCACTGGGGGAAGGAGCGGCGCTGTTCTCGCCGTCTCCTGAGAAAGAGCAAACTCCAACATCTCCGGGTTGCCCGCGTCAGGGCCGCTTCGTCGATTTCCTGGACGACTTGGGGCCTGGCTGGGACGCGGGGGGCGCCGCTCTCCTGCGAGAGGCTCGACGCACCGGCCTATGTGTCGATTCGGCCTGGGGCGGAGCAGCTCTGGAGGACGCAGGAGGGCGCCCACGGCGACGGGCAGACTGAGGCCTGGCCCCGGGGGCAGCGATGGATGGTGCCTCACGCCGGGGCAGGATGTGCTGGATCGCCTCGGTCTGCTGCTGTACCGCCGAGAACTGCTGGGCGAAGCCCTCGACGGTGTCGCCGAACAGCCCTCCCTGGGAGATGGGGGCGTCGAGAAAGCGTGCTTTGTCGACGTCCTTCATCTCTGCCAGGTTGAGCCAGAGATGGCGCTCCTGGACCACCATGGTGGACATCGCCACTTTCGTCGCTCGTAGAGCGAGGTCAGTCGCCGTGCGCAGCTCCTGCATCAACCCCGGGTCGGTACTACCCTCGTGCACCTGTTTGAGCGCCTTGGCTTGGTGAACCTGCAGGATAGCCATGGCGTGCAGGGCGGAGGCTGCCTGGCCCGCAGCACTGTAAGCTTTGGCCGCGAGAGCGGCTGTCAGTTTACAGGCCTTGGACGGGAGACGCGGACGGTTCCTCCAAGTGGCGGCGTTTCGTGGGCACAAGTGCACCGCGACCGCTCTCTCCACCTGGGGAATGCCCGCGTACCCCCTGGCCACTCCGCCGTCGAGGGTAGTGAGGACGGAGGAGGCGGACGAGCGGCTTCTGGCCGTGAAAGGGGCCATCCACGAACTCGTCAGCTCCTCATGCACCTCCGGGAAGAAAGGCACCGGGGCAGGGCGCGGTTGTGAGCCGCGCCCCGCTCCGAGAAACCGATCGTTCAGCCGTGAGGGCTCGGGACTGGGCAGTCTGTTGACCTCCAGCCCGATGCTCACGGCTGCCCGGGCAAGCATGGCCGTCAGCTCTGGGTCCGGTGCGGCGGTGGCGACAACACCCGAGGGGGGCAGCCCCACCGCACCTTCATCCTCAGAGGACGTGAACCCATCCCCCGATGCTGCGATCGACATCCTATCTACAGATGGCGCACCGAATGAAATGCTGGGCGCCCCGTGGGACAGACCAGCGAAATCACCCGGGAACCGGACGGGATGTTCGCTGCGTGAGGAGTAAGAGGTCTGTGGGGGCGTGCCCGGCGGAGAGGCTCTTACTGTAATCCTCAGATCTCCCAGAGCGTCAGCCGGCGATCCTCTGCTCGAGCCAGAGAGATCAGCACGGGTGGCGGCAGAGGGTGCCAATCCTTTCATAAAGGAAAGGCAAGATCGCAGCGAAATCATGCTCATACGCCCACAACAGACGCATGAGTCATCCACGAACGCAGCTTCAGCGTGTCGGCGGCCCAGACACTGAAGACAACGATCGTGTCCGTCATCCGCAGACAGAAAACTACCGCAACCAGAAGGACACGGACGAAACGGCTTTGTGGAGATCAGCACTCTTCTCATCCACTCGGCTCCGAAGCAAAAATCTAATGAGTGGATGCACCTGTCGCCCTTTTATACCCGTATGCACGGGGAGTGGCTCAGGTATGCAAAATCCACTAGCCAATTTCATTGGCGTTTTCTCTTAATCAGAGATGTTCGGGGCTTCCAAGTAAATCCCCTATGTCGTCATGACATAACTCGTAGTGACCGACAGATAGGGAACCTTATCTGTCAGCGTGTTGTCTGCTTCACGATGTGTTTTTCACTATGTGAGAGCTTGTCCAACATAACAACAGTAACAAAGGGGGGCAGGTCTTACAAAGGGTCAATTGTTTCACAGTTGTATCTGATTTGGATTCATCTTGGAAGAAGGATACAGAGGTGTGAAGTTAACATAATAATATTGAAATAGTCTGAGGCTATGCTATTCAAGATTGATTGATCAAAATATCATATTTATTTATGTCAAACACATAAATGATAGATCCACTCTCTGCCGTCGGTATGGGTGCTAGTTTAAATCCAGAGGCTTACGGGTACCCAGTGGGCTTGTACAAAGTTGTGCTAACAAGACCGAACTCTTTATTTTACTCAAGGTCACAATGAAGGAGCTGCCCTTCCCAAAACTGGGGTGGGCTAAAAGAAGCGGGTAGCTAATGAGGAACATTCACCCAGGCACATGCCAGCTAGGGCTGATTAGACGCCACCATGGTTTAACACAACGGCCACTGACATTTCTCGGGGCGGAGGAAGGGGAAAAGTCGAGGCGAGCTTTAGGAACCTTCGGCAAGTTAGTATTGTGCAAATTATGGCTAATTACTCCTCCCTGCTGCCTGCACTCATTAGCCAAGACAAAGGGCATATCCCGCTGACAGTCAAATTACTCCTGGCATCATTGACATCACCTTTTAAAACCAATTAAATAATGAAAAAGGCAGGATGGAAAAGACAGGTTATGGACTGTTATGGAATGACGGACTACTGTTCAAGAGCACTTCATCCTGCCCAATCAATCTCAAAAATGATGTATAGCAAAAATGACGTTAAGATAGAGACAACCATCCCTGAGAGGGCACACTAAATTTGGTAGCAGTATAAATAATTAGTTCGTTCTAGCAGACAGTGCTCTTGACTTGTCTCGTCTTTATGCACACACTGCATGTTAACGCTAAAGCTAATGTTTGTATTCAGAAATGTACAGGCCCCAAAGGGTGAAGTTAATGGCTGAACTCTTATAAAAGCCAATTAGGAGGTTGAAGTTAGTTTTAAATATGAATTTAGAACCTGAACAGCATGTGTTTGCTGCTTTTATGACAGCACTGCTCTCACAAAAAAGTACTGTAGCGCTATAATGGGACAGCGAAAATATGAGATATTAAGACCATGGTACTTTTATACAGTATACAGAATAGTTAGGGTTGGGGTTTGAACAAATATCCATCAGTCATTTTCCTCTCATATTAGGAGAGAGTGGTGTAAAATGAGCCTATTTTTACATGTGCGGCCTTCAAGATAAGGGGAAATGAGGCAGAAGTACCATCAAAGTAAGTATCTAAGGTGATTTCTGGATGTTTTCTATCATTTTAAATTATCAGAACTTATCTATAACAGATGGTTCTAAATATATAGCTTCTAACAAGATGCACCATTTGGATGTAAACTGACCATCTAACTGAATCTGATTCAAACCAATGTCAAATTTTAAAGATAATTTCCTCTTTCAAAAAAAAATATAATAATAACATTTATTTATAGCAACATTCATATTTGTTTTCTTAAAGCTAACTTAACAACATGCAGCCAAATTAAGTTTAAATGTAAATATCTTTAATGGTTTGCATTTCTGAAATACTATGTTGAACACCAAAGTAGTAACCTTCCCTAAAACAGACTATAATTAAAGGTTTCTTGGTATGGCAGCTTTTCTGTAATGTTTCTCCTATATGTTGGGGTTGGTTTAAACATTGGCTCAAATTAAAGCATTTGGCTTACTTTGCCCCATAACTGCCTTTTTTGGGGAAAAAATAATTACCTTGCTTACCTATTCAAGCTAATATTTAGCTGATTTGCATGGTTTTGTGGATTGCTGACCTACATGCATAATAAATATGTTTACACCTGCATAAATTTGTTTCGATGTAACAGGTGTAATTACAATAAAATTGTATAGTTTATATCTCACAATTCTGACTTTATAACTCACAATAGCAAGAATATACATTATATCACAATTTTGAGAAAAAGGTCGGAATTGCGAGATACAGAAACACAATTCTGAGAAAAACTGTCAGAAATGTTTAGTTTATATATAGAGTTGATATAGTATTTTATTAGTAGAGTTTATATATCACAATTCTGACTTTATTTCTCACAAGTGCAAGTTTATATACCGCCATTCTGACTTACAAACTTATATTGTAAATAATTGTTTATAAGCAAAAGTCATAGTGGCTGTACATAAACTTGCACTTGTGAGAAATAAAGTCAGAATTGTGAGATTTAAACTCCATTTTTGATATATGTATATATGAAGAGCTCTTTTCCAAAACGCTATAAATCCATTTTAATAGTTTTAGAGAAAATGACATTTTTTTACCTAGACCCATACATTTTGTTAATATTCAATTTATCCTGTTAAAATGGTCTGTTGGCTCAGTCTGAACATGTTAAACAATGATTGTTAAATTAAACAACAATATTGTTGATTATAAATTCCAAGTTTTATTTTTATTTTTTCAAAACGCTACAAATCCATCCTTTTTTTATGTTGGTTTATGTCTTTAAAAAAAAAAAAACATGCAACATATGACATAAGGGACTCATACTATAAGCCGGTCGCACCAGCCTTGTGTTGATGTAACCCCCCCGGGTCCGCACCATCACACCGAGCGGGTCGCGAACCCAGGTTTCCATTGCGGGAGGCGGGCGCTCTAACAAGGAACGTCAAAGGCTACAGCCTCTAGCCGTCAGTCGCTAGAGCGCCTCTTTTTGAGGTCAGGGGAGTGAGGTTTACACATAGCCCTTACTGGCATACACATCTGTTACATTGAAATCCCACAGTGGGTATTAACACGCCACCTGAGTGACAAACCTTCATTTTTTTTTTTTTTTTTTTTTTTTCTTTGTCCAGTCATATGAGGATATATCGCGTTTAGGCTAAAAACAGGTTCGGCGCTTATAGCGGTTTGGAAAAGAACTGCATCTTACAGTACATTTTAAACAAGGAAATATAGCGATTTGGCATGAAACATTGATGGAGCAGTGAATAGGTTCAGTACACAGCAAAATGGCATGACGAACTCATTTTTTTTTTATTTGGCGTTTATCGCATTTTGGAAAAGAGCTCTTCATATATAATATACATTTAGCAGGTGCTTTTATCCAAAGCAACTTACAGTGCATTCAGGCTATACATTTGTATTGTCAGTATGTGTTTTCCCTGGGAATCGAACCCACAACCTTTGCGCTGCTAACGCAGTGCTCTAACCACTGAGCCACAGGAACACATATAACTTATGATCACGCAATTCTGAGAAAAAAGTCAGAATTTCCCAATTATATCCCACAATTATGACTTTATTCGCAACTGCAAGTTTATATCTCACAATTCTGAGAAAAAAGTCATAATTTCCAATTTATATCCCACAATTCTGCCTTTATTTGAAACTGCAGGTTCATATCTCACAATTCTGAGAAAAAAGTCCGAATTTTAGTTTATATCTCGCAATTATTACTTTATAATTTACAGTTGCGAGTTTATATTTCATATTTTATAATATATTTTGTCTTATATCATATTTTAAAATGCCAGTATTGCGAGTTTGTATTATGCCATTCTGGGAATAAAAAGTGAGAGTTACGAGATGTAAACTCACAATTGCGAGAAAAAAGTCAGAAGTGTGAGATAAAAAGTCGCAATTACCTTTTTTTTTATTCAGTGGCAGAAACTGGCTTCTATACAACCTACTACACCACAGGCCGAGAAGATATGTAGATGACAGAAATGTTTCAGGACCAACAATTGATAATTATAAATTGCCATAATCACAGTCACTACTATGTTACTAAATGACTAACATATTCACACCACAATCATTTTTCCGAAATACTTCAAAGAACACCATGGTAGTTTTGGGCACTTTTTTTATTAGCATAGGTTGTTTTTGTTTGTTTTCTTTCCCCAGATATTTAATATAGATTGTTGACAAGTTGACAATGACTGCCGCATCTCTCATGCCAAAATTTTAGGATGACTTTGTAGCCTAGATCAGGAAAAAAAGCAAAAATAAAACAAAACAGCCATCCATCCCTCTCAGCTATCATCCATCATGCTGTTTGATCGCTTAGAGTGAAACAAATTGCAAAGAGTCCTTTCCTATCTGTGTCATTCTGAAACAGACAATATTCTTTTTTATAAGATTGCATTTTAAGCCTTGCACAATTGCTTTGGCAAATGTTTTTCGATGGTTTCAGCTATATACCCATTTATCTGTTTACTTTGCATTGTCTGACTGCAAGTGCATCATGCCTCTGTCCTTGAGAAGGGGGATATTTTGGCCCACGTGGAAATTCCGACCAGCTTCCCTTGTGCAAAAGAGCAGCCGGTGCCATTCAGCTGTCAAAGTCTGAGCTAAGCAAAATCGATTCAACAATGAGAACATTGACTGAACACACATTTGCTTGACAGTGACTGTGAGCATAATCCATCCAAAGTTAGCCTTTGTACATTGAGCATCAAGAATTCATAAAATTAATTGTGTGCAGCTCATAAATTTATTTAAGAATTCTCTCGGGTTACTAAGAACTCTAACAGCGTTTAAAGTTCCACGAGAGTAACTGAAGGGCAAGCAATGTGAAGACCAGCATCAAAAAAACCCTACTACTTTTGGTGCTCTGTCTTCATTTGTCTGGATGACATAAACCAAGAGGATTTAGATAAATCAATACTCCAATGATTCACACTTAGACAGCCGTGACGTCATCTAAATTGGCAATAGTGACCAATGCTAAAATGTAATTGCACTATTCAATAGTCCGAAAGGAAGATGGGAAGATGGGCTCTTTCATCAGTTGATAGACTTCCCTTGGCTGCCCGGTAATTCTTAACAGCCAGTCCAACTGCTGTGTCCAGGAGTATCTTCCAGCCATTAATTGCTGATGTTTACCCTTTCCTCTGGGCTTAATTTTCAGAGCAAATGATCACTTGAACTCCCACCAAATCGTGGAAAGGGAGGCTGAATCCGCAAATACCAATTTGCTAATTAGCCCGAACACATCCAGCAATGTTACAAAAGGAGAATGGGGTAATTTCCTGCCATATTAATCCTTTCTAATTTGCTGCGAAACAATTGCCATACTGCCCTGAACCTTATTGCATCACGCTAATGAGTGTTACACCGACACCTCTGCCATGATCATTTTTAATATTTGTTGCGACGCAAATAACAGATTAACCTTTTGTTCATCTACTTTTCTTTGCAACACAAATGAGATTACATAAAAAGGCATGAATTATGGCGCTAGTCCAATGCACTGCTTCAGCATTTTTGTCAGCGCATTCATCTTACAGTGACCCTCCTCGCACCCGCAGCATTTTGATTGATGGGTCGCATTTATATTGTACAAGACAAAAGACACTGTCACTCTAGTGATAGAATGCAAGTGACGTGGTCGGGATTTTTTTTCGAATGCAAAACCCATCAGGAGAGCGTCGGCACAGCACAGCATATGTTTTCTAATGAATTCCACTCATCTTGACCCTCTCGCGAGTAGCTAGATAGATCAGAGGATCCAGGTTATTTCATATTCTGCATGCTTTGTTTGACACACTTCCCATGAGAATGCCACAACGTCTTTGGGAAAAGATGATGACATCTTTTCATCTTCCCTCCTCGTGTCTCTAGGCATAATTCAGTCAGACTGCTTAAAAACACAATGTAACTTATTTCCATCCATTTAAAAATATTACTATATAATTTAGCTGGAGTTGCATCTTATTTCTCAGCTCATGTTACAGGCCCACATAGAAATCTATACCTTCAGTTCCATTATGGAACACTCATTGTTTACAATGTTCTACAAGTCCCTAAACTCTTGTGTGTTCAAATAAATGTTTCTGCTCATTTGCTTGTGCGTTCAGCTTCCAACGGAAGCACCGGGAGGAAACTATAAGCACCCACATGAAGAGAACATATTAACTTCAAGTTAAAGAAGATGTTCCATTGAACCAGGGATCTTCTTGTTGTGAACACATGTATGAATTACACCGATTTTCTCCCCCAAAAAGGCAGATTTCCGTCAGAGTTGTTGATTAGCATGTCAACAGAACATTTCTCTTTGCTAATCATGGCATCAAGGTTTGGGTGCTTAGCGTGATCCTTTTAGCGCCTGCTTGTAGATGCTGTAGCTACACCATCTGGTGCTACATATTTACCCATTGACAGCCATTCAAATGTAGTTGTATATTTACACTTTACTTTAAGGTTCAATTATTGCTCTTAACAAACCATTAACTACGCCTTTTGCCTCGTAATTACTAAACTCCGAATTACTGCTTATTGATAGTTTGTAAGGTAGAAAGTACTAATAAACAGCCAATATCTTAATAATAGGCATGGTAGTAAGCAACTCGTTAATAGTGAAATAGGCCCCTATGCATACGTGTTACTGTATATTCTTATTTATTTATTTAACTCTCATGTCTCATTCTGGCACAACACAAAATGCATTTCCAAAAGCACTGTGGGCTTAGGTACACCGTAGACCCATTGAAACCAATGGAGCTACGATCAACTTAGGCTTATGATTCTTTTGGGAAACGCAGCCCTGGTCATTTTGACCCAGAGAGGATATTCCTTTCCCCAAAAATACTAGTTAATTAGACTAATCTCACTCACGCATGGTATAATAACTTCACACTTTTTTTTGTTTGTTTGTTTTTGGTATTTCCCCCACGTTATTACACTTGTGGTGTTTGTGGTTATAAACTACAACTCTACAAAAAAAGAAAACTGGCTATAAATGTCTTGTTATGCTACATTATTACCAAATATTGGATTCAATATCATGTCAGCTTGTTTTCTTTAAATTATCACAGGTTTTGTGTTTCAGTTTGGAAAGGACTGACCACCGAGCTTGTGGACCACAGTTTTTAATTGAACATTGCCAAAATTATCCACAAATAATGCGGTCCCACTCTATATTAGGTGACCTTAACTACTATGTACTTACATTTAAATTAATAATTTGATACAATGCAATTATTTTGTACACACTTTTTTTACTTAATGTGAATAATGGAAGATGGAAACGCATTTGCTGAATAAATTCCTCCATGCACATCATAAAAGTCATGTGACTTTGTGTTATGGAATGGGATAGCTTGACTAATCAGCGGACCGATCTTGAAATGTTGTTATGGTCATTCTGAAATGCCCGAAAAAAGTCTGATTTCAAAGTATTTCTGTATAATTTCCTCCCACAACTGTGTTCCCAAACAGCAGGAATCCGCCTCTGAAAGCAATGACCACACTTATTCTGTTTTGTCTGCGCGCTCCGTAACGCAAGTCATTTATTATATATGAAAAAGATTATAATCAGTGGTTTCTCCTACTGTTCTTAGTGATATTTAGTGCCGGTTTCTCAGGAAGTGATGATTTTGTTCTCTTTGACACGTTGGATGGAAAGGTGCTTGTTTGCAAATATTTTGTGCAATATTCCAATTTTGCGAATAAGTTAATTTCGCAACTCTGGATTAAAAAACTGAATGCACAAACACAATTTTTTTCACATTTTACCTGCGCCAAGTCTTACTGAGGTGAATATTAGCGCTAACAGATATTTCTCCAGGTATTAGGCCTACAGACCACCTTGAATCAGTAGCTAGCTTAGCATTAAAACAAATAATAGGAAGTTCACAACAGAGCCGTTTGACTTGATCAAACCCATAAAACTTCCCTCTCACTCTCTCCGCTGCCTGCGTGGACACATTGACAGCCAAAAAGGCATGTGTGCGTTGACGTCATGTTTTTACGATACTCTGCGAACTCATCAGTGGCAATTAGTTCTGCTCTGACTGTGAGCGCAGATAGCAATTATTCCCTCCCTTTCTGGAAGCTGACAATCAAGATGAGCCGGCTTGATAAAGAATCGAGTGAAATGTTTTACGACACCGAAACAGATAGGAAGAAAGCTATATTAACATACATACAGATATAAAGCGGGGTCAAAAAGTATGACACAGCTAGAAAATAATTTGGTTTGTCCTTCACTTGCTTTACTGATTTTACTAGATATGGATGGAACCAGACGTTGTCTCATTATGTGATTAGAAATAGTACATACTCTTGAACAAATCTCAATCATTTTACACCATACGTCTTGAACTTTGTTTTAAAATGCCTAAAACGTTGAGTTTGTTATGGTTAAATTAGATTTAGAATCTTGGATTTTCAATGCGTTCTCAGACTTTTGGTCTCCACTGTGCATATTCACTGAAGATAAATATTATCCATTAAGCACATTTAGTCAAAAATGGACCATTGTATTAAAGGCTTCCAGATGGAATCAAATGTTTAAAGAAACAAACGACAAGTGGTAGCTAATGAATGGCTGGATGTATCAGCCTTTAATCAAGCATACGTTACTCCTATAATTTGAACATCAAACCATGCTCTATATACAGTCAGACGATTGTGTAATTGCACATGTGCACATGCCCAGATGAAGATTATTAATGGTGGAATGATTAGCTGCTCAAGCTAACACATTTAAGAATTATCTTTATATTTCACATCTGGCTGGGTATTAAAATCTTATCGACAGCCAGATGTAAACACCGTCAAATCCCCACGGATCTCCACAGGCCTAGACGCATAGGAGTTCAGCGTAGAGTAATTGTTGCTTGGCATTCGGAAATGTCAAAAGGATCGCATTTACAAATTCGGTCAGGTACCGAGAGATTGCATTTTATCAACATACAAATGAACAGCCTGTGATATTTTCATGCAACGTTCAGCGTCAGCCCAGAATACTAAGCCAGACGTGCTGGGGAGTTTCTGCTTAATCAATGATGCCGCTCTGTCATGAATGATAAGAGAAAAGAGTTGAATCGGAAGAGAAAACAAGAGTCCAAGAGATGAATGATAGACTCGCAGATAACTGCCACCTGAAAGCTACTTTGCAGAGATGTGAAAAACGACATATTTTCATCGACCAGTCTTGAAGAAGTCTTGCATTAGAGCGATTTAAGGTCATGGTTTGAGGTATAATAGTAACTGTCTTGAAATTTGTTTTATGTGGCCAATTTGTTATAACAGCATATCTTTAAAGCCCTGCTCCTAAAAATGTATAATTTAGAATTAAATCAAATAAGCTATTAAAATAAAAAACACTACAAATGAAATAAAATAATGATAATTAACTGAAGAACGATTTGATATTTGAAATAAAAAGAGTGAACAAAAAATATTTTTGAATATAGTATTTCATATTAAAATAATAATTATAAAACTAAGCAAGGCTTTCATTATTAGACTTGTTTTAAAAAGCATGATTTTAAAGCACTATAGAAAACCACTGCTAATTTTTTTTACAATTTTGTGAAATAAAATTCTTACAAATAAAAATGATAACATATAGAAATTAGAATTCAATGAAAATTTTAATAAATGATTGAAATACATAAATATATTTTTTACATAATAATTAATAATTATAATGAATAATAACTAAGGAAGTCTTTCATTATTAGACTGGTCTAAAGCCATGGTTTGATGTTTGACGCTAACAGTAGTTGTTATGAGATCTATTGTTTATTATGATTCATTTCTGGTGGTGGAACATATCTTTGAAGCGCAACACATTTAAAAAAAACTGCTGCTAAAACACACACACACACACACACACACACACACACACACACACGAAACCATGATTTTTAAGCACTATATAAAAAACTGCTGCTGAGAATATTTTAGTATTTTGAAATGAAATAATAAAAAATTAAATGAATAAAATGTATCAATTAGAATTGAATGTCAATAAAAAAAAACTATTCAAATAAAAACATAAACTACTTGTCAGTCTTTAAAACACAGCTGTTTTAATTTTGATATTTAAATGCATAAACAGTTTAAATAGAAACAAACATTTAATAGATATATTTAAATATAAAATAAATGAATACTCATATAATAAGTTTTATATATATATATATAACTAGTCCTGTATCGTGACCCAGCCTGATGTGTTCCTGAGGTCAAGCTGTTCCACGAGTCACAGTAAATGTTGTTCCACAGTAAATGTTGCACGTGCACTTTTATTGTGTTAGGAAAGTGTGGCAACAATTATTCTACAATCAAAATCAAATTAAAGTTGATTACACAATGCACAAACACAGTCTGACATATGAACATTTCAATTGGACTGCGAGGGTTTCTGCTTTAAACTAATTATCTTGATGTGGGTTATACTTAAAGAGCATTTCTCTTTGTCACATCCCCTCATTACAAGCCCAGGTGGGCGTCATACACAAAGTGAAACGGATAATTGTTCAACCATCGGCCCGAGATGACATAAAAGTGAATTGTGCACTCACTGCGGTGTGTACATAAGCTTTATTACCCAGAAAGCAGTGGGCCACAACATTTTTGAGGTTACAGCAACTTATCATGAAACAGCCAGCTCTCTCACGCCACAAACGACTTGATAACAGTTAAACAGACCCAAACACATAAATCAGATATTGTCACTAAACCCTGTCATAGCAATACTAGTTTCATTTCATTCCATTTCCTTTCCATTCATGTTAATACCTTAGATAAACAATGCATTGTATATATAGTGTAAAGGGGAAACTGGGGCTAGTTTTCTCCGCCGTCAAGTTTACAATCAAAATTTCAGTTTTATAAACTCTTAAAATAGAATAATGTTTTGTGTATCCTTCAAACTAAAATTATATTATTACAGCATAGTTGTATGTTTTTGTTAAACAAGTGTTACTGTATAATGAAGTCTGATTTATTTTAAAAGACAAAATTTTCATAAAAATGTTAGAAAATTTGCACATTTAAATTGTATAAATTTCAAAACCGAAATGAAATGTGTATATACTACAAAATTGCTTCGTATGCTACCGTTTACATTGTGATGTTTCATGGTTAATTGTTGTTTAAAACTTAAATCTCCACATAACTCAAAGTAACTCCAAAGTTAAGCTTTGCATCACAACATCAAATTACATTTTAAAATATATTAAAATAGAAAAGTTATTTTACATTGCAATAACATTTCAAAATATTACCCTTTTGTTTCCTGTATTTTTGATCAAACAAATGCAGTCTTGATAATCATATAAATATACTGTATATATATTAATATAAAAAATACAAAATTAAACACCTATCTTTTGAACAGTAATATATAATTTAATTTTATTATAAAATGAATACAACTTTTAATAAATGTAATATTATAACTTGTATTAAGTTATAATGTATGTGTGTATATATATATATATATATTGCCAGCAGCCATATCACCCTGCAGCCCAAGACTGGTTGCCCACTGAAGCTAAGCAGGATTGAGCCTGATCAGTACCTGGATGGGAGACCTCCTGAAAAAACTAGGTTGCTGCTGGAAGAAGGTGTTAGTGAGGGGGTGCAGGGGGTGCTCACCCTGTGGTCTGTGTGGGTCCTAACACCCCAGTATAGTGATGGGGACACTATACTGTCAACAAGCACCGTCTTTCGGATGAGATGTTAAACCGAGGTCCTGACTCTCTGTGGTCATTATAAATCCCATGGCACTTCTCGTAAAGAGTAGGGTGTAACCCCGGTGTCCTGGCCAAATTCCCACCACTGGCCCTTGTCAATCATGGCCTCCTAATAATCCCCATCCACTTTATTGTCTCTGACTCTCTCTGCTCTCCACCTGTAGCTGGTGTGTGGTGAGCGCACTGGTGCTGTTGTCCAAGTGGATGCTGCACACTGGTGGTGGTTGAGGAGAGACCCCCCCCACATGATTGTAAAGCACTTTGGGTGTACAACAATACACAAAAAGCACTATAAAAAAATGCATATCCATATATGTGTACAGATAGATAGATAGATAGATAGATAGACAGAGACAGGTGTGTGTGTGTGTGTGTGTGGGCGTGTGTTCGTGGAAATAAATAGGAAAAACTTTATTTAGTATGAACATGTTGAGAAATCAGTATAGGTTAACCAATTAGAATTGCTTAATATAATATAATATAATATAATATAATATAATATAATGTGACCCTGGACCACAAAGCCAGTCATAATTCGATGTTTATTTTATGCCAAAAGTAAAGATCATGTTCTATCAAGATATGTTTTACATTTCTTACCATAAATATATCAAATCTTAATTTTTGATAAGCAATATGCATTGCTAAGAACTTCATTTGGACAACTTTAAAGGCGATTTTCTCAATATGTAGATTTATTTTTTACCCTCAGATTCAAGATTTTCAAATAATCAATATATTGTCCTATGCTAACAAACCAACCATCCTAACAAACCATACATCGATTTATTGTGCTTTCAGATGATGTATAAATCTCAATTTCAAAAACAAATGTACCCTTATGACTGGTTGTGTTGTCCAGGGTAACATATAATATAATACAATATCATATAATTTAATATTATATTACATTTAGCAGACGCTTTTATCCAAAGCAACTTACAGTGCATTCAGGTTATACATGTATTGTCAAGTATGTGGGACCCTGGGAATCAAACCCACAACCTTTGCGCTGCTAATGCAATGCTCTAGCACTGAGCCACAGGAACACTATAATACAATATAATATAATTATTATATTTAATATATAATAAAAAATAATATAAATATAATATAATACAATATAATGTAATTTAATATTATATTGAATTATATCATATTGTATACTAATACATTATATATTTCTTTATTTAAGCCATATATCTTCATTGTCTTTATCAAGTTTTTCTCCAGCCCAGGCCTCACTGTACTCAAGTTATTCCTGTAGAACAAGGATGTTGAGGAAAAAGTGCGGCTCGATTGCCGCCAGATGTCAAGATACAAAAAAAACTGAGTCTGTCAAATAAGCATAAGGACTGGCAGCTCCCTGATGCCTATCGCTACGGCAATCACGCTCTCTTCAAACAGATCATCTCAAATCAACGGCAGAAAACAGAAACACACAGAGAAATTTACATTTCCTTGCATGGATGGTCCCGTGGGAAAAAAAACTTCCCTCAAAATGACCTGGCTGGGCGAGGGAATGAGGAGTGACTGATGACGCTTGCCCTTCACACGGGCCGAAGAGAGGTAATGACTTTGAGACTTCCAGAGGAACGTGTGAGTGTGAGAAAGAGCCAGTAGGTGCGAGAGAAAGAATGTGTGAGTGAGAAACTGAGAAAGGATGAGAAAGTGTGGAAAGAAGAGGAAGGGAGATGACAATGGCTGTCAGCGCTGAATACGTGTCAAGGCTCTCATGGCTCTTTCACCCCACAATATCTGCCAACTTCCTGTCATAAACATGCATGAAGATTTCAGCCTTTCATAAGTCTTGTTTTAAGCATAAGCCTCATAAAGCATTTTGAGATGTATGTTTAAACCAAGAGCAACAAACTGTGCAACTGTGGTCAGAAACAAAAACAAGACTTGATTTGAATGTTATTTTCTTTATTATATTTAGATGTTGTTGTTTTTTTGACAAAAAGACAATGAATTATTACTGTTTAAGTATTTCGTATTCATATGTTTTTGCACTGCTAATAAAAATGGTGGTCAGATTTTATAAAAAATTATTTACTTTCCAGGTTTATGAGGAGGAAGCAACAACTTGTCATTGTGGTAAAAATACTAAAATGAACTTTAATAAATTGATTTATAAAGTAATTTGATCTTGTGTTTAGGAAGTTTAGATTTTTCATCCTGGAAACAGGACAACAGTGTCTTGATTGTTTTATTTACATTTTGTATATATTGTGTAAATACTCTTTGCACTACAAATCCAAATTTAGTCTATCTTTTTAAAAAACATACTTTCAAATTATGCAGGTGGTTTTTGCAACTAAAACGAAAAAACTAAACAAAAAACAACAACTATTAATAACTAAATGAATAACAACCAGTGATAACTAAAAAAAAAAAAAAAAACTAAACAAAAACTAAACTAACATTGGGATATTAATTACGAATTTAAGTCAGCTGCCAGTGGGGTCAAATAAGATTTGATATTTGGAAAAAAAAATCTGGATAGTAATATTAATAATATTAATTAAAAAAGGAAATCAAGAACATTTTTATTGTATATTTATAAAATTTGTATTAATATTTGTATTTACAGTGTACATTTTATGCATTGCTAATAAAAAATAGTTTCCAAATTGTTTAAAAATGCTGCTTGTTTACATGGCTTATGAAACAGGCAAAAATGTGGGAAAATCAAGTAAGAAAAAATCTAAGGTACATTTTTCTTAAGTATTTTTTTTTCAGCAGGGTTAAACATATTATTATTAGTATGATTATTATTGTTTATTTTTTTGCAATGTTAAGTGGTAATTAATAAAGAATGGTAGTCCAATTTTTTAAGTTACTCATTTAACAGATGTATGAGGTGATGGGGTTTTGTGGCAAAACTACATTTTCCATAAGTCTCTGTGGCAGCTTGGAATTGATCAACTACACATATAAGATTTTAATTACACATTCTAATACATGCTAAAAAAACTGTCGGGTAGAAACAAAAATGATGCAATTGTGAAAGGAATATAGGAACATCCCAGAAGAACTGGGTTGCAACATTATGCAGCTGAACGATGTTGTTGTGTTCTGCAGTCTATGTGTCTAATTACATCAACGTTTGTTTGATAGTGAAACCGCTTGTGATTTTACAGTCCCACAATCCATCTGGCAGCCAATACCACAACACACCGCAAATCAGATACACGTGCATCGATCACTGACAAACAAACATCCCATTAAGCCTTACCTGGAAAAAAAAACATTGCAGAAATAGCTCCCAAATGATTATACAGCAAATCACTCTATAATGGCTCATGTTTTCATCAGCGAAAGAGAAAAATTAAGCTTGGAAGATTTCATTAGAAAAACGAAATATCAAGCCATCCATTATCAGTCGTAATTCAAGCATGTATCGTTCAGAAGGCTTGCTACAGCATATGGTGAAAATGTAAGATTTTGGCACCCCATTTCACATGAACTGAATCAATAGCTTGGATAATAAAGTCATAAAAGATTATGTGGAATTAGAGTTTTTCTTTTATTGCACTGTAGAAAGGATGTGGAAGTTGATCATTCTTGTATGGCGACAAGAGTGAGAGAAAACAATACATCATCACTGCTGACAATTAGATGTTTAATCATACGTAGAGCTACAAACAACTTGCAGATGTGTACAGCATTTATACATATATGCATTTCGAGAAATGTGTTTCTGACAGTCAGACAAAGTGTGTTCATTTGCTAATTGACTCTATGCAGAGTTATCATATAAAATAATTGAGCCATTTGTGTGCTGAACAAATCCATGTAATGATAATGTACAAACTGGGTGAATCTCAAGAAATAAGTTAAGAACATATCTAGGCCTAAATTCATTCCAAAAGAAAAATGATTTCAAATGAAAAAATTATATACAGTTAAGAAAATTAGGACATTTTGAAGATTTTTTGCATTCTGATATCATCTATTTAAATATTAATATATAGTATGTATAGGGTAAAAAGCAAAGGTGCTGGTACTGAACCTTGCAGCACTCCACACTGAGCTTGTGTTAGATTTGTGTTTAGTAAGAGAGAAGCAAGATGTCAATTTGTGTGTGTGTGTGTGTGTGTGTGTGTGTGTGTGTATATAACATATAACATCTGCACACAGAAGGCTCAAATAATGGTGTTAATTTCATTAGTTTGACTAGTTTTAATTTTCACTAACTTAACAACATGCTATAACATATAAAAACACATTAGAGAAAAGAAAGTATTCAATAGGAAGTATACTTGTGCTTTTGTACCATTACATTTTCTATATTTTCATATCGATCATACATTAATGAAAATAAAGGACATTTCCCCCAAATTTTCTGTACTGCAATGTGAAAAAAATATTGATGTGTACGTATGTATATAAATGTATTCATATTGGCACCTTGCTTCTCTTTTTCAGAGAACTGTTTTGCTCTTAGAAACCACATATCAAACACACGTTCAGTTTGGAGTGTCACAAGGCTCAGTACTAGGACCTTTGCTTGTTACCCTATGTATGCTTTCTTTGAGAGACTTAATCAGTCACATTTGAGTTAGCTTTCAGATAATCATTTCAAATATATATAAGGACAACAGCCAGCTTACTGTAGTGCGTGCTTTCTTGCCACTTGATTTGCCTATTTATATTAAATTTTGTGTGATCATATGCTTAGCATGTTTATTTTGCCAACAGCACAGATTTTGTGGATTATGAGCAACATCAGAAGTTAACATATACTGTTATGCTGATTATATCTGTCATTTTCTTTCTTTCCACTTTCTCATATCCCACTTATGCTAATTTCCGTCTCAATCGCCACTACACTAAACCCCCAAAACTCTATATTTACACTAAAGAGCTCATTAGAGTGACAAGAGGATGTAAGGATTTATGTGACCTGGTAATGAAAAAGATTACTGAAGTGTCATCCAGTCCGCTACTGCAATGATCCAATAATATGCTTCAAGCAGTCCCAGCAAGAAAGCTGGCATTAACAGCAATGAACACACTGAAGGGCCATCATGCAGTTATCAGGCCTGCATTAATTTTCCCCACCACTGACAAGATTTACATTACCATTCCAACCAGCAAGAAAGGTTTTCTATAAAATCCACAATAGAGGCTGATTTGATGCTGGATTTGCTAGACTATTTTGATTAGCGGCACAGTGGCAGAAAATGTATTGACTCTTTTCTCTTTTCTGTCATTCTTAAAGCAGTTGCATTTAGCCAGATCTCAGAAGAGAAAGTATAATATATATATATATATATATATATATATATATAAGTATTAGAATGTTTTGAAAAATGTTACCCTTGACCACAAAACCAGTCTTAAGTCGCTGGGGTATATTTGTAGCAATAGCCAAAAATACATTGTATAGGTCAAAATAATAGATTTTAATGGCTAAAATCATTAGTATGATAAGTAAAGATCATGTTCCATGAAGATATTTTGTAAATTTCGTACTGTAAATATATCAAAACATTATTTTTGCTTAGTAATATGCATTGCCAAGAACTTAATGTGGACAACTTTTAAAGGCGATTTGCCCAATATTTTAAGTTTTTTTCACCCTTAGATTCTAGATTTTCAAAAATAGTTGTATCTCGGCCAAATATTGTCATATCCTATCAAACCATACATCAATGGAAAGATTATTTATTCAGCTTTCAGGTGATGTATAAATGTACAATTTGAAAAATTGACGGTTAGGGTCCAGGGTCACAAATTTTCTTAAAAATAATTAAATGAAAAATAAAAATTCTGGAAAATTATTTGTATGCATACTTCAATAAATAAACACATTTATGAATTTAGATATTTTTTTTTTGTCAAAATTGATTTAAAAAAAAATGTACAAATGAAGATCCTTACATTACCCTTTTATCCATAAAAAAGAACAACAT
Organism: Oxygymnocypris stewartii; assembly: GCA_003573665.1. Taxonomy (NCBI): domain Eukaryota; kingdom Metazoa; phylum Chordata; class Actinopteri; order Cypriniformes; family Cyprinidae; genus Oxygymnocypris; species Oxygymnocypris stewartii. The sequence goes on along the minus strand of QVTF01019827.1, from coordinate 1,605,566 downwards.
CAAAAAGGTTTGGAGCGACTTGAGGGTCAAGTGGTAAATAATGACTTTATAATGAGGGGTGAACTATCCCTTTAAAGTTTTAATTTAGCCATTTCAGTATCTGCATTACATTTCTTGGATACAAGCAGATTTCAATCACTCGCCGTGCACACATGGACGCACACGCTAGTAACAAAATGGGGCACTTTGCCCCAAACCTCAATTTGCTTCTGAAGATTAAAAAATGATTCCATGCTAGCATGTAGCAAATGTGCATCTGTGGTCACATAACAATCCCTTATGGCTAACTAATGGGCCTGAAATAACGGCTTCCACTCAACAAGTACAAAGTAATGAGTTCTAGCTAGCTGGCCAACAAGAGAGGAAGGGAGGGAGGGAGATCGAGAGAGGCCAAATCTCATCATGCATAATAGATTGTGCCAACAGCCTGCGTGGAGCTCTTGAGGCCCAGTGCTTCATCATTCCTGGAACGGCGCAACGAGAGGGGACACCTGGGTTACTGAGGACGAATCTGAATGAGCTCGCGAGAGCGGGAACGGAGAGGAGCATACTCATCTGACGTCCTCTGCTCTTTTATCTTCAAGTCCATCCAAGCTGACCTTTTTTGCTCTGGTATAAAGACAACATCTGGCCTACGTTAAAAATAGTGTTCTTAAAGGGATAGTTAACTGCAAAACAAGGTTTTGTTGGAGATTACTCTCCTTACTTACCCTTTTTCCTTTGTGAAACATAAAAGGGGATAGTTAGTAGCATGTCAGAGCGTCTGTTTTTCATACAGTTGAGTACATTGGCACCATATGTGAACAATCCTTTAGCTCAGGGGGACATGCAATGCATCTAAAAAAATGTTCCTCACAAATCTCATTTGGGGGGTGGGTTTTTAACATGTAACAATCAATAGGTATCTTCGGCTTCGGCTGGAAAATAGAGATGTAAAGTCAGACACTTACTTTCTGTAGTGTTTGCATACAAAATTAAATAAAATGTTCTAACTCGCATGCTTTAGTTTAACTAGCGTTGCTAATTGCTAGCGTACATATACAAAACCGAAGCATACTTAGTCTCAGAGGGGAGTAAGCAGATTGTATGAACATGTATTGTATGAATAAGATTGAACCATCTCATATTCACTACCATTTTTTTCTAAATGTAAAGTAAAATTCTACTCTTTTGCCGACATAAACAGCATTTTAAGCACATTGTTAACAGATCTCGGGAATAAACACAGGCTGGTGTTTACACAAGTATTTTATGAATTGGCTAATTCGAATGACTTTCCCTCTAATTTGTCAAAACATAAAGTGAATAAAGTTTTAGGCTATATAACTTTTTTTAGGACATTGTAAACAGATCGTGGGAAAAAAAATATTGGCTCCGTCACCATGTGGCGTATTTTTCGCAAAAGTATTTTGTTAATTAGTGACTTCGTATGAATTTACATGATTTGATTAGTTAAAACTTTTAAAATAAATGAAGAGTACAAATCCAAAAACCTCACCCTCAGTGGACTGTACAAAGATTATACAAAAATGTATAAATGAGATTGTCAACAATTTGCCAAGGTGTAAAATAATTTTGCCACGAGAGTACTGTAAGTTAAATGTGTCCAAAAGTGAATAGATGTGCATCGAATTTAAAACCTTTGGCATGCTTATTAGAGAATATGTATATAAATGTTGTTATTCTCCTCACACAAAGCTATATTATGGCTTTGGAATATGGTTGCCAAATGAGGACAGCTATTTTTACAGTGGTTTTGGAGCTTGGAAGCATTTTCATTGTAAGAAAACATAATTTCAGACATTCTCTAATGAGTCCCTCTACAGAATACATGGCCTAATAAAAAATGTCAGGTGTCCTCCGGCCTCGTGGACCTGTCATTTTAGGATTTGTAATCTGAGAGATGACGTCAATGGAGGTTTCTCCTCAGATGCAGAGAAATTGCTTGTCATTCTTAATTCTCTGGAAAAAAACCTTAAGTATCAGTGGGAAAGGGACGTTTAAAGCATTACCCATTGATCAAAGAAGGCAGTCTTCTTTCAGAATTCACATATCAAAGGGATACATGGAATACTAATATTCAGAGAATATTTCATTGAACCTGTTAACTCCAGTACCAATGTCGTTTCCCGCTCATATGACGAAGTCCCAAACAGAGAATGTGTTCGGCAAGCAAACAGCCTTGTCTTGAAGCGGCGCATGTGGGTTTAAATCACACGTCTGCTCTAAATTGACAACAGACTTGGGTAATTTCTGTCTACGTGGTCCTTGAGATAAGCTCTCCATCACAGTGCATGTCTGATTAGAATTTGCATACATTTACTTCATGAATATTTCTAACTCATAATGATTTGTCCCTTTAGGTATACCAATCCTGATTTTTAGCAGTGAATCTAAAAAATTAAATGGGTAAAAAATGCAAAGTTGCATTTATGTACGTCGACAACTAATGACAATACTGTGGTAAACAGTAATGGTAATATCATGATAATTTCTTATTCAGAATATTCGTTATCTATGGTATTTACAAGTTTAAGGTAGTTCACAGAATATAATGGTATTACCATGACTTGAACGAAAACATATTTTACAGTTTGTTCAAAAACATGACGATATCATAGGAGTTCAATGAGATTCAAGTTCATTATGGTACTCCAAAAGACATGGTACATGATACCATGTGCTTTTATATATATTACTGAAATAAATTATTTTACATGGTACATCAACAGATACCATGGAATTACCACAGTGTTTAAAATACACTGGAATGGCATGTATGATGACAATTCAAAGCTATAAGGATATCACAAAGTCAGATTAAAATTACCAAATGATTGTAACATTCATATGCAATGATTTTTAAAGGGTACTTCACAATAACAAATGGTACTGTATGTCCAAAAGCATGGTGATATCATATATGTTTGGTATATATTATGGTAATCAATAATTGTGCATGGTACATCAATAAATATCATGCTATTATCATGGTACTTCAAAAAAAAAAAAAAAACTGGTAACAGTTCATTAAGTGTCATGGCACTTAATGATTATTCATATACAGTGTTTTTTAAATGTTATAGTGAAAATATATATTTGATACTGTGTCCAAAAATATGCTGATTCATCTGATAGATATATATCATATTATGGTACTCAGTAGGGCTTTTCACATTGCGCTCAACCCTGGGTTATCGTCGTTCTAAACACCGCTTTTAACCCCAGGTAAAGACACGTTTCACCAGTACCGCCGCTCCCTTTACACAGAGTACGCAGTCTGCGTAGGGCACCAACTCCCAGGAGGGCACCATCCCACACCGTCTCATTCATTGTCATGTGAAACTTTTTTTGGACTGTTGACGTTAATAAAGTGTTTTAATGTTGAAATTAATTTCACCACCAATGACACATCTAATAGCCTATTCCATGTTCCCTTACGGAAATTAGCCATGGTCTTTAACACCAATAAAACCAAAAATTCTGGTTCTTGTAGCCATGGTAACCACAAATTAACCATGGTTTTGTTACTTCAAATGCTAATTTACAAAGAAGTATTAAGATACTATTTTGTGTGGGTATAAAAACAGAACAGTCTTTAAATGACTTAAAATGTACTACATAAAAAAATGAGGTAGTGATTATAAGTTAATTAATAATGTGGTTTCATTGAATAACACTGTTAAAATACATAATGTAATACAAAATAAACATAATATATTACCATTACAAATGCCTGTAAAGGGAGTCAAAGGCCTGGTAATTGTGGCTGTTACACTTACAAGGACGATCAATTCCTTAATATTGACCAAACATTCAATTCAAATATCCACTTAATCTTTCATTTTTTTGCCACCTTTTTGCTATAGATGACACAGTCTATATAATTTCTTCAACAAAAAAATATGTGAACATCACAATCCTTACAAAAATGAACTGCTTAATTTTATTTTTGATTTCTGAATGCGTGAGACTATAAAATCAAACAGACAACTGTATTAATAAAATTATAGCCATAGGTAACTGTTTAAAGCTAATTGTAATTTGTAAATAAAATTTAATTACAATTTATATATTTACTTTTATGTTTTATTAAAGTTCTATTTTGACATCTATAGTAGACTGTTTTTTTTTTACTTCCATAATATTTGGGAGAGGGGGCACAATTCAATCCTGCTTAGGGCACCCAGGCCAGCAGCGGCCCTGCGTTTCACACCTGTAATTTGAATTATGAAACCTGGCTCCACTGCATTTGTGGTGTTAAGTTTGTTCAGTGTGAAACGAGCTGTGTTGGCTTGTTGCTGCTGGAGGCTTGGCCAATCAGAAATTGAGCAGCAAGGCTCATGTCACGTCAACAATAGGAAACGCGCGTCGTGTAAACTGCAGCCAGTGATTTATTCATTGATTTGATTAAACTAAAGTAAAACGAACAACACTGAAAAAAACAGCAATATTATGAAATATAATTACGACTTAAAAAAAAGTTTATAAAATGTAATGTTATTCCTGTGATGCAAAGCAGAATTTTCTTCATTATTACTCCAGTTTTCAGTGTCATGTCATCTTATAGAAATAATTACAATTTATTTGACTCTCAAGAAACATGTCTGATTATTATCAATGTTGAAAACAATTTTGCTGCTTCATATTTTGTGTGGAAATGGTGATACACTTTATTTTTTATGATTTTTGATAAATATAAAGTTTAATTAACAGATTAGATTAAAATTGAAAACTTTTTTTATATTTCATAATATAATTAAATTTTCATAATCATGTTTTTTTCATTGTTTTTCGTTTTACTTTAGTTTAATCAAATAAATACATCCTTGATGAGCAGAAGATATTTATTTCAGAATAGTTAATTGTTGTCTCCACAATTTTGGCAGGTACTTTAAAAATAATAACAATCGTATATACCATATACTTTACTATAATATATTATAGTACATTATTATAATATATTATATTGTTATCATGATTATTAAGTGCTGCTTTAAATTTTTTACAGGACAGTAGTATGTATTCTTACAGCATAATATATATATATTTTAATGTGCTAATATATATATATATATATATATATATATATAAGTGCTGGAGGCGTGGCTGGGGGCTTGGTCAGATTTTCCTTCTGTTTTTGTCTCTAGCTGATCACTTGCCTGTATATAATTCAGTCTACCCTGGTATTATCATAGGACTTTAAAAGCACAGGTGGTGAATAGCATTCTACCTCAGTAATTTATTAAAAAAGGCTTGCACATCCAACATTTAATAAATTTTATTCAGCTGTACCCATCACATTTTCCACAAACAGTAAAACTTAAACTTAAAGTAAAACTCTTCCTCTTCGCCAACATTATATATATACAATATGCTGATGCAGATGTCAAACTAAGACCCAATGTAACTCCAGTCCATATTTTCAGCACATTGAGAGCAGCTCTTGGGAATAAATTCAAGATTAATAAATCCCGGCTGCATCGCCACGTGGAGTCCTAGATGCTGCGCTTGATGTTCGCAGCCACACGCTTTTCGATGCTGCATCAAACGCTTATGAGATGATGAATTGTGTTCCTGTGGCTCAGTGGTAGAGTATTGCGTTAGCAGCGCAAAAGGTTGTGGGTTCAATTCCCAGGGAACACACATACTGACCAAAAAATGTATAACCTCAATGTACCGTAAGTCGCTTTGGATAAAAGTGTCTGCTAAATGTAAAATGAATTGCCAATGTCTACCGTGTGGCACCTGAATATTCTCAAATGAAGAAGATAGAACAATAGGAGGAAAAACTAAAAAAAAATTCTGCATTCGTTACTATGTTCTACATTTTTTTTGTGTGTGGTTTTAAAATGGGAATAGTCACTTCAGAAAACAAGCATGGATTTCTTGAGCTAAAAACTTTCTTTTTTGTTTACCAATGATCGATGCAAGGAGTACTCATAGATGCCAATACCACACTACAAAAACATAAACTGGAGTAATTTGTGTATTATGTTTTCGTAATTGCTGAATCTTGCAGGCTATTTTCACCCCAAAATACATTTTAGAAAATTAATAATGATAAGTAAATTAACTATATTCTTCATTAAAACAAGAAAGTCTCTTTCAGGACCATTAATTTACATTATTTTCATGGCAATTAAGCAAATTTTTTCACAAAACTGTAATTACCATGTGTCCAGACATTCTTTCCTCCAATTATTCTTTTTAATGAGAGTAATTTTTGTACAAACCTTTGTTTTTATACATAAATCTGCATAAAGCAGCAGTGCAACTACTGTCATGATGGTTAAATATTTTTGTTTTGTTTTTTTATTACGGTAATGAGAATTGGGGGCAAGAGTGCTTAAATGTCATGCAAATCTTATTGCTCATTAAGGCTTCATTTTTATTAAGCGCAATATATTTGATTTATTTCTACAGATTTTGAAGTAAATATAACCCAGCTATATTCTTGATACATTTTAAGAGATCTGAGGAGGCGCAACCAAACCACAGCAAACAAACAAACAAAAAAAATACTGCAGTAATGTCCCCCCAAATACTGTGAAGCCCCCAGATATAGCAAGTTTGATGTTTATTTTAAACTCAACAGCACAAATAAAGAACTTAAACACTGCTGTGAAACAAAACCCAACTATCTCCAGTTTGTGTTTTACAGGGTATCATTCCAGTATCTGGAGAGAGTAAGAGGCTCATCCATCCTAATGCCCATGGTTAAGTAAACACAAGAGTTTGGAGACACAACCATCTGTACCTTTTAACAGGAGGTGTCCTCAGAGGCGAATCGTCTTTAATCTTCATATGTAGCCTGCACTAAAACTACAATCTGTAAAATGCAACATTGCACCCTATTGGAAATTTCAAGGGCTTAATGCCGTATTTCATCGGAAGATGAATAAACATTGTACTTAAGGAGATCTGAACAGTTTGGAGAATCGAGAGAACATTGAATGCTCACAATTACTGAAACTGGATATTTGTAAGCTCTGTCATTGAGAAAAAACAATGACTAGAAGAGGTAGTTCATGTTTTTAAAAGCCGTCATTGGTGAAGAACACACATTTCTAGAAAAACTTCAACATAGTGGTATTGATGTGAATCCTGTTTATCTTGACAATCATGTTGAAGTATTTAAAATGGAAGCTCGTCCGGGATCTGTAAAGTTTCTTCTACAAGGTTGCAAGGGAAAACAGCTAAATAAAGACACATTCACCAAGCGCTAGACTCACGATGGAAACAGATCTACCGTCTTTCATCTTTGCCTTATCAATTTGTTTGACACGAGAGACGCCCTGTCTACTTTGTTCCATGTTTTAAATTAAGACAAAGAGAACGCAACAGGTATGGCTTGTATAATTAATCTCTAAGAACAGATGAATGTTGTTTGTGAGAGACGAGCAGAAAATTTTAAGAAAAACGGTTGCCTTTCTTGATCTCCAGCTGTCTGGGGGTTTTAAAGGCCGCAATGCCATCGAGGGCACTTCAGATCCTCAAAAGCGAAAGGGTTTTTTGAAGGGTGCTCTACCCGAAAGGTCACTTGCTGGAGGGTTCACATTCTTTGATAGTATTGAGGGGCCTTACTGAGGAGGATCCTTTGACAAATGCTGTAAATACTTTGTTTATATATATATACTAGTGGTGGGCCGTTATCGGCGTTAACGTGCTGCGTTAACGCGAGACTCTTATCGGCGATAAAAAAAATATCGCCGTTAATCTATTCTCAAAGTTGGGTTGGGAGCTGGGTCTATACTACGCAAGCTATGATGACTTTCACCCTGATATTTTAGCGCGGATGTATACCTAGCCGAATTGCACTGTAGGGGGCGAGAACGAGTCTTCGAACTAGAGGCTCGCAGTCCGTGAAGGACAGATTGTTAACGGCTGGTCTATGTGGTAATACAATCGGGCAGGACATCCAAACGCTCAGCTATCATTCATCAACCTCAAATATGGCTTTTCATCTGAAAGATGTATGTAGTAGCAACTTTACATGGCCGCTCAATATGATGTTAACCTAGAGAAACGTGCGCTATTGAAGTGTTTGTGTGGAAGCGCGTTTGCTGCAGGACAGGCTCCAGCGCGCTCACTTGCTCTTAAAATCTCCGTCATTCTTGGTCATACAGATAAAAGTAGCCTAATACATCTTTCGAATCTGTAAAGACTCTACGTTTATTTGTGTGCACTCAGAATAACAACGAAACGTTGCGCTTTTAAGCAAACAGGATGCGCTTTAGGTCTCATGTGAACTTGAGCGAGAAAATCCGTCTTTGAAAAATATATCTATAGAGAGTGAAATGTCTAAAAAATAAAAATAGAAGACGTGTGTGTTAGCATGGATGATTTACGTGAAATTTAATCTGTGCAACACTGTGCATAAGATGGCTTTCAGTTCAATATAATAACAAAAACGACATTTTGGGTTTTTATTCAACTAATAAGGTGGGCACGCTGTGATCTGTACTATATTTGTACTGTAATTGACAGTTATAAAAAAAAAAAAAAAAAAAAACAACAACACGGGAGTGGGAGGGAATGGGAGTCATTCTTCCGGGAGTGGAACGGGATTTTCCTCCAGTTTTTTCGTGGGATTGGGACGGGAAGAGATTATAGTTTGTGATGCATTTTGGAAACAGGAGATGAGCCCCTGGTCTAATGCACCACCTGGCTTGAGAAACCCGTTCTCAAAGACTTACTTTTAGTCATTATTTGGGTAGCACACATATTCTGAATGCCTTCGGCAGAATTCAAATGAGCCATTTTAATCTAGATTAATTCCAAAATTAATCTAGATTAAAAAAATTAATCTATGCCCACCTCTATTATATACACATATATTAGTGCTGTCAAAGTTATTAAAACATTAACGCAAATTCATTTTAACGGCACTAATTTTATTAACGTGCGATCAACGTAGCGCGTATTTTCTGTTTGACCCGTGGCTCAACCCGTAGTTGGAGAAAAGGAGATGCACAGTGTTGCCAACTTAGCAACATTACATTGCAGACCCCTTTAGTGACTTTTTTCCCTAAAAAAAGTGCCCAAACCATATTTAGTCTCCGAGATTCGCCGGTACTGCCGCGCGAGGTCCTTTCCCCGCACGCGCACACACCTCACTCTCTCTCTCTCCGTCTGTCTGCTCAGTTTATGTTCAGCGCACGGCAGAGAAGAGTAGAGCTTAATTCAGTTAAACACAGATATTATGTTGCTTGCTTCTCTAATTTTACATGCAAGTATAGCCAAAATCACAGCACAGCTATTGTCATTATCTTAAGGGTGTTTTATTTAATCAGACAACGGCTCGATTATCAGGATTTTTGTGCAGATTAACATCTTGTAAAGGAGAGCTAGTTATGTAGTCTAAATGGGTCGCGTTTCAATCACTTTTTCATATTCATTCCGTTGTCTGATGACAGAAACAGTAAAATGTATCAATGAAAACTGTTTTATTGAGAATTTAGCTGCATCAAAATACAGTATGTGGGCACAGAGAGGCAAACAAATGTAATAATAAACAATATAGGCTATCTACATTTTGCATGTTCAGAAGAAGTGAGCTGCCCTGTCGTGAAGAAATGTAAACAGGTTTGTCAGTAAATTGCTCAGTGCAAAGAAAGAGAAGTCATAGGAACCTGTTGTGTCTAAAAGACATGAACAAGTTCTTTGAAAAACATCTATGACCTTTGAAACACGTCTACTCTTCATGCTTTGTGTTGACTATGGTATCAATAATAATAAACATACATTTGCATAAAGCATCCATATTTGTCCATGCCCATATTGATTCGAGTATTAAAAACTTGAAAAGTATTCATTTAAGGTACATTTAGATTTACATTTACATGTGCGATTAATCGCGAGTTAACTCATGATAATCATGCATATATATTTGCATATGCGCAAAGGAACCTCACAACTCAAGCTATAACACTTTCTACATTTTGTTGTAGATGTTTCTACATTTTGTGATGAATGCACACTTTTAGTACAGAAGATGAGGAATAATTTATATATATATTTATTTGTTCATAAAAAACGTTTTGTATACTACTACTACTACTTATACTTCTACTACTAATAATATAAACAATCATGTATAGGAGATACATTTGCTTAAGCAAAATTGTTTATAATAGCAATCAGCTTTTATCAAATTTAAATCTAACAAAATAGATTCTAACAAAAAACTGAGATACAACAACACATGCAATAATAATAAACTAATGACTATAATAATGACTCTCTCTGCTCTCCACCTGTAGCTGGTGTGTGGTGAGCACACACTGGTGCTGTTGTCCTGTGGCAGCCGTCACATCATCCAAGTAGATGCTGCACACTGGTGGTGGTTGAGGAGAACCCCCCCCCCCCCCCACACACATGATTGTAAAGCGCTTTGGGTGTACAACAATACACAATAAAGCGCTATATAAATGCATCATGCATTCATAAAGAACTTTGCTTCTTTGAAAAAAAGCAGCATGTGCAAATAATATAATTCACTCCTAAAAGGACAACTGAAGAGGTGCTAGCCCCACAATTTCTAGTAAAACAAAAAATAAATAAATCACTTCACATTTATGCTTTCAAACTCATTTGGAATGTTTTGCAATGTAGACTACCACTGTAAGTGCTGTACATTTTGTTAGTTTTAAACTTAACAAGTGAAATTATTTTCACTGTTAATCAAAAAATCATATATCTTAGTTGTTTGATCCAAAATTCTTTAACTGCCTTATAATGAATATTATCATCACTAGAATTTTACATGCAGTATAATATGCATCAACATCTAATGCACATCGGTGGACAGATCGCAGTCAGTTTTCGCAAAACTCTCAAATTATCAAAGAACCCACACACATTCCCAGTGAGAACACTTTTTAATACAAGATTCAAACATACAGTGTTTGGTGGCATAAATTAACCAACGCTGTTTAACATGAAAGAGAATGAATAGTGTTTTTCATTACGTTGGCATGGTATACTTTACTAGGATGCACTTCTTCGCAGCAACTGACTTTTAAAGTCTCTCGCTCAACACATCACTGTAATTTCTAACATCTGGACCCAAGGTCGACCTCAGCACCTTTATAAAAGCATTGCTTAAATGTTCAATCTTTTGTCAACTCTGCTTGTCTTTGCAATACAGGTTGCACACTTTGTAACATTGTTAAAACTCAGACAAAATGTTAAAAACAAACATAGCAAATTAAAGAAAGACTCATATACACACAAAAAGAAACACACTGACTGTTTCCACCCACTTGTACCATTTCCGGTTTTAAGGATTAGTTATATTCATAAAGTAAAATCAAATTGTTTTTTGAAGGCTGAAAATATACGTAAGGCTGACTGATTTGACAAATAATAACATAATAGCTGTGCAAAAGAATAAAAATGTATATTGTACAATAGATAAAACTCATTAGCTCAGTTTGTTAAATTAACCATACAGATTGAATACATACTTACAACACTTTTTTTTTCTTATAGAGATAAAGCTCAAATAAAATAAAAGAGATGGAGGGGAAACTATCATATTTTACTTATTATTGTTTTTATTCAAATCTGAAAGAATTAAAAAAAAAATGAACTTAAGCAGCAGACTTAGAATGACAAACGACAGCCATTTGTAATCTGCATCTTTGGTTTTTCTACCTAAAATATTTATTCAGAGTTGTGATAATGAGAAAGCAGTAGCTTTACTGTGACAGACTCATTGCATCATAAATTTATAAATAACGTATTATAACACCGAAACAAAATAATCAATTAAAAAAGGTCACAAAAAAGGACAATAAGCATTTCCTTGCTGATTTTGCTGTACAAAAAAAAAAAATTACTTGAGAAGCAAATTTGTGTATGATAATGAATAGCCGTTTTTTTAATCCCATTGGCAAAATGCGATTGTTTTTGCTTTAGTTTCTACAATAAATCGACCAGATTCAAAGTTGAAACAAATACACAACTTTGCTTCTTTGAAAAAAACAATACTGAAAAAATATTCTGCACTTTGTCAATGCTGTAACAAGATGAAGTGCATTAGCAATGTTTTGTACCTCAATCCTACTGCACCCTTTTCTTCACAATTTTTATCTTCAACCTGCTGGTACGTACAAATTAAACGAATCAAATCTCCATGGATTTGGTTTACTGATAAATCTATAAAGGCTTAATGGAAGCATTAAAAAACAAGTTATGATCGCACCCAAAAATACACCCATACATAACCTCCTACATGGCAAAACAATTCTGGGGTTGTGAGACTTGAGGAGGTACTGCATCATAAAGATCTTGCACACTACTCATACTGACCAGCCGTGACTACGCCACACCTTTATTATTGCAAATGTCACTTGAATTCAAACCTCAAAACAAATGAGCGTAAAACAAATCAGAATTTTATATATATATATATATATATATATATATTTAAAAAAAAAATATTACATCGGACATTTTCCCCGACAACACAGTCTGCCATTTCCATTTTGTAAGCTTAAAGTAAACTTTAAAAAAAAAACACCCAAGAAAAAGACCCATGAGGAAAAGCTAATGAATCAATTACCAAGACTAAAGTTTTACAAATTGCAATACACTATATATATTTATCGTTCTTAAACAATTTGAGGCTGTATCAAAAACTTTGTAAAAAAATTAGGTTGTGATTTTATCAATCTTTTCTTTTTTCTTTCTAGTTGTCTGATGATTTTGTAAATGAAACCAGTTATTTTCAGTCCTTCTATTCCAGGTCTTGTTCAATGATTTTTTTTAATAACCGTCACTATATATAAAAAATAATCACCCCTTATCTAAAACAAATGGTAATATATTTTTTCTCCATTTCCTTTTTTTTTTATATATGATTTACACACGTTTGGACAATAGTTATATCCACAGGCAGAATATTATGTACAGAAGACACTTGCTGCGATACCACCAAGGCAAAATATGGTATTCAACTGCAAATATATAATTATAACATGACATTTAATAAACAATACCGTTGTGTAGAGAATGGGTCACCATTATCAAAATCGTCTTTATTTTGAATTATTTTGAGTGGATTCAAGGCATATACTCAATCATCACTGAAATTATATATACATATATATATATATATATATATATATAAAAAAAAAAAACATAAAAAAGGAAAAAACAAAGACACTTCAAATCATTTGAAACCCGAGCTTGTTCTGATTAAATCAAGTCTTTGAAATTGAGCAATCCATCTCAATGACTGTCAGTAGCTTGAGTCTAACTGGTGAAATAGTATATTGGTGGTTTTTGACTTGAGGGTGCTGAACATGGTTCCTGCTGTCTTATGAGAGAATTGAGGATGCAAAGACCCCGTCAACCTGTACAACCAATTAAATCACACAATTTCTTCATGTCTTATGGGAAATATGATTAAGTGAGATCAATACCAGGCTCCGGCCTGTCAGGTCAAAGGAATAATCTGCATAGACGACTCGCTCATGAGATTACCGCCCCCAAAAAGTTTCACATGGCTGGCAAGAAACTATATAGCACAGATCTCAAGTCAGAACACACACTGTGACATGTTCACGCAGTAATTTTAATGTTTTTTAGCATTTTTGAGGGCTGGAAAATAGTGTTTATTTCAGTTTAATACTTAAACAAAAAAAGTTATAAAATATATAATAAAAATTAAAGATCTAGCATAACAACTTTCAAATATGTAGTGGATTAAACAAATCATTCGTTTTGGCTAACTCTTCTTGTAGTGATTTAACTAAACATGTGAATAACAATACAAACAGTTTAATTTTGTGTTAAAAGGCAAAACCATAATGAATCGACATCCCACATAACTGTCTGCATGACTGTCCAAGTCCCTCAAGGCCATTCTTTTATTCCCCTTCTGTCATTGAATTTCTCTATTAAACATTTTTGCACCTGCAGTCAGCTTTATTGTCCGCTTATATTATTCAAGATAAATGAATTCAGAAGATAGAAAGAGTGCTGTTAGGCAAGGAGTTTTGATTCGGAGTCAGAAAAACGTGAAACAAAGAAAATAAAAATAAAAACTAAACCAATAATTAGTCAAAAAACCCATCTAGACACAAAAGCGCCAGGACTGGAGTGTACATCTCCCAACAGTTTAGCAATAACCAGAATAGTCAGAGGCTGAGGTTGTTTTTGCTGTCCTTTGCAGACTATCCACTTGCCCCACCCTCCCACATCTCCTCAAGAGTCCAGTTTAACAAAATCATCCCATCCCATCACATTCAAACCCCAATTTGCAGCACCCCCCTACTAAAAATCCCATAATGCAAAGAAACAACACACTGTGTGGAACTAAAAAAGTTCCCCATCATCCTGCTCCAGAGGTTTCGGCAAACATTAGGGTGGCACGTACGGGGGTGGAGATCTGTACGGGGTCATGTTCTTGGGGCGGGATCCTTTCCCCTCCATTGGCGTAGAGAAGGGTGGTGGTGGCTGGTAGGGAGGGGCATTAGGATCCTCATCGTGTAGAGGTGAGTACTCTCCCAAAAGGTCTTGGTTCAGAGGTGTTGTCTCTGGACTAGCCATGTTGGGATACTCTGGTGGAGGAAGCGGAGGTTTTTCCTCTTGAAGGATAAGGGGCATGCTGGAAGATGGGGGTGGCTTAGAGTCATCTAGCTCATCCGCAAAAATAATGGGCACTCCTTTCTTGATGAAAGTTGCTTGGTCTTCGATGGTGAGCTTGCCCTTGCGCTTCTTGCGATAGCAAATCATGGCAATGATCCCAGCTATCAGCAAAATTGCTGCAACCACCACTGCCGGTATGACGGTGTGAAGATAGACATCATCATTGCTCTGTCTTCCTGCGCCCATAGCGGGAGTAACAGGAGAGGTGGTCGGATCTGGGATCTCACCTAACGGGACAAACATGTAGTTGCGACAGTTTGCTGTGCCTCTGACAGTGATATTTAAGGCTTTGAAATCTGGTTTCATAACCTGCATGAATTGTAGTGAGGGTCTACCCTCATTATCAGAGATTCTTCTGCTCAGCTGCTGTATTTGCTCTTTTGGGCAGGGGTTTTGCTGAAGGCTGTTGTTGGTCCATTCCACTATGATAGAGCCCTTCATGATGTTCTTCAGTGTAACAGTGCTACTGTTGCGATCACTGAAAGACTGGGCCAGTTTCTTGACGAGAAGAATCTTCTTGTGAATGTCATTGGTGACTGTACGTGCATCCCCTTCAAACACAGCAGTAAACAACACTGGTGACTTAACACTGTTTCCCCATCGATTGACACGAACCTCAAAGGCATCCATTGCATAGAGACCTCCTTTGTCAGTTGCCTGCATGAAATACTCATGTTTTCCTTCATGCTCCTGGTCTGGTAATCCATAGAGCAACTGGCTTGTGCTATTGAATTGTATCCAGGAATCATCTCCAACCACATCACTGCCCTTGCGTAAGGTGAGTCTCAACTTATCGGTAGTTCCATCCTCTTTGTCAAAAAACGTATCAGATGGAACCTTCACCTCAAAGTAGGTGCCAACGTAGGCATTCACCTGATCGATTGGGTTTCGCAGCTGGGGTTTTATATTGCCTTCAATTGGGATAATAGGGGGTGTTGTGCGCCTTGGTGGCTTGGTTGTGGTGGTCTTGGGTTCTCTTGGTATGGGAGTGGTCTTGGGTTTCTTTCCAGGTCTTTTTGTTGGTTTCCTGGTGGTGGGTGTTGCTGGAGTCACAGAGGGCCCAACATACACAGGCCTGGTCATGGTGGGCTGGATGGAGATTGTGCTGGTGGTTTCCATTACTCGTGTTGGCTGAGGGGGGCCTAAGGTTGGAGTGTAGGCAGTGGGATCTCTGTTTCGAATGGTAGGTTTTATAGGAAGTGGCACAGGACCACGAACAGGTGGGGCAGAACTGTCTGAGGTAGGAGCAATAGAAGGAGATGTTGGTGTGGGAACAATACGAATGGGGGGCTCAGGGTAAGTTGTTGGGGGGAGTAATGAGGGAATGGGAGTAGGGGTGTTGTTGAGCTGCCTTCTCACCCTTTTGGGTACATGGGGCTTTTTGTTAGCGATATGCCACCCAACGACCGGATATCCCAACTGTGCGGACATGGTTCCCTCTTTTGCTGGGGCCTGAACACTACTGATATCAGGAATGCTGCTTTGATCCAGACTGCAGCCAAGTTTCCAGGACAAAAGGGCTCCATTTTCAACCACCTTCTTGGCATTTCCTGGTCCTGCCATGAAAGCAGACATGTCAAACAAACGGTTGTTGACCACAGGCAAAATCTTCATGTGCTGAAGCCCCATGCCAGAAAACTTCTTCATGTTAGCAAGTAGTTCCACCCTCTGCTTCGAGCTCATCTTTGTGAGGTCAGCATCCAGAATGACGGTAAGCACAGTAACAGGCTCCTCATTGCCACAGATGAAAGGTTGGACATCATTGCTGGCTGACTGTTGAATTGCAAGCTGAAAAGGGTCCGTATCCGCATGCTCCTCTGGGTGCACCTCAACAGAGAAAACATCTGGGCTTTGGGAGACTTGGCTCTCATTGGAAACAGAAACCGATATGTAGTGAACGCCCTTGTCTGTCTCTAGAGGAAGGCCTTGAAGTGTGCCACTCTCTGCATCCCAATGCAACCATGCTGGGAGCACATCCTTGCTTGCTTCTGTGATCTGTAAAACAGGAGAAATAATAATTACTGCAACTGAATGACTTGCATCTGAAATGTAACAAGACAAATGAGCTTACAGTGATGTCAGATCTGCACTGCCAAGTCAAACATTTAAAACTTGAAAGTAAATCCCACTTTATAATGTGACTAATATCCAATCACATGAATCAAATCTGACTTTGAATTAAAATCAATAAAAAAAAAAATGTATTCGGTCTTTCCTGGTTGTAAGCACAAAGTCAGTATCTTGAAATTCAGTAAGACAAGCTGAATAAAGACTTTAATGAATGAGTTATCGCAGAATGGGATAGAGCTCCCTGCGGCATGAGATACTCCACCAGCTGGAGAGCTGTTCAATGAGCGCTCAGTCAAAAATAACCAATAATGAATCAATGGCATTTGGATGATCCATTAACACAAACAAACCACTTTGCAAATACAAAAAATAAAACCTTTGCTTTCAGCCCCTTAATTTGATTGTTAACAAATCCTGGTTCATACATTATGTAGAGCCAGTGCTCATGGGTTGGGTGATTAAAACTCAAACCAGTGCAAAGCAGTTACTAATGGGAGTAAGGGCATCAGCAGCTGGGCTTTTTATTTCAATTGACAGCCTTTCAAAGGTTTAGACACAAAAATCCACCAGCACCACACCCCTCTTTGCCTTTCGCAATCTTGCTTTTGACTGTTCCCATCAACCAGTCAGAGCATGTATGCGAGTTTGATTGTGAACCTATTTGATCGCTTAGAGAGACATTAATAATTCAGGTGGGAGTCTAATTATAGGCTGATCTATAGTCTTGTTGATAGTGTTTGAAACATCAACACTGCTTCACTTCAAATGTTACGAGGTTTGCACGTATTTTAGCAAATGCGAAATGACAATTCTGTTATCATTAACACAGCCGAAGCTCTAAAATGCATTTTGCTTCAACATATATTTAAACATGGCATCTTCAGAGGGACTAGGGATGCAGGGAATAACCGTTTTTACTATTAACCGCGCTTTAAAATGTCACTGTTAATTAATCGTAAAGGCTCCGCTATACAGAGTTTTTCTGTTGCAAGGAACAGAACTGTTGCAACTTTGCAAAATTAAAACGTGTTACACTAACGGTGCACCAGCTTAAAATGATGTGCTTATCAGAGAAACGGAGGCAACTACACACTAGATTAACTATGACAGAGGAACCAAACGGCGATCCTTTATTTCCACCAAAGAATGTCTGAAGTCGATAGGTGTGGGACCATTTTGGGTACACCAAGGGCGTCATTTAAATATTGCCGTAAAAAATACTGTTAATAGTATACATAAGGGATAATGCACGGCTAGCCAACCTGTTCTCGCTGTGCAATAAATTATTTTAATGCACGACGTGAAGGCAAGGATCACCTGACGTGATGTTCATTAGCTCTAGCATTCTGCCCACTTCAGAAAGACAGAGAGAGAGAGAGAGAAAGAGAGAGAGAGTGATAGAGAGAGAGAGCATGAGCAAACAAGCGATCGAGAGAGCAAGAGAGACAGAGAAAGGTGACACTTGGTGTGTGAATTAGCCTACCTGCATCTGCACATCACTAAAAACAACGAAGATTTGAGTTTAGTTATTTAAACAGTAATTTTACCCCCTCTTTGCTGATTAATATAAATGTAGCGATCCAGTATCTAAGCTATTTTATTAATGAAAGTCACTGGGCAGCATTGACAAATGACAAGTTTCTGTTGTCCTAAATGTTTGTGTGGGCAGCTCGATCTCAATCTCACAAACAAAATAATTAATTTCTCAGGCCATATGTAAAATCAGATAAATAAAGATTATTAAAATGAATAAGTATGGATGACAGTTGATTACAATAATAGTTAAGTTCACTCCCTTCATTAGTAACATTGTCATCTGTGGGATAAATAAAGTTATTATTAGTCTTATATTAAGAATACTTAATTAACATTGTGATTTATCATCCCTGTTATAGTATTCATAAGTAAAAAAAAAAAACAAGTAACTCAGGTCCAAAAGATATGTGGAAAGAATATACAAAATTAAAACACCAAATACATTTGTGATCTATTTCCATTTGTTATTTTCAAAAGGGAAATACTGACATGGAGGTTTACAGAACAGATGTCACCTTTTTAATTCAATTAAAAAGTCCATACTAGTATTATTTTGTGCTGTATTATTGGTTACTGTGTTATTTCTGTTTCAAAAGGCAGTTTAATATCTAAAGAGTGTTTATGTGATTTTATGTTGTGAAATTAATAAATGCATAATAATAGAGAAACCATGATTATTCCTCAGACTATAATCGCACCAACAAAATCTATAATCGTTGCATCCCTAAGAGGAACCATAACCTGTAAAGTGAAATAGCAGTTCCTCACACTAAGCTATTTTATAGATTAGGAAAAGATGGAATGTAATAATCTACTTTTTCAGTGCTCTTTTCCGGTCTTGATGTCTGTCTCAATTCATCAATATTGCATGGAAAAGTGCAGCATGATCATTCCGCTAAACATCTCTTTTTGTGCTCCACAAATTAAAGAAAGTCAAATCGATCAGGAATGACAGAGTAAAAAATGGGAACATTTTTTTTTATATTTTGGGGTGAATTATTCCTTTAAAAATCACAGAAATGGGCCACAGCTATCAATTACAGAATGTGCCAAACTCCAATCAATTCTGGAATCATACTTCAATTAGAGAATTGATTCTGCACTGCCACTGAATCTATACTTACTTTTCGCCACATTATCTGTAAAAACCACAGCTAATAGATATACAGCATTGGCAAAAATTACCTTACATATTCTGTTTATAGTCAAACTGATACCATCCCTGCAATGAAACATATGGCACAGATGGCATGTGTCTACTTTCTGGTGCCTCTTCAGACCTTGCTTTAGAACAAAATGGAAGGTTAAGGCAAGTCTTCAATGCTGCCTTCTGAAACTAGAGCATCAGTGGCAGAACACACACACAGCCACACACACATACACTGACATTAAGGGAACCACATAGTTTCCATAGTGATGATTCATGCAACCCACACTAAAGACAGTATAACTTCTGCCAAAGGCATGTTTCTCTTAAGTGAAGAAAGCAAGGAAAGGAAAAAACAAGTGCAGACAGAATGTCAACAACAAGAATATTAGCGAGTTGTTTTTTCTTTCATATTTCAGTTGCTGTATGCGGCAAGCCTGTCGGGATGCTTCTGAATAGCATATGTAGAAAACCTGTATGTACATTCTGCTTAACAATATTATTATCTCAGTGTCTTCCAAGTTTAACCAAAGTTTTATTTTGACGGGTTGCCGTGAATACCTTTACAGTTCTGTGTGTATATGATATGACGCTAGTTTTACTCAAATAAAATGGTAAAATGCGCATGAAGTGACTCTCAGAGCGGTTATGGATGTTGTTCATGAATGTCCTCATTTAGTGAGACGGCAGACGCTGAAGTCACCGCGAGCGTCACACACTTCAGTCTAGGGCTGCGCGATTAATCGAATCGCAATCACGTTTTGAGATGTTGCGATTTGCTAATCACAAAGCCTGTGATTTGGACGCGATATTACTCCATTCCGGAGCAAATGCATGACTGTTTTAAACATGAGAAAGAAAGTCAAGCAGATGTGGAGCAACAAAAGTTCAAATCTGATGACAGAATTGTCATTTTGGATGAACCATCCCTTTAACAACCCTTAGGACCTCTGTGATAGGGTTGTAATGGCAAAATCTAAAAAGGCCTGATGAGAAGAATAAACCTTTCCCCACTGAAATGAAGGAATTACACGGATAAATCGAAACTCCCTTCGTTGTGTGTCGAATAAAGCCGCCCATTGTTAGGGCACGCTTATGGGGGAGTCTGCAGGAAGAAAAGATCCCATTGTTGGGATATGAAGACAGCTGAAAAGATAAGATTCATAGTTCTGAAGGAGTAGGCTCAGGCATGTCTTTGTGATATTAGAGAGTGAAATGGAGACAAAGGAGTCGGTGGGGAAAATTTGAAGAGGGAGAGACCTTTAGTTTGGCCAAGCAGATGTTTACAAGAAATGACTAACCCATTTACTTCAGGTTAAAAATTCATGCAACTCCACTCATCTCAGTGTCTGAATACATTTGCACATGCTTCTTTAAATAAAGCCCATCCCATTTTGAAGCGCGAAGTATTTGCACTTTTAATTTCGAGACAGAATGACGACAGAGTGATCTTTGAAAATATCCCACTCTCTTTACCAAGGGAAAACGGCAGGCCTTTTTCAGCGGACTGTGGAACATGACCCATTTTTATGCCAAAAATTACAAATGAAATGTGGTGTGTGTTCAGGTCACTTTAGAGGGATTTACACAATGTGCGACTGAGCCGCCTGTCTAGCAGAAATCAAAACAGGCTTCAAGTGGCCAATAGCAGTCAATTTCTTCAACATTCATCTGGGTAAATTAAAGCTATCAAATTAATGCCAATTCTGCTTGCTGACATTTTTTAGACAGGGAAAGAAAATGAAACAGACAGGCTCACCGGGAGAGCGGCTGTTTGTTTATAATAAAACTTTAAATTGCTATTCGGTGAGGAGGGAATGTCAGCTTTTGATCCATGCTGCGAAACAAGCATGAACAAAGGAGAAAACCGTAAACGAGCAGAGGAAAAAAAAATGCATTGAAGATAAAACTCATGAATGGCAAGCATTATTCTTTATCGTGGATTTGTACATGTTATGAAAGAGCTAAAATTACAGCTCTTCTGGCCTTGTCGTTCGTGGTGGACAGGTGGAGATGGGTATATGCAGTAACTCGACATTTGAATTCAACATAGGACCTATTCGATAGGACATCTGCAAAATAAGGAGCCTGAAGAAAGAGAAAAGAATGCTAAAAGAGGGGCTTATTTATGGTGTAAATCCACAGAGCTCTATTTCCCAAAACAAATCACAAGGAGAACAGTCAAGGACACCTAACTAGTCAACCCCTAACTGCCCTCTAGCGGACATAACAGGAACCACAAAGTTGATTCATTCACACAAGCCAAGGGCTGTGTTCCGTTCCCTTTGTTTACAAACCCATCTAAAATGAGGAATTACAGGACCTCGTTTCTGAAAACTAAAGGCTGCATAAAGGCTGCTGAAAGAAAGGCCAGTGGTGCGGCAGAGTAATTCTAGCCTGTGATGACACCGGCACCGCAAAACCTGGTTGTTATGCAGACAGTATCATAACATCCACGAATATGCATCCACGAGACCCAAACGAAGCGATCTTGAGTTACACACGTCTCCCCTTCGACATAGAGTGACTCGTATTTCCAAAGCCATTTTATTATCAGCTGCAGGAATACAACTTTTCCACTGCTGAGGCTAATTAGGTTTCAGTGCCAGTCTTTGTGCTGAAAAAGGGAGGGGCTGGGGAGAAGACGAAGAATCTTGCCGTCACGGACGAGTGTGAAGGAGTAGGAGGAGAGGAATTCAGAGAAATTAGAAAGGACAAGGGAGAGAGAAGCTCGCAGAGTCGTTTAAACAGAATCGACATTAGCTGAGACTAAAATATCTGCCTCTATATCTCAAAATGATTGAGCAATCGTCAATTGTCTTTGACATTTAAGACTAGAGCTTTGTGATTTTTTATTTATGTTCAAAACAGGACAAGGGGATGTTAAGATGAGCTTAGCTCTTCTCTCTTTTAAGCGTATCCCCTTGGTTCCTTTTGATGAAATGGAGGCAAGAAATGTAAAAGCATTAAGTAGGTCAGTGACTTCAAAAGGATCTTTTGCACGGTAGGTTATTTATGAATATCTGAGGGTCCGAGCATTTCGTGGAAATCATACTAATAGGTCTGGTGTGAACAGAGGGCTTTGGACTCAACTGAATCAACAACATACTACAGAATAAGCGGTGAAAACCAACTGCAATAGTTTATGCCAAGAAGAATACTCAATGTTAACAGATAAAAAAATAACATCAACTGAAATAAAGTGCAAACTAGATTATAACCTGCAAAAGCGTTACAGTCATTTACCAAGGCAAGCACGCTGCTATTATCAATACATATTTCCTCATTAACCCTGGAAATATCCTATGCCTTTAAGACAGCGGTTTTTAAATCACAGTCCAAGGAACCCCAGGGGAGCCACAAGGGGTGCTATTTTATATATTATTATTTTATTTTTTTGGGGGGGGGGCTGTCATTAGTTAAAGTGAATAATTTAAAGTATGTATTTTAATTCATATTTATCAATCCATCTACATTTAGATGCATTTATATTCTAGGAAAATGACTTGTTAGTTTGTATCTATGAATCTTTATATATGACAGTAAGCTCAAATTACACTGAGCTTTTTTGAGCTATTACGCAACCACCCAGAAACCTCATAGCCTTTATAATCACATTTACCACTCTGCTATGTTTTTCTGCAATTTCAATGTACAACCAATACAAGTTTCTAAACACTGCAGTTGTAGTTAATTCATTTTTGTCCCCAAGCCCGACTCGCTACTTTTTCATGACACCAGATAATTTGCAAAGCTGATTAAGGAATGAGAGGGGGACGTTCATTGTGGGATATTGGTCTGGACAGGTCTGAATGGGTATACAAGGGAACAGCTGTAGGCGGCTTTAACTGTTGGGCGTTAGATTCTTTGGCACAGCTGTCAAGACAGATTTCCCTTAAGTGCACAAAGGGGCCTGTGGTTTCAACTTAAAAATGCGCTTGACAGGGCAGAAATGATCCAGTGAATGAATGATTACACAGAAGGCCTGGGAGAGCCACCCAACATTCAGACGGGACAGAGAACACAATGAACAGATATGGACGGGGTCATGCTTTTAACAACAGTTGACATGGACGGGTTGGTTAAAAAGGTCTCATAAACTGCTGGGTGGTCGACAAAAGATGCCTGGTCAGGGCTGCATTGTGTTTGCACCAGTCCACTGTTCGGTTTTCAGAAAGAAAAAAATGCAAGCTGACAAGATGACAGAAGCACACACCTTGTTGGGCTTTATACAAATAGCCAATTGTAGCATCAACTACACAAAAGCAGAAAATATATTCTATGCCCTCACAGAAATTTTGGTAAACAAACAGATTTGTTTATGCTGTTGATCTATATGTAAAGCGCCCTCCATGCATCAGCCCACAGTTTTCCGAGAGCTCTATGCCATCAAGCATGCAGACCACGTGTTTGCAAGGAATATTGCGTTATTACAGGGACCAACACATTTTATGGTCCATCAGTCATAAGGAAAGCGTAGAATAAGATTTGAACAGTGCTTGGGGCAAAGTCATATCTTTTGCACTGACTTGAGTACACTGGCTGGGGAGTGTTGATGTGGCGCTATCTGATATACCAGGGACGATCCGCTGAGCACCAGAGGACAAATTTGTTTGCATGCATTTGCAACGCACTTCGAAGGATGCCATGCACTTTGAAGGAACAGCCTCTCACCTTTACTGAGCTTCTGGAGTTCTTCGCTTTGATGGGCACCCGCATTTGGAACACCCTGCCCACCACCGCAGAGGAGTCTGGGAAGCCACCGGGCTGCATCACCGCCGCAACCGCCGCTTCCGCCTCATGTAGGTCCGACAGCACCGCCGAGTGCATAGATGCCTCCAGCTGCCTTACGTCGCCTAGAACTTCCTTTGGGTTCTGATCCCAGGAAGCCCCCACTTCCATTACTGTCAGAACCATTGCGATCAGCAGCACCAGAAGATTCCTGTCCCTCTGCCCCAGCATGGGGCATCCCCCATCCTGGAACTCTCTCAGTTTATTGCGCATGCCTGCTTTTATTTTCTCTCGCTCGCACAAAAGAGGACGTCCAGTTGAGGGGGCAGCATGCACCCCGCTGAGTCCGAAAGAACTGATCCTCTTTTCAAAAACTCAATCCTCTCCTTTTGTTCCCGTTGTCGGCCCCTTTTCCCTCCTTTTGTGGAAGTGCCCTCAGTAGTTCTGAAATCCCATAGTTAACGGGCTGCCTCTAAGACCTGCATTGAGAAAGAGAGGAATTAATTAACAAGCATTTCAATAGCAAAAGATACACTTACATATTGACCAATGCATCTTCAGAGCAATGTGTCATGTTGGCGCCGTAAATGGCTTAAAATGAGGAAAAAAGATATAGCTATTGGTATAAGCCATGTATTTGTTCAGGTTTACCCAACCATCTACATGTTCATAGCATCGGAAGTGGGTCTTTATATCCACCTTTTTCTTGCCGTAAAAATGGGTGCTGCCATCTGCAATTTCTATGGGTCTAGCTTCCAGTCTCATCTGCGTCCAGCTATTTTTAGCTGTACAAAACAGTTTGATTTAGTGCTTGATATTGAAAATTTGTGAGTCTTACGATATTATTTTAATGTATTATCTTAATTATGAACTCACTGGTTTGTAGAGAAAACAGTTTTACTACACATTGTTATTCCTCTCGTTGTTTATCTATAACGGCTAATGAACTGGAAGTCTTCCCCATAAGCTTACTTCCACGTTGAAGAAAAAGGTGGATAAGACACGTTAGCTGTTTCCATCCAAAATTGTACATTTAATTGATACGCAAAATTTGAGAATAAAGCATTTTAAAATCATAAAATCATTTTGTCGAGTTGTAGAAACCAGACCATTCATTTTCCTTAACAAAATCAATATCTAAATAGAAAAATGTATTTCTTAGTTTCTGCATGTTCTAATGCGTGATATAGTTTCAAATCAAGAAACAGATTTGGGTTGCCTCATAATATTAATAATCATAAAATAAATGCACACTTGATAGCTTGAGTTAGGATGCAGAGGTACATTTTTGTTCATTATCAAAATCAGTAACATCTGTACATCAGTAACATCTGTAGCAACCTCAGTTTTATATGGTATCATTTATTCTGACCAAGATTTTTTTTTACTAAGCATTGGTCCCCCATCGTAGCATACATTTAAATCATGATAAACAGTAAAACCACACATACAGCACCTCAATAAGATGGTAAAAATATAACTGTATGGTTTTAGGTAGCCTATTTGTATGAAAGACAGTAGTCTAAAACCATTCAGTATGAATGCACACATGCTATAGCTGCCTTAACCACACATTGGTACTATAATTTTATACCATTACTCCTGTAATAAAATTAAATGTGAAAATCCCACATTTCTGCCACAATATCATAGTGCAGTGAGAGTTACTACAGTAAATCCATAGTAAATAATGGCGATGTGTAGATTGAAAAGCCTTCTGACCATCGTCATTGCACAGTGTTTCTCCTGTTTGGCTTGTGTTCTTCTCTGAATTAAAGCGTTTCACACTGAGTGGATCTCACAGCGCTGCTTAGTGTTCACGTGACCGTGTAAACGCATCTGCTCTAGTGAGCTCTCGCCGCGCGGCAGTTTGAACTGTGATCCGAACGGATAAACTGTCCGTGTGACACGATTCAAATGAGTCGCGTGGTTTTGTTCCACTTTTGGCACATAAACATTATATCGAACATTTATCGAGCACTTCATATCGTTTTATCGAGGAAAATTATTGCGCGATAATTATCGTTATCGAAATATCGCCCAGCCCTACAGTCATGTAATCAAATAGGCAATACAGAACTACTTTGATGACAGACTTTGCTAGGGCATTTAAGAATGACCATAAACACATTTCAGATGCTGTGCATCGAGATCGGTCCACTGTTTAGTCAGGTTATGCTGACTAGTTGTATGTTACATGACAATTACAAAAGTAAATTAGATCAGGACCCCATTCAAATACCATCCGAGGTATCAAATAAGTGATGTATCATTAAAGTGCCGTAAATCACTTTAGGTTAATGGTATAACCCAGATCTTCGGTCTCTGCCAGTGCTGATGTTTGGCACTGCTTGCTTACTCACATGCACACATACACACAGGTGGATCAAGACTAATCTGATTACCATTCACAGCTCTCTCTCCCTTTTCTCCTCTCACACTGTGCCTTTCATTCCCTCTATGCCTCATTCGTCACCGAACATGTCCCTGAAAAAACACCCTGTACTGGAAGAGTAAGTGAGTGTCGAAATAAATGGACGGAGACAGGGGGTCAGTCCATAGCGACCGACTGGTTCAAACACTTCAGAGGAATGCACACCATCTGAATTGTCTCAAGGGGGGAGAGCTCTACACTCTAGAGGTTTGTTATTCATGCAGGTCTTTCATTCAGAGAGGAAGACGAAAAAGCCTGTGGTGAAAAGAGGGATGGGTTTGGTGCAGGGTGGGCCGCAGATTTTATGCATTTGAAGAGGGAGTTGCTCCGTACAATGCAGCTGATTTCCCCTGAGAACTGCTCGAGTCCTCGTGTCCAACCTATGAACGAGGGAAGCAGATACGAGAGGGGTGAGGCGGTCTCTCACGCTCCCTGTGTTCAGTGGGGGTTCGAGAGGAGCTTCTTCAGAAGACTCCCAAACAACAACACTGTATGTCTAATTCACCTTGCAATCCTTTGGAGATTCATCCTGAAAGCCAGCAGGGAAGTTACTCCTATAACAAATTCCAAATAATCAACGATCATTTTCAAAGTCATGTTTATTTTGGGGTCTCACCCAGACGCCGACAAACACAGTCTGAGAATGTTTAGATTATCATTTGGTGTCTAAGACATATGGTGGATAAAAATAAAAATACTACAGAGAGCAATAATATTGTGATAATGTGAAAGAACACAAGGTGTGTTTGCAAGTTAAGACCAGGAATTTGAGAGAAATGTTTAACAAAACATTAGATTTACTCAACTGTGCAAGCCAAGGCTCATAAATGGTCGGCAAACTGCTGGGAAGCTTCCTCCATAGATTTTTTAATAAAAATAAATTCAAATCAGATTTCTTCAGTTCGATAAGCTATTCATTTCAAGTCACAACTGACTGAATCATTGGGATTTAGTGTCAGACTGTAATCTACGCTGGCTCTCTTTTGGAAAGAGTCAATGAAGTCAAGATTGTGATTTTTTCCAATTGGAAATTTGTGGATAATTTATAATAACTACTGATGTACCTCACAAGCCAACAAATAAATCTGCCAGAAATGTGTTATTCAGTTTTTGCAAGGAGTGAAGACAGTCCCATTTTTCAATTTTCACATACCAAACAAAGTCTTTGAAATGTCACAAAAAAAACAATACTTCTGTTTTTTAAGTGAATTATTCATTTCCAAAGATGTGTGTCCTCGTAAATCACAAAAAAGGTAACAACTTGCCTCTGAACTCAGTTTACTTTACAGCAAGCCCTGTTGTTGTGCAACCTTTTCTCTTCAATCAATACTCAGTTCATTCCTGACAGACAAGCCCTACCTTTTGGTCTTGTAGGATAGTTAGAAAACGCATGCAAGTACATACAAGATGTGAACATTTTATGTTCACATATCAAGATTAGAGAACTGTTCTTCAAGAATATGTTACTATTGAGACACCTGCACCCACGACTTCCTTCAGAGAGGCTCTATCACAAAAACATTCACTCTTTAAACATTACACACCTCAGACAGCAGATTATCATGCTGTTTTGCAATACCTGCCAAAATACGTGCTTTAAACACAGCCAATTCTCTAGTTTTAAACTTAAGTCAATCTTTTTTTGACACAAACTGTAGACTAAAGACGAGAACTCCACCTCCTGCTGTCACCCTTTTTTACATTTATTTTTTTAAATCTTCAGAATGCCTGACGTTTTATCGCACATCACTGACACTGACAGGTATGGCTGGAGGTAGCATGACCCTCTTCAGCTTTCTGCACTTTTCCACTAAAGTCCCACCATTCACAAAGAGCCTGATGTAATTGGCAGGTACATGAAAGAACTTAAACCTCATCTCCTGTTACGGATAAAGATGCCCTTTCAGCTCTAAGGAATGGCAGGCTGCTCTCAAAAAGGTGGAAAGGGGGCCTATCACAGCATTCCTCCCTTGATCAGCCAGGCACAAGAAGCTGCATTGGTCGCAAGGACCCTGCCGCCAGTCTCACCGGTAGTAGACTCAGACCCTTTCAGCAGTCAAACGTGACCCAAGAAGTCTTTGAAATGGACCTTTCTTCTCTAAAGTCAAAATGGAAATAATTTAATGCGTGAAAAAGAGGATCCTGAAGGCTAGTATCCTCATGCCAGCACAACTACAGAGGGCCATTGTGTTGGAGGCTTGAAACAGTCCAGTGGACGCACCGGGAGATTAGGATTTGACAGGGATGTATGTAGGTTGGGGGAGAGGGAAAGCAGTAATGGGTTTGCCGACAACAGTGCAGTTGGCAAGGGGGAATAGTGCCCTTTGCCCTGGTACCATGGTGACACCACTTGTCCATCACCCCCCAGGGGCCCATGCTATTAGACAAGCTTATAAAAAGGCATTGAGTCACGCATTCCAGCTGGAGCAAATCACCGATGTTTACTCACATCCTCTAACTTTGGAAAAAAAAAGTACCAAGGTGGATAAATCTACAGTGATTACGTCCAATAACAAATTATTTAGTTCTATTTAATATGCCAAAATAACAGACAATTATTTACCCATCAAATCAAAACTCATAGTTGATTCTTGCGACAAAAATTTCACTCATCTTTAACAGGAAGGACTAGTTCTGTACACCTTCCTCAGAGCAAATACAGAATTCACTGTTGATGCCATACAAACACTTATCCAAAGCTCACAGCTGAAATATAAATGTGCCACAAGAGAGATCTGAGGAATATGATATAAATAAACATCAGCGACTGAAAACCCAGTAACCCAACGTACGCAAGGTGATGTCAAGTTTATTTTTCACGATTCTGAAACCAGAGCCTGGCAAAATACAAAATTCAAGCAATATTTTGCTATTAAAATGCTTCAAGCTGAGAATATGACCACAGGCAAGGTGATCTAAAACAGGAATTTTACTCGAGCTAAACAAACTAGATTTTTTTAAACAAGCAGAGAGAGTAAACTGCCTTGAAGTTATGTTGTCAGTTTCTTGTGCAAAAACGCAGTTATGCAGAATTATAGGAAGGAAGGAATGGAGCAGAACGTGAGAAAGGTACCAAGCATCCTCTTTTTCTTTAAGCTTCCAATTTGATTATTAAACAGAAAGAGATCCCAAATTTAATTAGAAGCCATCAGCAACAGCTTGCTTTGGTCAATTCATACTGCATGTCTGTAGTTTGCTCACTGGTGTTGGCAAGCCACTTGACGCCACGACTTGAAATAGCCACAAACCTAAAGTACTGCCAAAACAGTAAAACACTGCGATGCTCTCACTGTCATAGTATTAGTTCAGAGAGTCCCTCGGCGGTAGTCTGAAGTCCTTCCCATTATAGTGTGGTATGCACCCTCAGCAGGGTCAGAGGTTATAACCACAGTCCTCATTTGGCGAGTGAGTAACGGAGAGCGGGCCTCTCCCTGAAGAGAATGACTGCGGTGATTAATGACTCCAATACGGTGCCATCAATAGCACGCTGTACGTGTGAGCAGTTAGCCTGAATGTCCGCAGCCCCTGGAAAACCTCCAGGAGCCAATCAGAAGACTTGCTTATGCCTAAGCCCCAGTCAGCTCAAAGCTGACCTTCTCCACTTCACACTGCACTTTCCTTCCCCACCCTACTCTGACATAACTGAGCCTTCTATTAATGGCAACTGCAGGGCATGAGCAAAAGAAGATAGAGGTTGGCTAAAGAAGTCATTCACGACTGGAAAACCAAGCCGGCTCTGGCAACAGGATTAAAGTCGCCAATGCAGCCCAGACTCTGGCCCGTTTACTTGACAATGAAAGATATAAATAGAAAGAATTCATCCTTGCATTTGAAATGATTGACTGAAATTATTAATTTAATGTTTTTATTTAAAACCATATTCAAGGTTATCATACCTTTTAACAAGTAATGTAGGACTATTTTAGAGCCAAGCAAAACTATATAAAAATGACCCAATATTAACTTAAGAATTTAAAAGTTAATAAAATGGTATCCTAACACCTTAGGGATGAAATCGCACTATTAACTAGTTGTTTATTAGCATGCATATTGGCTGTTTAGTTGTACTAAAAATGCACATAATGTCTTATTCTGCATGACCATATTTAGAATCCTTAATCCTACCCCATACCTTAACTTAACCATAATCTTACTATTAAAGGGATAGGCTAGTTCACCAACAATGAAGATTTGGCCATCAATTACTCATCCTCATTCCGTTCCTAACCCGTACGTTCTTTGTTCATCTTCGGAACACAAATTAAGATATTTTTTGATGAAATCCGAGAGCTTTCTGAATCTCCAGAGATACCAATGCAACTGACACGTTCTAAGCCCAGAAAGGTAGTAAAGACTAGGGGTCGACCGATTATCGGCGCCGATATTAAGCATTTTACCGATTATGGATATCGGCCATTTTCAAAACAGATTTGCCGATAATTTTTTTTTTTTAATGGTTTTTTTTTTTAATAATGCAAACAAACATACTATTTACAGGTGACATTATTTATTGGTGACTAAATAATACAGGTGCAATTATGTAATTTTTAAATGCACTATTTGGCTCGATGCAGCCTGTCTGGGCTCAACAGTGTGAGAGTGAGGCGATCTCTCAATCTCTGAGATCAATCTTCGCCCACCGCTCATCTGATATGATCACGAGTCCGACCAATCAACGCGGAAAACTGAAGGCAGTCTCACACCGAAAGCACTTGCTAACTGGAGCTGCCTCAGTGATCACGCATCAGTTGTCTCTCAAAGGTAAGGCAGCAGCAGACGTTGCTGAAGTTGCAAAACACCTCAATATAACCTATGATGTCCGCGATGCGGAAAATGCGGGCGGAATCGCGGAATGCAGTCATATAATGGAATTTACCGTATAACGCGGAATGTCGCGGAATGTGTCGAAGTTTGGATGAATTAATCAAAAGTAGGTCAGTACACTTAAATCGACTCACGCTATGGACTAGTATCTATAAATATTAAGCTGCAAAAACACTTTAAATATGAATCATGCATGTTCTGCATCTCTGTTAATGAATGACACAGACGTGCGGTTTCATTTACTGCACACATACATACTCGAGCGCGTGATGCTCGCGGTGTTTTCAGCATAAATGAGGACATAAATACACGAACATCCCCAGAACTGCTCGGAGAGTCACTTCATGAGCATTTGACCGTTTCATTTGAGTAAAATGATCGTCATATAATATATACATAGGCTACAGAAACTTAAAAGGTCCTCATGGCAACCTGTCAAAATATAAGTTCGGTTTAACCGAATATATTACTGTATACGTAATACAACTACAACAATTATTACAACTTTTGTTGAGAATAATAACACAATACACTATTTCTTCCATGTTTTAATTTTAATAGTAAACTCATTTGTTTGCCAAAAATAAAGTCTAACTCTCATTTGATTAAAATATAAATTAAATTAATGTTTTATGCCTTCATTTGCACTGTACTGTAAATTAAAACCAACGGAAATGTTGTTGTTATTAACAGTTTTCAGAATTAAAGACATTTTAAAAGCATTTAAAGAACGTTTTTTGTCAGAGCTCTTGTTATTATTAATTTTGGCATTAATTTTTATTTTTACACCAGACACGTATATCGGTTCAAAATATCGGTTATCGGTCTACTTGATCTGTAATAATCGGTATCGGCATCGGCCCTGAAAAACACATATCGGTCGACCCCTAGTAAAGACATCGTTAAAATAGTCCATGTGACATCAGTGGTTCAACCATAATTTTATGAAGCTACGAGAATACTTTGTGCGCAAAGACAACAAAAATAAATTGGACTATAACAACTGGACTATTTTAACAATGTCCTTACTACCTTTTTGGGTTTTGAACCTGTGATTTGCATTGCTGTCTAATCAGGGTCAGAAAGCTCTCAGATTTCATCAAAAATAGCTTAAATTGTGTTCCAAAGATGAACTAAGGTCTTATGGGTTTGGAACGACATAAGGGTGAGTAATTAGCCTAATGACAGAATTTTCATTTTTTCAACTAACCCTTTAATAAGCAGCAAATTTGGAGTTTGAGGCACAAATTGTGGTTAATAGTTAGGCTAGTTAATAATGGGAGTTGGTAACAAAACTAAAGTGTGACCAAATTATGTAGGGAAAGAAAACAAAATTCTCATTGTGTGAATTTATCATTTCCACGATTCATTTCTGGGTCTGAAAAACCCAATGTTAAAATTCCATGACATTTCAAGGTTTGATCTATTGACAGTAGATAAATAATTTGAAGAGAAGGAGCACTGGGCCAGGAAACGTCACTGACCCAAAACCTGTTTTTCTGACTTGAGCGTCATAGCCTGTAGTGTTTGGAGCATGTGCGCTAACCGTTACACCATAACTCTGACAATGACATCTTTTATCACTGAATAAGTTACTTTGGTAAGAAAACATCAGTAGAGGAAAGCAAAATATGTAAATTACAGTTGTGGAAAAACAGCACATTGCATCAAAGCACATTGCATAGTTAAAATGTTCAACTTTTAGTTGCATTATGGTATATTGTGTTTTTCTTCATTGTCCTTGTGACTCACTATCCCCCGAAATTGAGTTTGCTCTCTGACGCAGAGTAAACTCCAGAGTGCAGGCACGCCAAGAACAGCGACCATGTTATGTCCCTTAATTCAATTCATGAGATGCATGAGTGATTCTGGGTGAGCTTATTGTGGTCCACAACAGGAAAGAATGGCATGGGGTAAATCCATATTAAAACAACAGAGTGAAACAAAACATAAAAAAGCCACCAGCAGGCCTAGTGCAGCTGGGGGCTGGACCATCACACCCAGGGTTCTTTTTAAAAGAAAGTGCCCTGGCAAACACACAGGTCCAAACATGCTTGTAGAGCAAACATGAACCAAAGGACCCATCAGCATCCCGATACTTGAGAATGGGGTGTGGAGGACTTATTGACCCCACATGCATGCCTACAACAATGGGAGTCTTTAGCCCCTCCGGCTTATTATAATGACTCCATCTCGAGTTCCAACGCCCAACTGTAGGCCACTGCAAAATATGTACTTAAAAACCAGGCAATGGATTATGTCACAATTATGTCCACCCCCGTTTTCCCTTATCGCGTTAATAAGCAATGAATGCATTAGAAGCATTAAAACAAAGCTATCGGATAATAGCGGCATGCAGGAATGACATAACGTGATTTTTCTGCTCGTATCTTGCATGGAAAGCAGCGTTTGATGCCTCTGTGCTTTAAGATATGGAAAAAAAGCCAGGGTAGCGGTGCTGTACACCTCTCTAATGCGTTTATAATTTGATGACGAGCTAAAATGAATCGTGAGAAACAATTTAGGGAATTGTGCCGCTTTCCCAAACGAGAAGGAACGCATGTTCACTTTGATTAAAACTCGGTACGATTAAAAGTCAGACGTCAGCTCTCTCTCAGATGGCAGTACGGCTTGTGAAGAGTCTGACTTGCTCCGTTTTAGAGCTTTCTCGGTTGCCTGTAATTATGTGACAGCAACAAAACGATTACGGGATTATGAAAAAGTTCATACTCGTTAAATCCTCAGATTTTGTAGGTAGCATGATAATGCTTTTCAGCATAAAGCGCTACTTACACACCTTGTTTCAAAACACCTTGCTTAGTTTAAGACACTAAAAATAAATGAGAAAGCACTGTACTTCAAGATGCATTTTCCTCAGATGAACAGCAATAGCCTACATCCAAGCTATTGAATTTTAATAGTCAGTCAGTTTGATTGATTATATTACCAAAATGATTGTCCTGGGGCAACCCAAGCAGTCATTTCAGAGCAGAACTTCACACTATCCTTACATCATCAATGTGGCTGGGACACGATGCAACTTGAAGTCTGTCTTTGAATTTGGCAAATAAATGACACTTGCTTCTTAAAAAATAAAATCACATAGGGCAAGAGGGCCTCTGTAGAAACAACTTTGTAATACTGTCTGATGAGCTTTGCTCAACTTTGATCACCTAAAATGACTATCTTGAGAGAATAACCACTCTCAGATTCTTGTTAAATACCACCAGTAAAACCACAATCTTGGAGCAGAAAGACAATTGAGGCCAGTTGGTAGAGGATACCAGTGACAGCTGGGAACCCCCAGGCTCTTAACATGTACCAGGACACCATCCTGACCCCAAAAAACACCCCAGGGATAGACCTCAACTGCTAGACAGGCAGTCCTCCCAATTCCTGGCACACTTTGAGGATGCAGCAATTGATTTCATGTCCCACTCTTGGTGGCATACAATTGTATATATAATGTCAATAAATAAATACATCACCATGAACCAATGTAAAAAAAAAAAAAAAAAAATAATAATAATTAATCTTCAGTAAATTTGGCATCTTTGAAAACAACTAATATCTTTAAAGGCAATAAATGGGTAGTGTGGGCCTTGGTTTTATCTATTGGGATTTGATTAGGATTGCAGAAAATAGTGGAACGTCCTAAATATTTCAGAACTTTTACAAGTTTCTGCGATTTTTGGAAACTTCCAGAAAATTTGAGGTATTTTAGGAAAGTTTCTGGAAAAACTATGCCTCTTTGCAATCCTATATTTGATTGGATTACGAGAACAGCTAGGCTATACCAATGACATTATATACCAATAAATACCAAGAATTGTGCATGAATTGTATGACTTAAGTGGCTTTGTTGACATCTTTCAAAAATAAATACTTTTTCGGTGGAATGAAAATATTACAACTATTCTTTCTCCTTTGCGCACTAATTAATCATTCACAGTAAGACCCTTAATGTGTATTATGAAATTAAAAAGGGTCCATTTGTATTTAATGCTGACTGTAAGTCAAACTGACAAGCAGGATCCCCCAGAGTTTGCAGAGATGCATTGCATTCTGGGAAGGTTTTGGAATATTGATATACAGTGCATGAACACAGCATATTGTCTCTGGTCACCCAGACAAAAAGTTATAGTTGCTAAAAATCTTCTTTTTTTCCATCACCAAGAAGGCTGTAAACATCAAAAATACAGAAAAAATACTTTCTACAAGGTCAAATCAAAAGAGCACAGGACACGAAAAAAAAAAAAAAAAGAAGACTTATCATCACGGCGACATAAAATGGATAAAACCACTCTGTGAATGATGAACCGCAAGGTAGGAGAACCAAATCAGACTAATGAACATAATGAATCAGAAATGGCGATATGCTAAACTGACCAAAAAAAACAAGAGAGAAAAATATTAAATTAGATACAGCAATAAAACCCAGTTCAAGGACATAAGAAACTGTGAATGATACAGCTCTTATTTCTGACAGAAGCAAACCCAAAACACACACATATCCTGCCCTATGAATTTATCAGCATTGCAAATCTCATTCAGGTTTCAGAATATCATGGCTGAAACCGTAAGATGGCCAGATGGCCCTCCTTCACACACACCGTCCCTAACGCCGCTTGGCAGCAAAGGGAGGGAGTGAATCTGTAATATCTGTGAATGAGCTGCAAGGTCTCGAGGTGCTGGGCTGAACCAGTGCAATGCTGTGACTGTCACATTCGGCACACAGATACGGATGGCCGGGGAGGGTAGGAGAGATGGCAGACATGAGGAATAGGAGGAGGGGTGCTAGAAGTTGCTAATGTGGGAAAATGAAGAAAAATGAAGGGCAACCCACAAGGAGCCTACAACAATCAGCATTTCAGCTCTCTTTTGAGTCTATAAACCCTCTGCAAAAGAGCATGCTTAACCATACAACTACAGCGTGCATGTCTTTCTTGAATAAGATGCAACCAAAAGAGAGTTCCTTAAAGGAAGATCAATGTTTCTTCAGAACAAACGACAGTGTGGTGAAATGCAAGAAACACGTTTTCATTTGCTCCAACTTTGATGGCAAGAATTGATCAAAGCCATCGTTTTCCCAAAGAGTAAACGGATGCAATGTGGAGAGAATGGTAAGTAGTGCCCTTAACCCAAAACAGGGGGGCAACAGATGGCCTGAGAGTCATAACCACTTACTGGTTTAACAGAAACACAACTGCTAAGTCTGTCCTAGATCAATGGTCTGTGTCAATAAACACATCACAGCAGACATCAACAACCCAACTGTGTATTTAATGTAGATGCGGAAATACACGTAGGTTCGGATTAGACAATAACACAACCTCTCAAGGATATCTTCTGTTTGTTATGAAACCAGGAAGGCTCGAACTGTACCCTGCAGACACGGACACAAAACAGAGCAAATAACTGATAACAGTGCCGAGATATCTGTGATACTTGAGAAGCCTACACCAGTCGAAGAACTCATATTTCAGGAAATGTTTTCCTGAACAAAAAGCTAAGTCACATAAATCAAACACACAGCGATATTAGAAAAACAACAAGAAGCCAAATGTGAGCGCAAACTAAAACTAATCACATTCAGATACTCTTTTTGGTGACAACCCCGGGTGATCCTATTCTTTTTGTAGTATGCTTAAAGAAAGCTGCAATTTTGAACTGAAAGAGGCTAAAAACTTGTAGAAAATAACTTATACACTGTACCAAAAGGCCTTTCTTCAGTGATGGCAGCAGGGCACCACTATACCTTTTCAAGTTTTTGCAGTGAATTCAGTCCAATCTGCTTACAGAACTCATTCATTGTGTTAATAATTTCAGTCTTAGGTGTGATTTAGATTTTTATAAACGTACATTTTTATACTTAACATTAAAATTTGAGAACGTTCTGTTTTCTTGCAATGAAAATTACTCAAGCATTAAATTATTCAACTGCCAGTTCTGAGGATTTACCAACGCTTCTTTGAATTATACATATTATCAGACAAAGTGAAAAGTGTAAATGATCAGACTGATATAGGATTTGTCAAATTTGTGAGAATAATATGTGATTCAGTTAGAAGTTTTACTTAGAATCCACTGAAAATAGGTCAAAATCAGTAAGGCTTTGAACTCCTACCATTATTTTCGAGCAAAAGTGTTTCTAGGAAGGGAACATTCAATGCTATTTTATATTTATATTAACAGCTACACACAATCTATTTAACCCTAACCCTAACAATTATTATTCATGCAGCTGTAATAGCCTAATATTAATTGAGAGCCTACATGGAATAGCCTGTTTGTACTTATACAAATAATGTGTGTTACTCAGCCTTAACCACTAGTGCATTTTAAATGGTTCTGCAGTGCAATTAATCAAATTCGATTAACATGCGCATCTCGACAGTAAAGCCAGTTTCTACGCAATATTGCATTCATAATAGAAGGTGATTTGTCTGTGATTACAAATGCGATATGTCCTAGCTTGTCAGTGAACTAAGGCTCTGTGTATTAACTGCCGCTTCATCTGAAAACAGGTGATGGTGATTTATTGCTAATCAAGAAACCGGCTTTACTGTCGAGATGCGCATGTTAATTGAATTCGATTAATTGCACAGCCTTACTAGTGGTGATTAAAATGGTGAACATTTTGACCAGGACCTGACAGTCTACACATTTTGTTATATATTCAAACATTGTTTTACCTAAAATATCTAATATCTTTACCTAACATTGACTAAGAAATAAAATAAGTAGTTACACATGTACAATAATATAAAGAAACCTGTTTCATGAAAAAAAAAAAATTCTGTCAAATCTGACACGATCTTCAAATACGATTTGCAATTTTAATATAATTTTTATGTGTAAAGGAAAAATGTTGGCAGGGTTTTTTTTTTAACCCTTTTTAAAAAGATTATTATTATTTTTTAATCTGAACTACTGGTCTTACAGGGCCAGCAACAAATAATAAAAACAAAAAACAACTCAATTTAAACACTAACAAAAGGACAAATTCAAAAGACTTAATAACTACAGCCAACGTAATTGGTTCGTTGGTG
The DNA here is from genome assembly GCA_003573665.1 of Oxygymnocypris stewartii. Classification (NCBI taxonomy): domain Eukaryota; kingdom Metazoa; phylum Chordata; class Actinopteri; order Cypriniformes; family Cyprinidae; genus Oxygymnocypris; species Oxygymnocypris stewartii. The sequence continues at coordinate 1,567,111 of QVTF01019827.1, read as the reverse complement.
GAAAACTCAACATGACGGATGTTTGGAAATCTAAAAACCTTGAACTAGATCCTTAACTAAATAAATACATATAAATCGATATGCATGAGAAAATAAATATATTTATCTTCGTTATATGGGGCTACAGAACATAATTTCAGTCCCATCTTTCTTTCTTAGCCTACATGTCTTTGCTGTTCCAACCACCCACTTCCTGCATTTCATTCATAAACAAGATAAAACTACCATCTTACTCCTTGCGGACATGCATTCCTGAAGCAACCTTACCTTACCAAGTTAACAACCTTCCCACACACACACAGAAATCTGAACAATGTGGATACACTCTTTTCCATTGCAGGCTTTCTATTTGACTAAATGGATGCTACTGGGATGGCAATCTGTTGGGGTTTTAATTTACACTAAGCAAAGGAGCACTTAAATGCACCAACGTGAAATAACTAAAAAACCCGGTGGTCTTGCTAAAGGAAGAAAATGTCTGGCTCCACATACACCAGGAAGTGTGAAGACACACAGTGGTGTTGACTCCGGTTCCACAATTGTTCTGATGTATTTACTAGGTCAGCACTACAATTTACGAACCAGTTGTAAGGTTAGTCTGTTTGTCAGCATCAAACACACCTGGTCTGGCCAACTTCCCCACCTCCATGTGACTCTTTAAAGCACAAGTTATCATAGGCTAAGATTGCAACACCAAAGCCAGTGTGAAAAGCGCACTCTAGCTAGCGTGACATTTGCTGTCCAAGTTGTTTAATGATTTAAGGACTGCTGGGTTAGATGACACCTAACTAATTATTAGTGTCAGCCCATATGCGCTAGACCCAACCTCAAAATGAAATGCTTATGGTTAGGTATAATTTAGATATAATAGTGATGCTTGTCTTATCAGTCATCCCTAATTATTTATAAAAATGCACAGTTATTTCAAAAGGTTTGTTTCTGGAATTTACTGTAAAATCCACTAGGTACTCGGTACGATTCCTTCAAGCAATTTCCCACAAATTGACAAGTCGTGCAGCATGAGGACACCCTTCCTCCACACCAGTGCCATTCAAAGAAAATTAAATTGACAGATTAAAGATTCACAAGGAGTGGACGGAGCGCAGCCCGGCACATACCCTGAATTTTAAACTTTAATCAGACCCCCTGCTTATTGCCCACACTGATTTCAATTGGCGGTGGAAATGGCGTAGCTGAACACAGATACTCTGGAAAGATATCAGAATAAATTTTCTTAGAAGCGTCTGCTGTATGGTGTCACATTCTTCTAGGATTTATTATACATAGGGGGGTAAGTGAGAAGATAAAGAAATGTCTCTAAACGTGATAAAAAAAGAGCGAATGACCTAGACCAAGGACATATGCATGTTAAAAGAGTGATCGATAGCAAGCGTAAAACCATAGAGGAATATTCCAGAGAAGGCCCTGCTGAAAGAGTGTTAAGATTGTATGAGGGCGGTGAAGGGTGCAATTTTTGTACGTCATAAAGACAACCCACTGAAAATGTTGGTCTAAGAGTTTCCACTCTATTGCAGTGGTTTATTTTGGACTCCAGGGCACCCCATTGTCTACAACAATACTTTAAGGGATTACTCACCCTCATGTCATTCAAACCTATAAGACCTCTGTTCATCTTTGGATCTCACAGGTATTTTTGATGACATCTGAAAGCTTTCTGACTCTCCATAGACAGCAATGCAACTGACACGTTCAAGGCCCAGACAGGTTTTTTATGAAGCTACAAGAAAAGCAAGAACAAATTAAGGTTTTACCACTGATATCACATAGACTATTTTAACAATGTCCTTACTACCTTTCTGGGCCTTGAACGTGTGACTAGCATTGCTGTCTATGTAGAGTCCGAGAGCTATCGGACTTAAAAGAAAAATACCTGTGAGATCCAAAGATGAACAGAGGTCTTATAGGTTTAATGACTTTTCTTGTTGTTTGTCAATTACTGGATAATAATTTTAAATATGTTTATTCCATTTCCAAATATTTTAGAGCTTGACATACCTAAAAAATAAACGAATAACATACGTGAGGCAAGCATACGGCATTATCGTCACCTATGTTTAGCAGAATTAATTGAGGGATTTGACAGTGTGATTCAGAAGAAGTATTTCAAGTGTCGGCTGTAATATAGACACGCAGTTTTTTTGGGGGGGGGTTCTAGCTTTTAGACTAGTCGGATATCAAACTTCCGTTTAAACGACAGTCAAATTAGTCGTAGCGCACATCCCTAATATTAGTTTTAAGTATAAAAATGCCCATGGAGATTTAAAATGTTACTAATTTCCATGACTTTTCCAGGTGTAGATATCACACTTTTTATAATTGCCTCATATGGTTTTCCAAGACCGTGGAAATCAGTGTTCTTCAATGGAATAGAACAGTTGTTAAGGGGGGTGATTTTTTTATTATCTAATTTTAAATGTTTTTAAGTCACCTTGAGGCCCTCGGGTGGATAACCACTACTCTATAGAATGAGCAGACCTGACGCCTAGATTTATGTTTCAACCTAAATTTGCTTTCCACTGCAATAAATAGCTGAAGATGGAAAGAAAACGTCCGGGCCAAATCATAAAAGGTTAATATATCCTTGTTTAAACAGCCCATTGTAAATCACTAACTCCAAGTAGATGTTTTCAAGGCCTAAGGCGTTCACGTGACCGTTACTTTTGTGAACGTGCAGGTGGCCAGAGTACAATTGGCACTCTAGTCCACAACCAAGCTCGCTCTTTACGTATTACCGGGCTAATCGGTTAACAAACAGTGGCTGTTTTATTCACATCTTGGCCTAGTTCTGAAGGTAGTAGCAGCTCTAAGCTCACTCAAGACAACTCCACAATTACCGTTCTAAAGCATTCTCGCAAAGATCACGACAGGCAGAGTCGCACTTTGGTAAAGAGCAGGCAATTTGTGTGGGAGTCAAAGATCAACTCAAAGCAGCAGCTCAGTAGGGGTAAACGGAGAGCCTCCCTTTATCCAAAAAAAACCCAGCTGGACACAAATTGGTGCTTGCAAACATTAAACAGGCCCAATGTTTCATTTTCCACTCAAATCCTTAAACGCAACCCCCAACTGTTATTGATCAGCTAGACACAACATCAGGCATGGTAATATGTAAACAACTTCTTTAAAAATCAATATTATTGCATTTGTAAGCAGGTAATTTAAGCGTGTCTGCGAGAGGTGGCCTTTATCTGCCCAGTTTCTCCCATCCAGAGCTGACATGTCTCAGTCTTGAGGCCATCGCGTTAACATCCTATGCTACATTAAACTCGCGTTTCTACAGCGTGCTGAGCTAGTGAATCACGCCGTCTTCTCTGTAAGACAGATCTTCCCTCCTGTTTTCCCTCTGCTGAGACCACAGGCTAGGACGTCTCCATTGAACCCATAGAAATCCATGTGAAAAACACAGTTGCGAGAGCTCGGCATGTCGAGCGCCGATGAAAAGCTGCTATTTTTTTAAATCGCCGCTTTGTGTTCGAGGTGCACGGAGGAAAAGGTTGCAACGATGTACTCAAAGCTGTTCTCTGTCCAAAATGTCAAAGTACAGCTTTGGTCTAAAGGCCTCTGACACCGTGAAAAGTCTTGACCCAAGTTGTGCAGCAGCATTACAGCTACATGAAACAACATGTTGGGTCGTTTTCTTTTTTCTTCCTAACACTGTACTATTTTTGCATTTTCTTTCCAGTCTCTCCTAAAAACGAAGTGTTAAGGATTGCTAACAATTACGAATTGTACAGCTGAACCTTGCCAAAATAATTCTGCTGGATAACATTAAACGCAGAGCTTGTAGATGCAAAAACCATTTATGTAAAGGAAATAACAATACAGTTTTCTTGGCATACAAATGATCTTACTATTTAAATGTACAGTATTACTGACATGAGAAAAATTGGTTCACACATTAAAACATAACATACACAGATAAATTAGGGTAGCTGAGTACATGAGTAAACAGAAAATGGTAGAAATTTTAAAGAAATCACCTCTATTGTGGTTATGCTCAACTCAATGCAAACATTTTAAACTGTGCCACTTTAAAGTTAAGTGATCATTATTTTAGTTTTTTTATCCTAGTCAATGGGGGTCCATTGTTATTTTTCAAAATATATTTTTGCACTTAACGAAATACAACATGAGGTGAGTAAATGATAACAATTATAATTTCTGGATGAACTACCAAGATATTGAAGCATAAAAAGTCTAAATTGAATGCAAACTGATTTCGAAAACATTAAAACAGAAAAATAATGTTTATTGACATCAGCTGAAAAATATTGAAGTTAACTGCTAAATCCTTGATAATAAGGCCAAGATCATGTAAAAAGGGCCACATTTGATTTCCTGTCAACATTAAACCTCAGTGAAACAACTAGTCAATTCTGGCATTATGGCAAACTAAGCTCGGGCCACATGGGTAAAGCAACGTGGCAGAACTTTAAATCACTAAGCAAACGCACGTCTCCTCGGCGGGACTGCATGTTATTGCATTTTATAGAAGTGCACAGTATTCGATGGAAAATCTATTCGCTCTGTGCCAGTCAGTAACGCAGACATTTCTCAGCTTTCTTCTTCTCAGCTCCACACCTCTGCTGATGATGCAAGTCTTATCACAGTACCGATAGTACGCAGCCTTGCATTAGAGCCGTTTCCCGCTGCCTTTAAAGCCCCACCCTCAGAACAGAGCCCCAGGGTTATTTACAAGCAGTGCTACAGAAATCTAGGTTAGGCTGCAATTGAAGTGTGAACTATTGCACACTGCAGCAGACAGTGCCTCCAAAGACTGAAGCAGCTTACTGGAAAATAAACAAGAGATCTGCATGTGTATTTGTGCGGGGAAAAAAGACATGCTCGTTATAGGAGCAGCCAGCCAACGACTCGGGCTGCGGCGACATCTCAAATCCAATCACCCTGCAAGATTATGTGTTTGATTACGAAAGCACGGGATTTATGAGAGGTTCGGTGCATGACTCTACACAAGCTGAGAATTTTCTCCTGGACGCACCTTTTCCACGTGGCCTTGCCTCACACTGGTGCGCCGTAATCCACATTTAAGTCTTTATTTGTGCGGAGAGATTTGTGCAAAGCTCAAATAGGCACTTTGCGGACTCAACCGTGCAATCATCTACAATAAACTTTCAGACATCTGCATTCTGGGGGGGGGGCACCACATACTTTGTCTTTTTTTTTTAAACCTGACAACAACGAAGTGACGTGTGCAAGAAATAAGCAATACGGTCACCCTCTGCTAACGTTTTGTCAGCGCTCCTTCAGAAGGATTGCACCGTAAAGGAAAGTTTTTACAAGGTACACCAGGAATAAATATCTCTGTGGACTGGTTAGCTCAAACAAATTAAGGCATAAATGAACATGCAATTACAGAGCCAGGAGGGTTCTTCTCAGGGGCAAGTGAATCAATAACACTTGACAAGTGCAACAGTACAACAGGCCAGAACATCATCTGCAAGACGATCCGCCCAAAGGGTATTGCAATACCTGAAATCACAATTAAATTAATGGCACCTGAGAAAAAATGTGACTAAATTAGTCTCCCACCACATACTTTCAACAGAGATCCTGGCTAGTAACAATACGGAACTGAAACTTGCAGAAGACGTGAAACACAACACGTTAGAGAACTTGGACAAGAAATAAAAAAAGGGTAGGAAGGAAACTTATACCTACCTGTCCTCTAATTGTATCCCCCTTTACTCACTGGATTTTCCCTTGGGACGAAACGAAGGGGCTGCAGAAAATAGACTCAACTATATGCCAAGACAGAGATATGGCCTTATTCCAGAACAACTCACTTTACACCTCGTTCATATGAGACATTCGGTGACTAAACGACCAACCGACTCAACACTGAGAATGTGATGTGGGTGTTTTTTTTTTTATCTGGCTTTGACAGATTGAACATGGCTAAAAACCGGATGTACAGTTACGTTCAGCTTCAGGTCAGATGGGATTTGTTTTTTTTAGTTAACAGATATTGGTTCTACGGTCTCCTCAAAGCTAAAGTAACTTACATATTGGGTTGACTGCATAAATTGTACAAATTTCACACATTGTCCACTAGTTTGCAAATGCATACAATTTTAAACGTAACTCTTTGCTATGATCGTTAACATTAAGAACATGTAAGAAATAATGAATCAAAACGACTTAGCATACAAATCATGGTATATTATTATTATTAAAAGCATTCATAATTCATGTCATGTTTCTATGTTGGAAACTAATGATTGTTCGCTCGTTAGTAAAAACTTAAACTGATTTAAATATCAGTATTTGTATCCAAAGCATTCGTTTTCTTAAGATTAAACACAGAAACATGCAATAGAAGAGTGTTTGGTTACAAGAGATTGATAATTATTCTAATTATAAATTATTGTTAACAACATTATAAACTATGCATAAGGTTCTTTTTTTGTTTGTTTTTTTACAAACAGTCCATAATTTCACCACTGCCTTGTTTTGGAGTCAATCTTGCATTTATTTAAAACCGACTGCACATGGAGGGCAGTCGTGGCTCTAATGGATAGAGCGTCAGACTTGTAACCCGAGGTTGTGGGTTCGAACCAAGTGTGTGTACATTTGGATGGGTTAAATGCAGAGAACACATTTCACTGCTGGTTATACTCTGTATAATTGTGTATGTGACAAATATAGCTCATCATCTGAGAGCATTTTCCTCTTCGCCGAGGAGCACAAAATGAAAAAGCCAAATATTGAAGGATAGCATGGAAACCAAATGTCTGGCAAGCTCATGGAGGTCTTCATGTCCCTTGACAAGAAGGGAAAAAAACCCTCACAGCTGAAAGGTTTAAAAACGTCTCCATGGAGAGCCAGACGTGATGAACATGCTAAAAAGCCAAACAAGCCAATAAGTAAAAAAAAAAAAAAATCCTCCTGGCTCATTAGTGCTACACACTGAGGTTACTTTGTTGTTATGTCTATACAAGGTTGAAGAGACACAAACAAATTCACAAATCCCATGAGAGAGTTACAGTTTGATTTAAACCCAAATGTAAACCTCTTTCATCAATATTTCCATACTAAAACATCAGACACAACAATGCTATTTTATTTACATCGCACAGCGACAGATCAATCCTAAACACCATAAATGAGACGGTGTTTTAAAATAACAATCTTCAAAAGCCTAAGTCGTTAAAAAAAAGCGTCAGAGAAGGTTATACACTGGAATTAACACTGGAAACCAAATTCAACGCGGAAATTAAATTCGGCTGCACCATAATTACCATAACATGTATAATAACAGATCTAACGTTAAACCTTGTTCTGCTTGGACTGGCATTGTTGGTTATCTGTTGGTGGTGGGTAACATTTAAAACGAAGCGGGGTGAAGTTGGTTTTATATTCGCACATTTACACATTTCCGCGTTCAATAACTTTCTAATTATATGTCAATAATGTCGTTTAAAATAGCAATAAGCGGAATAAATTGGCAGATAATGACAACAACGAGAATGCTAACGTTACACCGGAATCGAGTTACTTTTCAAGCACATAATTTCAAAAGTCAGGTCATCGATTTGAAATAACCAACTTGACACATTAATAATTCAATCGTCTGAGACAGTCATGTAACGTTATATATATCCAAAAATAATCAGTGATTTATTACCGATGGACAACTAATGTTAGACCAAAACTGAGCTCGCTATACAGTTCCTTAAAAAAGACGCTAACAAAAGCGACGTTGATTCGAATCTAATATTAATTCTGATTTAAAATATGAGCGCTGCAGCTTTTGTAGAAGCCCAGTTCACGACGCGACGCGACAAACTAAACGGTGTAACGTTAAGAAGCTCGATTCTAAATTAAACGTTATGGGGCGCTCTGGGGGTCTTACACCTGTTTGCATTTGGTTTGCTTTAGGAGCGTCAGTCTCTGCAGCACAAACACAGCCAAGCCTAAAAATATCGCTATAATTCAGTCAACTGTCTCCAGTGTCCTCTGCGCGGTGTCTTACCTCGGTTGAAACAGATCGGCGTCACATCGCAGATATTATAATGTCTGGATGTCACGCTTATAAACGCATCCGAGCGCAAGGAGGAGACGAAATCTCGCCCTTCTAGCTGTCTTCTCTCTCCATCTACACGAATCAATCTGCACACACACACTTTCACTGTCCAGCTTCGAGACCCAACCAGTCGAGCCCAGAGTCGCCTACATCGATTGAACAATTTACAGTGCAACCACAAGACGCGACCAGCCGAGCCCAGATTCACACACATCAATCTCCACCGATTTTTACTGCCCATATAAATGTCATATTTTTTTGCCTTTATGGAAGCCATGTTTTTCAAAAAAGCTACATTATGCTATTAACCTCTCTCTCTCTTTCTTCAGCTTGCTCCCTTTATCAGGGGTCGCCACAGTGATCGGCACAATAGTATGCCATTAACCAAAAAAAAAAAAACTATATATATATATATATATATATATACACACTTTTTTTTATTCACAAGACAAGACTTAACACAAGACTCATATTTTAGTCTACCGTTTGTAATACTGATCTCACGATGTTCTTAGAAACCCTTACAATCATCTGAACACAAAATAAGAAACTTAAAAAACAAACAAAAAAATAAAAACAATGTTATGGTTTTCAAATGTATGCAACGGTCCTAAATGTATATGGCATTTATTTATATTTATTTATTTATTTATTGATTTTATTTATTTATTTACATATATATTCACTTTATATTTTAATATTTTGCTCCTCTTATTTTTATTTTTCATATATTCTGAACTTTACGGTTTTGTTCTTCTTTGCCTTGAAATAGGCTACATTTAACGTAAATTACTTAATGGAAAATATCACCCACCTGCACTCATGTTTGCTCTTGGATTAAATGCATTTGCTTTTTATTGGTTTAGCAATTAAAGCGTACTGGTTTGTCCGCTTTATTCATTTGCTGCATAATTCAACTTCACGAATACATTAACTGTGACTGTACTGCTTGAATAAAAAAAAAGCACTAGAGAGAAAGAGAGACAGAAAGAGAAAGAGAGAGAGAGAGATGCTTACCATTTATTATAGCCTACTTTTACACTTTCTATTTTTAGCATAAATAATGTAAAAAAATGAACAACTAAATTGTTATTATTATTATTATTTTGTATTATGACTTTTTCTTTCTCAGTACAATAATTGATTTGTCCCGCTAAAAACTTTCCCTGTCCAGTTTCAAGACTCGACCAGCACAGTCTGTCCACTCGATCCCAGAGTCCTCTAACATCAAGATGATTCACGAATAATTTCCCACACAGCAGCAAAACAAGCAGATATTTACCGTTTCACACTGCTTGAGATGAACCGACTTGACTCCGAAAGTGATCAAATCCCTTTCAACGCTTCTCCAGTGGCGAGAGATACCGCTGTTAAAAGCACAGGTCTGGTCGTGGGTCGGCACCGGTTATTGCTGGAGGTCGGTGAGATGCTTTTATTCGCTTTTTTACACACTCGTCCTTCGGGAGATTCGTACGAGAAACGAGCAAGAATAGCAAAACGAGGATGATTTATTGCTGGCAAATCCACAGGACGACTGCGCTGCGCTTGACTACAAGTCCTGTTTGGAGTCTTTACGACGAAGGAAACCTAATTAAAAAAAGAAAGATCAAATTAAAGTACATGTCGACAGTCAGCAGCGGTCACATGTCGAGGGTTTCTCCAGCCTCGCGCCTCGGTGTTTGATCGCAGTGTGTGGGAGAGAGCTGCTTTGCACTTGCTATCTAACTCAGCTGTGAATAAGATCTGTCCCTTTAGATGGAGGAGGAGCAGCATCGTGTACCTTCACACTCCACCCCTCACACGACTCCACCTCACCTCACTGTCCACAGACCAGATAGATAGATCAATATTGTGTGTTTCTATATACTCTTCACCCATGTTAAGGCTTAATCTTACGTCTTCCCTGACTTTGACGCTACATGCCATACAAGAACAGAGTAAGATAAGTATTTTTCATTCCTCATGAGGTCTCCAGGCCCCCTGTATGTCTCAAACAGGTCACATAATCCCCTTAGACACAGAGATGCAGTCTCACACACACATGTTTGTCTCAATACCAGCTCAGACATCATCAGCAGTACAGCAGTTTTATACTGTATACGCAAGACTTTGAGTTGGACGGTGAATACCCAGATTTGAGGGGAAACAAGGCGACCTTTGGTCCCTGGTGTATTTTTGTAGATGATAATATTAACAACATCTCCACAGTTTCTCATTCTGCAATCAATATCCAGCCATTTCTGGATATAAAGGTGGCTCATCTGAGAGACAACCCGAGGTGGCTATCACAGATCAATAAAGGCCATCTTTAATAAGGGCAAATGTCCTTGACAGTACATGAGGTCACATTTAAAGGAAATAGTCCAGAAACATCCAGACGTTTGATTGATGGGGTAACGCCTGGACGCTTCCAGAAAGCTTGATTGGAAATATAAAGCTGGGTAGAAAGCAACCATATTTTGTAGTTTCTAGTGCCTGGATATTTGTGTCAAAAACTATACAAAACAACATACAACTTAATCTAAATTCAATAGAAGTGCAGATGAAAAACTATAAAGAAACTAACATTCTCACAATTCAAGTGTTTTATTAGTCATGCCATTTGTATTATGAAAATCAGAATTTTAATCTAGAACTGCAAAAGAGATGATTGGATATTCCGCAGTGTTTATGTAAAAATAAAAAAAATCACAGAATACATTTTTGTATTCCACTGTGCTGTTTTCATTGCTCTGTTTTCTGCCATTACTGGGGAAACCACTACATTTCTGCCGATCCAAAAACGCCACCTACTGGCAGAGGATGAATTAGCATTTTCAATAAGCCCTTCTGCTGTGTTTGTTCAGAACGCAAAAAACAACCACCAAACACTAGGGTTGGGTACCGAAATGTAACCGGTATGTACTAGAACCGAATCAGAATGCAGATGTACGGACGTAAGAAGCATTATCACCGGCACCGCACGTGAAAAATTATTTCCTGACTGAGAAAATGCACGTGAACTCAATTCGGAAAGCTCTAATAATACAAGTCCAACAAATCTTTGTAGTTACGCGAGTGTGCTGTTTTCACATTCAGACTTAAAAGCACAACTCGGGGAATGAGAGCATCCGAGGAGCGTGTGAATGCAGTAATTACACTTACTCTGATGACCTTCCATTAACTAGCTAAGCTACTACTACTCCATAGGCTACTAATACATCGATTAGCAATGGATTATAAATATACTTAATTATTATGAAAATACCAGAGATGGCTTGAATAACACAGATAAACTATACATAGTCGTAGTCGAGTTTTTATTGTATTTATTTTTATCATTCTGAACTTTTATATCTTCTGTTTACTCAGTTACAGCAATAGCAGTGCCTTTATCCATATCCCTGGAGCTTCATGAGTTCCGCTACTTCTATGACTGGAGCTGTGGGTTTTCTGTGTGAGGGCGCCCTCTGGCGTCCAGTGTGAATGAAAAAGACATCATCCCCCGGTTTCACAGACTAAAATGTAACTCTCAGCTGTTTTAACTGAAATAAACTTGCACTGACTGATCCTAAAATATATCAGTGCCTTTGTTTTGTCTCAAGATGCACCCCAGAAATGTATTTCTTTTCTAAGCATATTTATAAAGTGACTTAAATGTTCTAATTGAACTATGATCTTATCCTGGTTTAGTCTAAGCCCTGTCTGTGAAACCGGGCCCATGTGTTTAGTGCAAATGGCCAATCCAATTATTAATTTGTAATTATTTTTTTTATAAATATCATTTAGGCACCGGTACCGTTTTAAAAGTATCGATTTGGCACCGGTATGGAAAAAAAAAAAAAACGATACCCAACCCTACCAAACACACAGTTGTTTATACATAAAAAAAGTGTTTTTGCATTTTACTGCATTGCTTTTATATTGTTTTCTATGTAAATTAACGCTAGATGGCCGTATCTCGCATAACACAGCTTTAAAAAAAAAATACAAAATGCTGAACTTAAGTTAAAATAATTTATTTTTTCATTGCAATACCCTGCTTTCTGCATTTTTATAAGCACTAACACGGTCTGTGTGAATAACCCATTACAGGTTTGGAACAACATGAAGGTGAATAAATGATGAGAGGCTTGTCGTTTTTGGGTGAACTATCCCTTTAAATCATTTCAAAAGTCAGTTTGAGCTTCTCAATTTTCTCAGGTAAGATGATATTTTTAAAGAATGAAAAAAAAGGAAATATCATTCAATACAATTATCAGTTGCTTACGTCATGCTAATATAATGTTAAAATATTCACACTAATAATACAAATAATAATAATATATTGCAAATTTCAAATGGTGGTGCACAAACTCCAGCAGGACACAGTTATAGGTTAGTCAGAGGAAATCCATTTGAGTGTGTCTGATGTAAAGTGACACAGCAATGTCCCTGAGAGCAGCCATGTTTGCAGGGCTTCAAATCCTATTTGCTTTTTCACTTAAGGTATTAAAAAGGAACGACAAGCCAGAAACAATAGTGTTCTTGGCTCTTTTAGATGCAGGTTTTTAAGGCAATGATAACTAATACTATACTGCTATACTGTACGCATGTCCGAGCAACCTCCTCAGAACATTTTACACAGTCGCAGGAGATCAAATATTAAATACTAGATCAGGAAAGCCTGCCTTAGTCTTCAAAAGAGTTAATAATAATAATAATTATTATTATTATTAAGCATGTTTACACAATTTCCATAGTATATATTTTGTATACTGTAGTATTATACAATCAATAAAGATTTTATAATCAAAATATATAATATTTAATATAACAATATACAATATCATAATTGACATTGAAAGTCTCAAAGCATACCTTAAAACCCATATATAAATAAAAATATATATATTATCTTATAATTAATATTTTATATTATTATTTCATTCTTATTTTACAAATGTATACATCATGGTAGCACAGTTTGTTTCGACTGCCTTCATGCTGAACTTAAAAATGTATTGAAATAAATTAAATATATTTAATTGTTTTGCAGTAATGAGAACGCAATGAGAATCATCAAAGCAAATAATTACATTTACGAGCAAACTCAAAAGCAAATTATCCGGAAACACTACAGTAATAAGAAGTCTTGGAGAAAATGGGCTTAATTATCAAAACTATTATGTTTTATGAAAATACTTGTGTGATATCTTTATTGTCAAGATTATACATACATTTTAATTATCCTAAAAAAATGTAATTGACGTTCTTGATTTCATTTTTTAAATAAAAACAAATATATACTGTGTGTATATATATATATATATATATATATATATATATATATATATATATAAACAATCAAATACTGTGAAATATCAGATTTGAGAAAAACTGATTGTGAGCGTTTGTAAAGATTGAGTTTGTTCACAGTAGGAAGCACCAGCGCTCAGCATTAAGCATTCGCTTACCCGGGTTATAGAGCATCATGAATATTTAATACAGAGGTTATGTTTACTGCTCAGGTTGTGTTAAAGTGTGTTGGCTAGAAAATGACATCTACATGCTTTGATGCATAAGCACTCGCTCATAATGCAAGTGTCTGCTTTAGTTTCGCCTCTGTAGCTCAGCAAACACTGAGATGCAGACGGGCAAGAAGTCTGCGTTGATTTTGCGCATGCCTACCTGCGCCAGCCCGTTTTGTTTTCCGCTCCAGAAGCGATTAACCCAGTTACACCAGGACATCTCGGTGAACACGGTGTCTTTCTGATTAATAATGTATTGCCTCCACAAATGGCCTGCATGAGGGAAGCTAGCAGACTGACAAAGAGGACAGCTGAATGCCCCAAAACTTGGCATCTTTGCTCTGTAGCAACTTTTCCAATTATGGTTTTTGCGCATCTTTTACCGTCATCATGAAGGCATCTGTTTTTTAGTTGTTTTTTTTGAAATATTGATGGTCCATTTATTTGTAAAGTGGCCAAAAGTGTCTCAATTACTAGGATAAATGAGTTCAGCAGAGCAAACGAGGACGTGGCTTTGTTCATCCATGTCTGAAAAATAAAAACAGCTGCAATATGAATGCTGACATATGCGATGTGGCATGCCCATAATGCATAGTGTCAATCTGTGCGGCTTCCCTCTCAGACTAGAACATTGTACACGCGCGCGCGCGCGCAACACACACACACACACACACACACACACACACACACATATTCAGATTCATAAATTAAATTGTCATATCTTTGTGGGTGGCCCGCCCATGCAGAAAACATGCAGTATTTTCCACATGCAGTTGCGCAAATGCAGAGCTTGTTATATGAACATAAACAATGTGGTGGCAATTATTATGATTTATTATCCCAGTGATAATATATTTCCAAGGTTGGGGAAAGTTACTTTTGAAAGTAATGCATTACAATATTGCGTTACTCAATAAAATGTAACTAATTACGTCACTAATCTAACAACAAAAAAACAAAAAGTTATTTTTTTGGAAATAAAGTTATATTTTTGAAAAAGTAACAATATTGCATTACTCAATTGCGCTACTTAGTCACTTTTCATGGAAAGTAATGCATTTTGTAACTTTCTTTTGCATTTTGTAACAGCATTTTTGTTGTTGTTGTTGTTGTTGTTGTTGTTGTTGTTGTTGTTTTTGTCAATTGGACTTGCTTATTTGCTTTTAATAACAACAAACAAGTTACATATTTTGAAGAAGTAACTCAAATAGTTCATTGTAAATTCAAAGGTAATGCATTACTTTACTAGTTACTTGAAAAAGTAATCTGATTATGTAACTCGTGTTACTTGTAATGCATTACCTCCAACACTTTCATATTGGGCTATACTTTTAAAACGTTAACACTGTATTGTAAAAACTTTTTTTTCAACAGCTTGTGGTTAAAAACAAACAAACAAATAAATATTCTGCAACAACAGCAATTTATTAAAATGAATGGCACTAAATGTAATTTTTAACCCACCAATCAAATATATTTAATACTGAACTATTCTTTAATGAGATTAACAATAGGGGGAAGGGGGAGGTGGGTTGGGGGGGCTCTTTTAGCAGCTTGTGAAATAAATCAATATTTGTTTGCAACTATTTCAATTTATTTAAATGTTTTGTGCCAATTATATTATTTCTTAATCCAATTGTTGTTTCATATTAAAATGTATACACTTATTAAGTGTCTTTTCAAAACACTAAAACTGTATTGAAAAAACAACAACAACAACAACAAAAACATTCTTCCACAACAATATAACAAAATAAGTGAACAAATACCTGTATTGATTGATTTATTTATGTAAATAATTTATTTGCATAATGACTTTGATACTTTGAGCAGTGCACGCAAAACATTCAGTTGAAAATGAGAGACGGAATCCCATTAGCTTCTAAATGGTGTGTCAGAGGGTGAGAAATCATATAAATATGTAATCTATAGCGTGTTATATATCCTATTAGACCGCACGCATCCTACTGTTAGAGAAACTGCATCATTAACTCGTATATAAAGACAAACGCCGTCATAATCCATCACTCACATAGTTAAAAACACTGTGCTTGTTACCGCTCATAGGAGTCAGAATGTGGTGTTGTGTTAAATCATAACTGTGGGAGATTTGGATGAATACAAACTGAAATAAATGTAGTCAAACTCCTTCGTATTAGGTTAAAAATCTGGGAGGACTGTTATGGTGGTGGCCAAATTGACCCTAACTTGATTCAATATAATTTCCAAGAAATCACACAATTAAAAAAAAAACTAAAAGAAAACATTACAAATATGAATCAATAATACACAAAAATATACAAACATAAGAACGTGTTTTTAAAACTCTTACAGCTATTTTGAAAAAGTAATGTTCCCACAAATAGTACATTTTCTAAATAATATTAAAAAGCTTGTATTGTGTGTGCTTTTGTGAATAAGAATAACTGACAAAATACATTATGTGGTCAAATAATGACCCATAAATATCAACCGTTTTAGAAATTTTAAAACTGTTGAATCTTTGCATGCATGGTCATTATACTAAATGAGCAAAAGATAATATCAAGAAAAAAAATCATAGGTTAACCCTTTACGATTCCTGTAAAATTTGCCTAAAACGCCTAAAAAAGGCATACCCAAAGTAAATTGCATGCTGTTCTTGAGCCATTTGGATGATATGCATGATGTTGGTCTCCTTTGAAAGGTGACACTCTGAGGTTTGTTTCTCAACAGTCAGAATCACTGTAAGTCTTACTGATATTGAGTAATATCACTTTGAATACACTTAAAAAAATAAAAAATAAATTCCGCCTGCATTTTGTTTGTAAATAGAAGCCTGCAGATGACTATAGCTGGGAGGTATGAACTGGAAAATACATTGGGATCACAGAATGAAGCCTTACCAAGCCAAATTTTGCATTTGATAAACATTATATTAGAAAATTAGTGTTTTACACATGTTTATCTAATTTTATGTCTAGACGCTTCCAAAAAATTTACACTTGGGAGACTCCAAACGACCCTTTGTAACCAACGACACATACAATGCTGTAATTCTTGAATGCTTTAATGTACAGTCATCATTTTGGGCTCTAATGAAAGGTTACACTTAGAGCTATGAATCTCATCCAGATTCACTGTCAATAATTGCTGACACATAGTAACTGAAGCATAAACACATTATAGTGACATTTTTTTATAGAATCCAAAATTTGTACACTTTTAAAATTACATATATATTTATAATTTATAATCTAAATACATTTTTTCCTATATTTCTATTTCTGTACACAGTACATTATTTAATTTGTGTTTTTTTTCTTATATTGGTGTTATATTGCATCTCTACTGTGTTATTCCTATGTATGTCTGTACTATCATGCATGTCTGCATTATGTCAACAAAAAGTGGTCTGATAAAGACACAGATTGTACATGCTGTGTTTATTGTATCTTAAAATGGTTTACATAGTTGAAATCACAAGAATCTCAGCTTTCCGTGGATATATGACATGAAATTTGTTTTATTTATTTATTTATTTTTTTGACGACTTTACCCTGTCACCACTAGGCGGCGGGACGGCGTCTAGTTGGATTCGTAAAGGGAATCCAGCGTATTTCTGCTGGAAATACGTATTTTTTGAGTTGTATTTCTGACAACTCAAAAATCGACAAGGTCAAATTGACCTGCACCATATGCAGGGGTTAAGATATCTGGTATCTGCCCCAGACACCTAAGATTGGTCGACACCAATCTACTATCACCACTCTGAGTCGGATACGTCCAGCCCCCTATGGACACTATCATTTTGGAATTAAATATCTCTAGTGTCCCACGGACCTGCTGTGCTGCAGTACCAGACACGACTCTGTTACTGAGCAGATCAAATTCCCCACTGCTGCATTGATTAAACTAATAATGATAAGAATTTCCATATTCCTTAAAACACTTTCATTACCAGTATTTTAAAGAAGTCTTCATTCTCCATCAAAAATCTACACCACAGTGGGACTGTTTAACTTTTACATAATTACATTCTAATTTTACCAAAGCAAATATAATGTTTTCTAATTCCTCTTATTTATGTTCAGATAAATATTTGCATTTTTTAGCTAAGACCATTTCATAAAATGTTGGTACAAAGGTTCAAAATTATGATGCTGGCTTCAAGTAAGACTCAGAAGAGCTTTTATCAACACATAAATGGTTTGATCTGATCAAACAAGCTGGAGTCCTGAGCAATTAAAAATACAATATGAAAAAAAGATGATATCCATTTGTTGAATTTTGATTCTAAAACATGTGAGAAGTTTTACCTTATTCCCTTATCAAAACAAAACTAAATCTCAAAACGATCACAATTTTAAAACGTTGTACCAACAGTAGATGAATTGGATTAATGTAAGCAACTCTAAACATAAATGAGGAGCATGAATAAATTAAAATAATCACAATATAGTATCACAGTCCATTACATTAAATTGATTCTAAAACATGGGTGAAGTTTCACTCTTACTACATAATTAAAACGCAATGAAACAAAACACAAAATAAAAGCAAAATAAAAAAGTATATATATTAATTCATTAATTAATCAATTAAAACTAATTCAAAACAAAACCAAGCAAAACAAAACAAACGACAGTCAAAGAAAAATCAAACAAATAAATCAATAAAATAATAAAACACTAAACAAAACAAAACACTAAATCTAAGCACAAACAATTTAAAAAAGCAAAAAATAAATAAACTTAATCACAGCAAAGCCACAAAAAATACAAACAAAACAAAGTAAAATCAAGCAAAACAAAATCAAAACAAGACAAAAACAAATGAAAACATAAACACAGCAAAAGTAAGCAAAGTAGAACAAAACAAAATACACAAATCACATCAAAGCAAATCAAAACAACATAATCGTTTTAAAAGTAAGGTAGGGTGTTTATATATATATATATATATATATATATATATATATATTATATATATACAGAAAGTACACAAATCAAATATATGACAAAATAAAATGTGTGATTACTGCACCATTGCAATGAAATAAATGAATAAATGAGTTAGTATTGAGTAACTTTCATTTTAGACACTATATTGCCAGATGACACTTGTCCAGATTCGTGGACCAGAACTAAGTGTTCTATAAGTATTTAGCAAGAGAAAAATAATTGGTCTACAGTTTTTCATTCATTTTAAGTAAACATAACTCATAAAACATTGTCTTTATTTTGAAATGCCCATAAAGATCTATTATTTTTAAAGGGAAACACTGACGCTAAAATTACATCTTTTTAAACATTGCTTTCCTAAAAATCTTCAGACAAATTTGCCTTTGATATAATTTTCTTTAAAAGGTGTTGTAGACAGTAGCAGTCAGGTTCAGAAAATACATCGAAAGACATACATTCAAGCAGCTGAGCAAACAACAAGGGAACAATGTGAACTAATCACTCAGATTATGCCTGTGAAGCAGACGCTCCTGCACAAAAACCCACTTTCACACCAACGTTCCTCACATCTCTTCACAATGCAATCTGAGCGCACAAAAGATGACATTTAATGGGAGGGTCACCTTCAGGTAGCTGGAAGGCTCTGATATCATATGACACGGGGCCAAGATAAACATCTGAGAGGACATGTTGACTCGTAAAAGAGATGGAGGTTTGGAGGGAGGCTTTAAAAAGGGCAGCACCTGTCTTCTTAGAAAATTAAAGACCCAGGGTTTTGAGGACACTTTTATTGCTCAGGAAACTGGAAAGGGCTCAGTTATGTTTTGTTTCAAGAGATAGTTCACCTAAAAATGAAAATATTGTTATAATTCGGTTTGATCTTTCTTCTGTGCAATAGAAACACACATGTTGTTTTTCAATAGGTGTAATGGTTTTTATACTGTACAAACTGTATTTTTTTTATCCCTTACCCTAAACCTACCCCTCACACAAAAAGTTCTGCTATTTTCATTCGGTATGAAAAAGATAATTCAGTATGATTTCTAAGCGGTTTTCCTCATGGGGATCAAACAAATGTCCCCAACAAGGTCAAAATGTACTGGTATTCCTGTGCTTGTGGGGACATGTCCCTCACAATGTAGGGAATACCAGGTAAACACACACACACACACAAATATTGGTTTAAAAATGTCAGTGTTTTATTGTCCATACAATGAAAATCAGTGGTGTCCCATGTTCATTGTTTTGGACCCCATTTACTTTCATTGTATGGGCAACAATGTGTGTGTGAATTATACCTTTAAGTACTTTGCCAGAGATGTTGCTCCTTCAGCAAAAAACTAAACAAAAGAAGTACTAATGGTCACATTAGTAGTATTTCAACAAAATGTTGTGGACAAAAAAATGGGGAACTTTCTCGTCCTCGCGCGAAACTCCCGATCGCCTAGATTCCTCCTGAAATGACTCAAATTCCTATTGGATTGACTCATTATTTTTTATCTTAAGAGACAATTATTTAGACAATTTATCTTTAGACAATTAATGTGGATTGTATAGCTTAGATCATCAAGACATATTTGAAGAACACTGAATCATTTGAAAATCTCTGACTTTTGTTTGGAGACTTGACAATTCTGAGAAGCAATTGAGATAATTTCTTATAGAAGTCTACGGTATCTTCATACCCACACTCTTAAAAATAAAGGGGAAACAATCTTTTTTTTGGTACATTAGAACCACTATTTTGGGTTATTAATATAACTTTTTCCACTGTAAATAACCTTTTGTGAAATAGAAAGTTTCCATGTATTTTAAGGTTCTTCATGGAACCAAGGAAGACAATAAAGAATGTTTATTTTTAAAGAGTGAAGTGTCTGTTTCTCAGGAGACAAATCTCATAATCCAGAGACATAGAAGAAACAAATTACATATCAAAGAGATCTTATTCGTGATCCTTTTTTTCAATGGGATCTATTTCGTATGGTCCTTCTTAACACTATTAGTTCCCATTGAAATGCATCTGTACCTGTACCTGTAAATAACTACCTGGGGGCAACAGGATCCGCGCTTAATTGCGTACCTTCATCAATGGGAAAGTTGGTAAGAACCTGATTATCCTACAAGTAACAACCCTCTATCTTCTCCTTTTCGTTCCCTTGGGGTGTAAGGATGGGTCACTAACATTTCTGAGTGAGGCGACATGTGGAGCCAAGCCACTGATCTTTTGTCTTGGAGATTCCTTCAAAAGCCCTGACCTGACATTGGTATTTTCAGGCAATCTGAGGAATTCCAGCCTTTTGTTGGCCTTTTCTTTTGAGAGAAGCGTGTACGTCCACAGGGCACCAAAACTAGAAGCGTCTCACCTTGCTAATCAGCTGCTCTTTCATTAAAAAGCTTGTTTATCCCCAAACATGCCCCTGCATTTAGTAGAGACCAAGGGAATGCTGTTTTGCACCAGGAGATCCCTTCAGAGAAACCTCAAAAACGGCATCCTAAAGCCTCTGGGCCGTGGAGGCATTCCACAGTAATTTCAATCCCAGACGGTGTTGCAAAATACAGTCACCTCCCTGAGTCACATCTCATAGCCGCGCATCTCATTATTCAGCCTGGAAATTACTGTCATTGTGCACTGAAGTGGGTTGCAAAAGCAGAGCCCTTAACTCTATTCTGTTATATGATGTCACTATCTTTGTAAAGCAGAAAAAAGACACTCGTGGGACTCTCTGCGTGTTGGGCGTATTCAATGAGCCATAAAGTAAATAGTTAGTAATTGGCTCTTTTGAATCCTTTATGGGAATTATTGGCCGTGAATGCATTTTTCAAGCAGATTGTGAGCGAGCCACTTTGGAGTGGAGGAGTGGTGCAGATACCGTTCTTTGAATGCAAGCGTATGATCCATCGATTGGAGAGTAAACAAGTGCATCTTGAATCCGTAATTTGCATTTTGTTAAACCAACATTTGCATCAGCGCTCCTGTCCAATGGCTAGACAAAAATCAGTTGCTTTGGATCCCGGCTATCTCATGATGACATTTCTCTGAAGCCCGGGGCTGTTTGTGCGTATCAAGCTTCTGATCAATTCCCAAATCGTGGTTCCACTCAATAGGAAGGGACTTATTTCTTGCCTGCGACCACAATACAGCCTGGGCTCTAGATGCAATGGAGCACTACGGATGACGCAAAGTGCTGAAACTGGCTATCTGGGAATGTCAACTCGGCCCAGACTTACAGTCTGTAAACAAGCCCGAGCGTAACATCTCTGTTTCTATGCTGATAGTTTTGTATTACAGTAATTACATTAGATCGTGATAATTGAAATAAATAGGTTGAATTGCATTGCTGATATTATATCTAGCCCTACGTCAAGGGCATTTCTTGTTGTACACTTGTATGTTAATATGAATAATAAATACATATTTAAAACAATTATTCAAAATCACCAACCTTATTATTAAAGATTCCCAAATGCCTGTCCAAGAGCTCCAGGATGTTGATGCCACAACCCTTGTACAATACAAGACTTGATTTGTACTTGAGGGATTCGATTGAATTTAATTCAATTTAATATATCTGGGATTAATTTGCAATGCAAATCTTGTAGGATAGCAGCACTGCTCTAAGGGTTAGGAAAGGACCAAGAGTGAACGTTAGAGGTTAAAACGATTGAATGTTGCTAGGCAACATATAATTTGGCTCTGTTATATCGCATGCATGTCATTACCCAAAATGATGGCTCTGCATTCTAATTATATGTTTAATTGGTGCATGTGGACACAGAATCATGTGAGGCCAAAAGTGCATGTTTTATGAACAGGGTCATGGAGGACAACGGCCAGAGACAGAACAATACTGTTGCATGGAGGAGAAAATATATATTTTTTGTAATTTCTTCTCAAACATTAGATTTTATTCATTGGCCTAAATGCATAACAAACCATACAAAACAACAACTATCAAACTAAATCTAGAAAATCATTTCACTGTTGCTAGCACTCTTTTTTTAATGCATAACCAAAAAAGCCAAATTTTCACTGAACGTCTACCGTAATTTTTTTCATGTTACGCACTGTGTATTTGCATCTGAATGTAACCACCACAATTATACAACCAATTATAAGTTTAGTTGTCATTCTGCAATATATACTACAGTTATAATAGCCAATGCTGTTATTGTTGACTAAAATAATAACTAAAAATAAAATAATAATTAACTGAAGTTTTTATTTTATTTGAAATACTAAAATGACTAAAATCGAAAACTGAACAAGCTATATATGTAAATGTAAAAAAAACTGAAGAAAATGACAAAAGCACATAACAAAATAAAAAGATAAAACTGAAAATATAAATAAAAGTTAAATTAAAATAGTAATAAATATTATATATAAGATACTAAAATAAAAACTGATTCTAATAAATGGTGTGCACTGCTACTAAAAAAAAAAAAAAACATTGAAAGATTACAACTTTAAACTGAAAGGGTTACATGACTTTATTCAAATAGGTGAAATACTTAAGGTAATGAATTCACTTCAGTTTTGACATAGTGAACATCTTCAAAACAAAACATTCAAATTCATAAATGCTCAACTAATATTGTTGTACTTCATTCCCATTTCAACATGGCAAGTTAAGAAAGAAGCAAGTGCAACTTAAACAATTGTGTAGTTGAGAATTACTGACAAATATACTATACTGTCTCTAAAAGCACTCAAGAAGGCCAATTTCCTTTCTTGCTTCCCACCAGTCATATGGGATTAAAAGCAAAGACAGGAACGTATTTCTCAGAAATGAATCCATTTGCATGACTTGCTTTTGGGCAATTTTCTGCTCAAGATCAAAATGAAATGCTTGAAATCATTGATTTTGCATTGCGTCTATGCGCATTCTCATGGTTGTGATAATCCATTGACCACCTGTTCACCCCCTCCATGGCGCTGAGACCTAAGTAACTCAGTCACGGCTGCTTAAAACTTATTGAACCATGGAGAAAAGGTCAACCCCCACTGAAACCTCGCGTACAATCCAACCCAATGAATTCCACATACTCTTACAGTCAAGTGGGAGTGAGGCCTTGAACAGAGTGCAGACTTCCATACCAGATACAAAGATTCAGAATTCTAAATGAATACACCTCCAAGAGTTATTTTAGAATGCCCCAGAACCAGATCAATGAAATTTGGACGTTCTGAAGTAGATCAATAGCGATTACTCGAAACCTTCTGCTCTTTGTAATTGCAAAGTGAGAAGAGATTGGCCCTACGCCACCAGGCCGCCTCTGTTCCAGGCTGTTATTGGGTGGTCATTGTTATTTAGATGTACTGACAGGTTTGCACTCCCCCGCCCTTTCATGCCACAGTCCCGATTGTGTTGCTTTGACCAAACAGATGTGCCTGAGCAGCAGTTTTTTTCCCAAAACAATGCTTTCAAGCCTTTCTCGGCTTACCAAGACTCACAAATCTTAGCTTTCTTTTAAATGCCCAGTTGTGAACAGCAGTACATTTTCACGTGAATTGGAGTTTGTACTAAACTCCGTGAGACCAGTAAGTCTATTCTGGTGTTGCTAGGCAGATTCTTGTTTATATGTGATTTTGTTTAGAACAAGTGGGACCAACAAGACCGAAGTTGGATCCATCTTTGGGCTCTGATGAATGTATACGCTTTCAATAATTTGGTGCTCCTTTTGGGATGTACAAAGGTAAGATATCTACAACCCAAACACTGACGTATTTTTTTGAGCTAGAACAACTCACATGGGCTTTGAAAACACCTGCAAGAGATACAGAAATAACAATTTAACCACAGTTCGCTGTCTGTTTCGATTCTTCTACAGTTTACAATGAGAAAGCATGGATCCCCGCACATAAATCATATATGTAGGGTTTGTCAAACTGAGCATGTTACATTCCTGTTAAACCCACAAATCAGCAATTTATGGAATGTGTAAAACATGAAAACAACCAAAGATTCAGGATGCTGATGCTAATTTACAAAGAATGTAAAAGTAGAGTACTTCCAAATATCTGCAAATATTTGCCGCAGAATTTCTTTAATTTCCTTTGGCTGTTTGTTAATCGAACTCGGAGTATTTGATTGACAATATTTGCTTGTACTTACTCGCTTTGGTTAAAATTGAGCATGCAGGTCCAACGCCAAATTTGACATTACATGCCTAAAGCTATAATGATCTGGAAGGGAAGTCTAAATTCGCACCGAGAATCTGGAAACACACTGGAAGTGCCTTTTTAACTAATGAGAAACATTAGTCAAGACACCCCTTGTGTTTTTCACCAATCTCCGGCTTTAAGAAGTAGGGCGAGACATGGCGCCCAAAGCGGGGAGCCGCACATATTAATTACAGCTGAAGAAGATATTTGCTCATCTCACCTGGCGTTCCAGGGGCTAAATGACTCGGAAGTGGACCGGACCTCTGATAAATCCACGTTCAATCTGTACAGATCGGCATATGGTTCACGTTATCATGCAATATGAATTTAATAAACAAGTACCGTAAGCACCTGTTTAAGAGTCTGATCTGTCACGAGCACCACTAAGATTAAATTCCCACCAATCCTTGAGGGAAAGGTCCTTGGTTTTATGCGTTTTCACTCTGGTACACAGTAAGCATTGGCAATTTCTTTCTGAAACAACATTGCGGAGCATTCTAATGATCCCGATTCCAAATCCGCAGGGTTAAACACCCAAGTGTTCTGTTTCAAACAACTCATTCGACAGACGTGAGTGTATTAACAGAAGAAGGTGCTGAGCCGCTGATGTGTGCAGGGACAACTTTCAATGTCAGTAGGACAAACGCGCTTATGAATCTGAATGAAAAAAAACCTCTGACTCAACAGTGAACCAATGTAACACCCCCTACTTACTGATTTATAAGAGCTATTCTCGGCTATTTGTTCCATTATTCTTGCTTCTGAGAACATCTGTACTGGAAACAAGGAAACACTTGTCAGCAGCTTGTCCGGTTTTTGCTCCCACCACAGCATTGTTGAGGTCATCTCCCGAGTATCATTGTCATGTCTGCTGTAAAATAAGTCTTTGAACTTCCACCATTAAGTAAATTTGAGTCCTTCAGTAGTGATGGCATGGTCTCATTATCGAGGTTTCAGTGTGTAGCGCCAGATGCACTGACCCTTGGGGGTGTTCGGTGACAAGGTTGTGGAGATGATGTATATCTCACTGTGTGATCTGCTCTCATTTTCCCGGCTTATTACAGGCTAGAGTCGTTCAACTTTGCAAATAATTTCTTGTGGAAATGAGGACTTCAAACACTATAACCAAACAATTCTCATGGGAATATATTATTTTCTTAAGAATCATCTATATTCACTGACCCTTTCATTTGTTCTCACCTGCCTGTAACACGTACTGTTGAGTTTGTTCACTGTTTATATATAACGCCCTTATTATTTACAGCCTGGTCACATCAGACACAATAAAATGCTATAAAGAGTAAAAATTGTATTTAACCTAGACTACTCTCACCAAGTTCAATGTCACATTTTTGTCATGCTTGGACGTTTTTTAAGTTGTGATGCATGCACACACACACACACCCACACTGGATTCCACGTTGCATGGGGACATTCCAATGATGCAATGGTTGTTGTACCGAACAAACTATATTTTATATCCCCTTAACCTTAAACCTACCCATCACACAATTTTCTGAATTTTTAGATTTTCAAAAAACTTAATTCTGTATGATTTACAAGCTGTTTTCCTCATGAGAACAAAAAAAGGAGAAGGATATTGCTATGTTGTAAGGGCATTTTCTCTCCATATTTATCTCCATAATGTAGGGTAGGGGTGACTGGTGGCAATTTAAAAAAAAAAAAAAAAAAAAAAAAAAACCTTTTCCTTCATAACTCCCAAACTACTTGAAATACACTTGCCATATTTTGCTTCAAGAAACAAATATAGGTGCACTAAATATTAATACAATTGGTATATATTTTCACTAATAAGGACAAGACTTTAATTTTAAATTAAATACAAAAATTAAGAGTTTTACAATTGCCCCGGTCTCCCTTATACCTTAACCATACACAATTCTATACGATTTTGAGCCCTGAAAACAAAAAAAGTAATTTAGTCCGACCACTTGTGTTTTAAGGGGGAAAACAAAATTTTTGTTGGAATAATAATTAGATACTTAGTTCAGTATTGCATATTTTGGATTTATTTACTTGCAAATTCCACCCAAAATTGCCCCTTTTAAGCCCTGTGAATTCCATACACTGTAATAAATGGCTGAGGGGAATCTGCTTACACAAACACCTAGCAAAAACAAAAGGTGGAAAGTTGTGAGCTGTTTTGTTTGACATTTATGAGTATGAACACTAGGAAATATTATGTTACGCTTATGCATTTTATATGGGCTGTTTATCAAGCTTGCTGGCAGCCATGTGGACATCAAGATCAAGATTTTTCCAGAATCTGAATCTGTTGTTTACAGTAATCATGTACCCTGTTTCCGAGAGCAGACCTTTCATTTAGTTTTTTTTCAAGGAACACGTTTGCTTTTGTCTTTTCATATGAGGTTTTATCTTCCTCCAAGCTGTCAATATGTTGGGAAGTTTCTTTGAGCACACTTTGAGCCTATTGAACTTATTCTCTGGGTTGGCATTCCATACGAGGCAATTGATTTTAGCTTTAGCGAGCGGCCAATGGGAAAAAATAAAATAAAATAAACACAATGGTGGAACATAAATGGGCTCTGTGTCGATTCATTCAAGACCTCACAAGTGATTTTCACTGAACATATGACATTTCTAAGGAAAAAGAAAAACCGCAATAGCTCTGAATTTGTTGAGTGAAAGTAAAACCTGTACCGGCTTTCCTGTAGCTCAACTAGTAGAGCATGGCACTAGCAACGCCAAGATCATGGGTTCGATTCCCAGGGAAAGCAAGAGCTAATAAAATGTAGAAACTGTAACTTGAATACAATGAAAGTCGCTTTGGATAAAAGCGTCTGCTAAATGCATAAATGTAAATGTAAATGTAAAACAAAACCCCAAATCTTAATTTACACAAGCATGTACACGTACCTTCCACCTGAGCTTTCTGGAAGTGAGAAACCAAAATATGTTTTGATAACACTGAGGTATAGGTGGGGCATTTCAGGAATGCATGGCTAAAATCCAGCTTACCTCACAGGTTATTTCAGGTTAAGCCCTGCTGAGCCCTCCACAGCAATCTTCATGAAATAACTATAAACCACCTACTGCTAGATAAGAAGCCCTGTAACATGAATGAGTCCCAATGCTTTCTTGTTTATTCCAGTCATGCTAATCTAAAAAAAACAAAAACAAACATGGAATTATTAATTCTCCACGATTTTAATCTGCCCAATGATGTTTAATTAGTCATTAGAAAAAGGTTTGAGGTTGTACAATTTAGCAAGATTATTAGACACAATGACTGAGTCCACATTGATCTGATATATAAAAATAAAATAAAAAAATCCTCTATCCACAGAAAATTCTTTAAGCGTTTTCCAAAAGTTGTCTCATCCACATGTCTGAAAATGCTTAAAGATGCACGTGCGTAAACTATCATAAACACTCAGTAGCTATGTTTCCATCTGTGTATATTTATGTGAATTTTGGAAGATTGCATAAAAAAAAAAAAATCTGAATGGAAACACAAAGATGTGCATAAGATCTTATGTGCATAAAAAAAGCAATTGTATAGAGCCAGGCAGGCAAAATACAAAAAAAATTGTGCGCACAATTAATACATTGTTTTGTTTGACTAAATTGTGCATATAAATGTACTAATTTGTTCCCTCGGTTGAGTAAATTGCTAAATTAAGGCGGATAATATTTTTATTCGATATGAAAACATTTACTGAATAAATTCCTCGATGTTCAACAAAAAACTTACTTTGCTTCAACAAATCATGCAGCAACTTTAATTTTTATCATTAATACTTTGTGCCAGTTTCCCAGGAAGTGACGATTTTGTTCTCTTGAACAGATGGGATAGTAACGCAAATATTCACTATTGTTTTATGCAATATTCAAATTGTCTGCGCAATAATTTTATTAGCAAATATCCAATCACTTGCTGGTACGTCCAGGTCGCACTCAAAATTGCCATCACATGTATAATATGAAATGCAAATATTATCATTTGCCACTAGACAGCAATTGCGAGTCAATATTTTGCCATCTTTGCCAAATCCTGTTTTATAATCGAGACATCATCTGATAAAATCATTATACATCTACTAGGGATGTGACGAGACCTCGTGGCACGAGATTTCACGAGATCGGATGTGCTTTGGTCTCACAAGAACGTGACGATGTCCTTGCAAAACATTTGGAAGTGTTTACATTAGAGCTGCACAATTAATCGTTAAAAAATTGCGATCTTGCTTCAAACACCCATGCAATCTTTTTCCTGAATGATAAAGATTCAGCTATGTCTATTGCACACTAAAGCAGCAAATGTGTCTGCAGTGTGGAAGTATTCAAAACTTTCAGAGAAAGATGCAACACTCATTACAAGCAGGAAGCACTGACTGCGAGACGGTTTAGCACTACATCTCATGTCTCCGATGAGAAGAGGAAGGGTGGATGATGCTGGCTACTGTATGATGATTGAAATCGCGAAATGGCCTCAAACGATTAGTAAATAAACTGCAGAATGTTGTGTTTTCTAATACACGCACAAATTGCATGTAAGTTATTCAAACAGCGCTGTACAAGCTCGCGGCGCTAGGGTTCAAAGTCCAAAGCGCGAGAAAAATCTGCACTAAAACACTGTTACCCGGCAGCTGCTCAGTAAAATTTTTATTAGTTTTTTTATAGGCATGTGCCAATGCGATACGTGTGACAAACATCTTCCCAAACTCGTCAGAATCATTTATAAATCTGCTATCAACAAAAAGAAGCACTGAGGTCTTCCTGCGTGTTTCTGCCAAAATAAAAGCTCCATCAACATTCATAAATGTTAGCATTGTAATTGTACTGTTTTTTTGTAAAATAAAATAAAAAGTAAAACAATAATAATTATAATAATAATTACCATACAACAGCTCTATTAATACATTTATTATAACTTTCACACATCGTGTTCAAATTGGGATCTGTAATATATTCTAATGTTTTAAAATAAATCTCTTCTTCTCAGCAAGGCTGCATTTATTTGTACAGATAAAAATACATGCCTGACTCAAGAAGGGGTCTCGAAAATGGCCAAAAATTGTGCTTTGTTGGTATATAATGTCTGCTAGAATGTTAAAAAATATTCAGTGTTAAGTAAATTATTTAAATTGTTGTTTTGTAATTGATTGTTTTATTTGAAAAGCAGGACAAATCAGAAAAAAAAACATTTTTTGGCTATTTAATTTATGAAATGGTGAAAAAAATTGCAAAATAGGCCTACACGGGGGAAAAATTTGAAAAACCATGTTTAGGATTTGGCCTTCGGCTCTATATTTAATTTTGTTCGGCTTCAGCCAATATTTTTCATTTCGGTGCATCCCTAAGAAGTACTGGTATAAAAGTTTATAGTTTGGGTATAAACACTTACAATAGTAATCAAATAGTAGCAGTAGCG
Organism: Oxygymnocypris stewartii; assembly: GCA_003573665.1. Taxonomy (NCBI): domain Eukaryota; kingdom Metazoa; phylum Chordata; class Actinopteri; order Cypriniformes; family Cyprinidae; genus Oxygymnocypris; species Oxygymnocypris stewartii. Next base: position 1,537,035 of record QVTF01019827.1, on the reverse strand, counting down.
TGTATAAGTACTCTACAGTAGAGATCAAAACGAAAGTATCTTAACACTAATTGTTAACGACAACCCGTTTAACAAGTATTTGTCATTGAATCATTCATTCATTCAGGAGATTCCAATAGTGAAACAAGTCTTTATGAAGTGAGACACTGACTCCTTTATTGATTTTTGTATTGATTTTGTTCAAATGAATATACATTTTTAAAAGACTTAAGCAATGAACATTTTGTCAGCACCACTAGTAAATTACATTATTTTGTTTAGTTTCCTAATCTTTTTTTTCAGAATCGTGATCTCCAATTCATATAAAAAATTGTGATTCTCAGTTTATCCAGAATCGTGCAGTTCTAGTTTACATGTTGTAATAGCTGCATATAATTCATTCAAATATATGTTTAATTTCATAAAGTACAAGTTGATTTCAAAATGCATGGAAATTATTTTGCATTTTGTGTTTTTCAGTTGAATAAAATACTATTTTCCCTATATATTTGATCATTGAGGATTTAAAAAAAGAAGTCTAAAAATCTCGTCTTGTCTAGTTCTCGTGAACTCAGTCTCGTGTCTCGTCTCGTGGGATAAGTGTCTCGTCACACCCCTAACATCTACACTAACAAGCGACAATATGTGATTGTTTTGGCTATATTACTGTCTTGCCTCATTCAGCGCACTGTCTGCATCTGAGTAACAAACTTTGACTAAAAGTTCAATTAGTCAGTAAGCGACAAGTGTGCTTTAAGTGACAGTAAGCGTATGTGGAAACACTGCCTTTTACTCATTTATTAATGAGTCTGCTGCGTTACGGCCAGCTGAAAGCGCTGCTTCACTGCCTCTCACTGTACAGAAGAGATGCCGAGAGAGGCGATACTGCACCGGGAGAGTCAGACCTCGTGCTCGCGGGGCAGCACTTGGCGACATCTTCCAACTGAATGAAAACAAAGTTTTTTTTAAAAAATAGCTAGGTTTGTCAGTATGTACCTTTTATGGGAAAAAGCCAATAAAAGGGTCTGAAAGTTGCTAAATATAGTGCTGAAGTCGCGCTCGTGTGTGTGAGACGCGGGAGCTGATAGTAGGGGGCGGTGGGTATTTGTGGCGGTCGATGTGGATATTGTGGCGGACAGCCACAAATAAATCACCGTGGGAAACACTGTATTTCTCACATATTCTCATGTATATATGTATGTATATGTATTTAAAAGTTGCCTGTGATGGGCTTTGGTTCATCATGTGACTTTCTTATCACCACCTGCTTTTGTTTTGCTATTTTTTCTGCTTTTTACTAAACAGATTTCAGTACTTCCATCGGTTGGTATATTAACATTATATTAGATAATGAAATTACGGTATTTAAATGTATTTTTAAGTTAAATCAGTAAAAACCTAAAATGTTACTACCATAGTTTTTATGGTAAAATTCTGGTAACCACAGCTGCAAGTTTTTACCGCACATTTTACGGATTTTTGTTTTTACAGTGTAGATATATATGGGTACAATATGCGTCACATGACTAAATTGCTTTTGCATCATTGCTTTTGAATATTGCCATTTTAAAATATTCAGGATAAAATTCCACTCGGTGTCAACAAAAGGCCAAAAAGAGAAAAAATATGGTCTTTCAAATCTATCTGGATTAATGTGGACAAAGCCTAAGTCGTTGATGTTCTTTTGTTTCCAACTGATGGGTTGCGTCTTAAAAATGGTATGCAGATTTGTTGTGATTGGGTAATGGAGAACATGAATAAAAAGCAATGGTAAAAGATAATAATAAAGCAAAACTTGCTGAGAACTGCTGATCTTGGGTGCAGATCAGTTCATGGCTGTGAAGTCAAGGACTAATCGCAGTGGGAACAATATATAATAACAATCAAATGTTGCAAGCACTGTAACAGTATCTCGTGTTGCTAAATTCTAAGCCATCTTTGCAATAATACATTGGTTTCCTTGTTAGCAAACATTAAATGGCCTTTGCTGTTGCAATTCAGCAATCGCAAATATGAAATCACAGTCATTTTGAACTATATAGAACTGTCTTCTGGATTTAGATGTCATTCTTAAATGTGCAACTTTAAAAAATGTTGTTAGGAAAAGGCAGCCCAACCGAGCCTTGGTGTGGAGCGCATGCTATTAGCTTAGCCTTGTGTTACAGTAGCTCCACTCATCTCTAACAAGTTCTATTTAAATTCATCACACAAACACTAACAGTTGTATCCTTAGTTAGTGCTCCTGTCAACTGAAGCTATCTTTACTATGCCTCACAAAAGACAAATTTAGAGGGGGAAAACAGGTCTCTGTGCGGCCGAAAATACATCATCACATGCGAATTACGGCTGATAATGTGAGACATGGGAGTCCAAAGGGGAAAGCTTATCAAGTATTTAGGCGCCAGGGCTCAAGATGCAAAGAGCCAATTGCATAGTGTTAATACTTCTAACCAATGATATCACCCTGAGACTCCCACAACTCCACTCTATCAGGACGACTACATTCGGGGCAATTATCAGCAGCACAGAATGATAAGAAATAAATAAATAAAGTAAGAGGAGCACATTTTCCTCTGCTTCAATTTATCTGACAAATATTAATCAATTTACTTTCAGGTTCAGAAGTTTAGACTTTAGCATACTAATAATATTACAGATATGACTAAAGACAAAACAATTAAAATATATTGCAGACGGAATATAAAACTGTATTATGTGTGAATGACCACTAAATGTACCTTGTGTAGATTGATGAACTAGATGATTGTTCAATGACATGGAAATAAAAAGTCTAAAACAAATGTCTTTGAAATATTTTCATCTAGGGGCTTTCTCAGCAAATACTAATTTGATTAATGGTTATAAACTTAAATAATAGGCATACCTTGTGTGTGTTTATATATATATATATATATATACATACATATACATTCTAAAATAGTTTTACATTTTAAAACAACAGGTTTTTTTACCTTAATTTATTTTAAAATGTAATTTATTTCTGTGATGCAAAGGTGAGTTTTCAGCTTAATTACTCCAGTCTACGGTGTTACATAATTAGAGAAATAATTATAATATACTGATTTACTGCTCAATAAACATTTCTGATTATTATTCATGTAAACAAAAATATATTTTTTTACTGTTCAAGTGATGCATTTTGATTGTTTTATTTGAAAATTAGTTTATTATCGAAAATATTTTAATTTGAAGTTTTTAAGATTTACTAAATTCTTTGCTTTTTATCAACTCACGAAACCTCTGCAGTTCTTCCATTGACAACAGTTTGAGAACCCGTGGATTCATTTAACGTATGTTTAATACACTTAACGATGTTGATAAATGAATGCAATACATTTTAGAGTTAAGTCAAAAGTAATCTAAAAGTAGTCATTACATTTACTTTTTAGTTAATACATTACTTTATGTATAATCAATTGATTACATTACTAACTACAAATCTACCCTATATATGCATACAGTATGATGCAATATGTAACAGTACAGTGATAATCAATGTTTCATCTGTTAGACATAAAAAAGCTCAATCTGCAACCCCAGATCCTGCCAAGACTGAAACTCCTCGATGAATTGTCTTGTCTTTCTTCAGGCACAGCTGGAGCCCAGCTGGAGCTGTTTGCTTTGACTCGAGCCCAGAGTCTCTACCTGTAGGAAGGTCATTGGGAGGGAAGGGAGGGAATGAATGCATATGACCTGAGAGAGCAAGATAAACAAAGGTAGCTTCGCTCCACTTAGCCGAGCAAATAGTCAGGATATTACAGCAAAGGGGAGAACTGTCACCCGTGGCTCACCAACCAGCTGTTTTGAATTAGGCGCAAATAAAGGGACTAATTAATTTCAATTTCACATAGAACCTTTTGCAACAAGCTAATTGGTGTAGGATCAACCAGATTGTGATGGATTGTTGCAGCTTAGATGGCCTAGAGAGAAACAAAGAACTTTAAATGAGTGAATTTTACATGTTTCAAGATGAATGGCTTGTTGTCAGGCTTTCTTAATTTGAAATGCAATCGTCACGAGCTGAAGTGGCATGTACTTCTCTATCTCACTCACGCTTACACACAAACACATCGCTCTATTGTCTAGAGCTGAAGCCTGACCTTGGAGTTTCTCAAACTTCATTGTCAGTGTGGCATTCAGAGACGGACTCAGCTCACCAGCTGCTGCGCGCTCTGAATAGTGTACACTGTTAAAGGTGAAGTGTGTCATTTTCGAAGCCAATGCCATTATAAAACTTGTTTCCACTGGAAGGACAAATAGATAGTCCTGCCTCCAAATTTCAAGGAATCAAAAGTAACAAAATTTAGCTTACGACAGTGGTTACTTAATCACAAACTTCAACCTGTCCATCAAACAAAATGACAATGCAAAATGGCTTGCTCTGTGCTGTACCTGGTGATTTTGGAAGAAAAACTAAATATAACACTAGACAATGAGAAAACCCAGGTGTCAAGAAAACAGACATTCGATGTGTCATAAGCCCATTAAAGGGTTAGTTCACCCAAAAAAGAAAATTCTGTCATTAATTATTCACCCTCATGTCGTTCCAAATCCGTAAAACCTTTGTTCATCTTCGGCACACAAATTAAGATATAATTCCGAGAGGTTTCTGACCCTCGATAGACAGCAAGGGTACTACCATGACAAAGGTCCAGAAATTTAGCAAGGAGATTGTTAAAATAATCCATGTGTTATCAGTGGTTCAACCGTAATTTTACGAAAGCTATGAGAATATTTTTTATGGGCAAAGAAAACAAAAAAATAAAGACTTAATTCAACAGTTTGTCTCCTTCACATCACCCTATAGCGCCATCTTTGGAGAGTATCTCATATGTAATAATATTAATAATAATAATTTGTTACATTTATATAGCGCTTTTCTGGGTACTCAAAGCGCAAATGTCTTAATTTGTGTTCCGAAGATGAACGAAATTCTTACAGGTTTGGAACGACATAATAGTGAGTAATTTATGACAGAATTCTCATATCTTACAAACTTACACTTGCAAACAGATGCAAACAGGGGCCTTTTTACTTAAAATAAAGGCTGGATGCAAAATTACTTATTATACACTTCATTATCACATGCTTTATTTCCACAGTCTTTTTATTTAATGAAACATCACATAATCATGGAAGTGTAAAATTAACAGAATATTTCAAAGATTGCTATCTGATTTTGGGAACAGAACGAACAGAACTCCATGAAATAGCCACTCTGAATATCTAGTATTTTATTACATGTGCCATTTTTTAAAACTATTATTTATTTATTTATTTAAATGTTTGTTTGTTTGTTTGTTTGTTTGTTTGTTCCAGACAGTTCAGTAAAGCATGATGAATAAAATGATGGATGACAAAATGGCTTCTCGGCACAGTGATTTGATTGGCTATATATGTGGTAAGGTTAAGACAAAACATTCTTAGAGTAATATTTGTGGGGCATTCTTATAACCTTTTCAATATTTAATACACATTGTCAGAAAACGTTCTTATAACAACCATTCTGCTTTTTGTAACCTTTAAATATCATTATAATCATAACAATACAACTGGACATTTTAACAGTTTAGAAACATTTCAAAACGATGTTTTCACAATATTTGTATAAATTAAATTTGTAACTTGAGAATTGACCTTAAACAAAACCCCTAATTATATTTTTTAAACATTATTAAAGGTAAAGAGCACTAAAAGTATTAGTATATCAAATCACATACTGTAGGTTTTTGCGGAAAAGTGTGCCGATGCTTTTCAAAAGCAATTAGACATACAATACAATAAAATCAACTAAAAAACCTTTTACACCCTAAGCTAACAAGCCTTGGCGTGACAAAATGACAAGTGATAAAAGCCACCTCACACTTGCTAATATGATTTTTTTTCCCTAACTAGAAATGACAGCAGCAATTGACACCATAGGTGTGTTCAAACGCAGCTGGATTTTGTGTCCAGATTTTAAAATGGAGGCATGAAGTCAGACTCTTTCTGTTTGTACAGTCTTTGTGTACTGTATCACAGATGAAGTGGATTAGCTGCAATATTTGTTGAATACACAGACATTTTCACGTGGCAACAGTAACACTTCTTATTATGTACTTTATGTACTGCTTTATACAGTGCCTGTATGCACACAAAAAAGTTCAACATAAGCCTATGTATCATTTAAAGGGGGTGGTTGACAGCTTTTTTCATGGCTTGATTGTGTAAAATGTCTTCATGCATCGTTTGAAAAAACAAACAACAACAAAAAACTGATTTTTCATATATTTTAGCTTTATTAAATGGCCGCCATCTCCATTGTCATTTGAACGGCTGGCTGACTTCCAGTTTCTATGATACCACTCCCTCCTAAATTTTGTAGGCATTAAATAGACTTTTCTTTAAAAGACAATATCTCTATTTGCACTGAACTTTTAGAGCCATAACTTTACAGATGTTTTTTATGCTCACATTACACACTAGCTAAAGTTAAAAAAGTGAAATCCCAATCAACCACCCCTTTAAACACCAATAAAGAGGTCTATATTTTTTATCAGTTTTGATTTGATAAACATGACAATATAATATTAAGAATACATGAAAACAGTATTTCCTGCTAAAAACACAGATTTGTGAAAAATGTCAAAACAGATGTCAGAATAAACATGAAAAATAAGTTATTTTCATTGATGAATCCATCCAATCGTGAAACAGCTGTGTCTCTGTGTTGCTCAAAATGGCTCTGCCCACCCAGAAACCTTATTGGACAAAAAATGTGTTTTCACCTCAAACGCGAATGTTATTATTGACACGAGTAGATTACATTACAAGGTCAATGCAAAGACGCGAATGGAAGTGAATTTGCGCTGGGCGACACAAATTGTGTGGTTGCTGAGAAAAACGTGTGATATACGCCTCAAATGTGTCTTCCACATAAGTTGAAAAATTTCAAATCGAGTAGAAAATCAGCATGTCGGGTTGTCGTGCAGACCAATCAGCAAAGTGCTTACGGACATGTCCGGCCTTAACAGAAAATGGAGAGCATTAAACGATGATTTTATTTGCGCAAGTGACACGAAAAACATCCTGCGAGTAATCTAGAGCGAATATTTGCTTCACTTTTGGTGTACACTTACCATTAAGATATGCAAAGATGCTGCACTCATTTTACGTATGAATGGGAGAAAGTGCAGTGTGCAATGTGGCAGAATAGTCTCGCCTTTAAATAAAAGAACCAATCGCTAATTGGTAAAGTCGTTGCATCAGTGTTCTTCTGAGACACGTGCTTAGCACTCCATATGTGCTTTAGCTTTTCAAGCCTGAAATATAAGCTTTTTAAAATGCTACAAGCTTAAGAAACAACATATATGGGCCGGTTTGTGCAAGATTGTTTTACTGATTTTAAATTTATTATTTAAATGGGAGTGTGGCAAGCAGTTTTTGTAAATATAGCCACAGTGTGAACAGACTTTATTTGAAAGGGACTTTGACCAAAATACTGCTTCTCGTGTATATTAAACATCAGACTGATTGTTGAACTAAATGTTGGATTCTAAAATAAAAAAACCTTCTTGAGAACCTTCACAGTCAATGAAAGTCTGTTGTTTTCTTACAGTTGTACACCCTTCGGGTGCCATGCCTTATAAAAGAGCATACAAATATAGAAAACCCAACTCGCAATGTTCTGCAAAAAACTGCTTGCCTAATATCTTGCCACGACTTGTTAGGACTCGCTGTTAGACTTGCAGTAGAAGGTCTAGAGACAAAATAACAGAGATTTTGAGGTGAGAACATTTGGACCAGCATTGAAACTTACTCCCAGAACCTTGCAACTGCATTGCAACACATTGGCAACTATCCACAACACCCTGGCATCAGGCTGTTCAGTTATGCATGGGCAACCGCTCATATTTTCTTCAGAAATCTAGTTTCCCATGATTTAACAAGCACAAAAGCAACAAAGCACCTAGAGAACTTTTCAAACAAAAAAAAAGTCTGAAAAGAGCCATTGTCCTTTATCTATTGAGTAGGAACAGATTCCCTTTCTTAATTATCTTATCTACTGCTTCTAGCTGAGGAAAAAAAGTAAAAGCAACACTTATTGACATACTCCAAAAACTATTTTATCTTTCCACTGGCAGTCCTTACAGAATCAGTGACTGGCTTCTCAAGAGTTGGCGATTCAATCGTTACAATAAGACAGCCAATGACGTAGCCTTGTCGAGTCAATAGATGGTAGTGAGTCATGTCGCGCACACACATTTCACAAGCGGCACACAGAGAAGCTATTCAGAAAAGCCACCGTCCAATATTCTCTACTCCGGTGAACCAAAGATACAGTGACAGCATCAAATGTCACAGAATCTAAAAAGGAAATTAAACAGACTCCGAGGTCTATTTAGGATATTAAACCAAGCCAAGCATGACATCTGCAAGAGAATTTCACTAATGATAGGAAGCATTTTTTTGTGAGTTCTAAAGCGCCTACTTAACGATCTTGAGCAGCTTTATAGTCTTGGAGACAAATCTGAGTGAAGGCTTTTCGAAAAGAGAAGGACTTAAATGTTGTATCAAGTAAGAGATCTCAAAAGTTCTGCTGAAAAATATCCAGAATTCTGTGGTAAGCATTCAGACATGATTTGAAAGGAGAAAGTGAGGAATTGAAATCCCAGTCTATCAGCTTCTCAAAACGTTATTTGTTTAATGAATGGCTCAAGGAAATTTAATTTCCAATTACTGAAAATTCGCTCACACATTCGGCAAACTTTGGAAAATCCAGTGGTAAGTTCTTCTTTAAAAGCATGTATTGTCAGCACATCAAACACAACTTACAGACAGTTTACAGAGAAGTTTTCAGATGAATTGCTTCACCCTCATTTCCGGATGTTGTGTAGATGCCAGCCAATCAAATTAGAGCTTGCCATATTAAGAAAGTGCTTTCATAGAAAACCCTGCACAACTTTTTGTCACATCGCCTAAACTAGTTCAAAAACACTGGCAAAAAAATGTCTCAAATTCTGCCAAGTCACGCTGTAATTCAACAAATTTGTCACTTTGTTGTTTTGAAGGAATAGTTTAACCAAAAATAAAAAGTTGATGAATATTTACTCTCAGGCCATCCAATATGTTGATGGCCTGAAAGATGAGTTTGTTTTTTCACCATATTTGGAGAGATGTATAATTACATCACTTGATCACCACTAGATCCTCTGCAGTGAATGGGTGCCGTCAGAATGAGAGTCCAAACAGCTGATAAAAACATCATAATAATCCACAAGTAATCCACACCACTCCAGTCCATCAATTAACATTTTGTGAAGTGAAAATCTGCATGGTTTCATGCATGATATTGCTTTTTCCAGTGAAACGTCATCTTAACTGAATCAGGAGAGAAATATGCACAAATAAAGCAGCGTTTACAAGCAAAAACAATGCAACGGTTATCAACAAATACATCTGTGAATTTTCTGTTTTTGGCCAGATACGACCGTTTAAAGTTTCTTACCAACAAGCATCTTATGACTTCACAAGTCATTAGATGATTGACTGGTGTGGTGTTAATTATTGTGATGTTTTTATTAGCTGTTTGGAGTCTCATTCTGACAGCACCCATTCACTGAGCAAGTGATTCTCCAAATCTGATCAAGAAACAAACTCATCTATATCTTCAATGGGCTGAAGATGAGTAAATATTGGGATTTGAGGTAGTGCGATGATTTACCGATATCATTTGAAACTGAATTAAATGCAGTCTTATCAGTCAGACCAATACTGCTTTCTTTGTTGTTTACAAAGTCTAATTTACATTGCATGCAGACGTGAGGGGATGAGGATATTTCAAATTCACCATACTTCCTGTGGCTTGCCTTCCAAAAGCTGTTTTCAATAGCAAAGTGTGACTTTCCTCTCTGCCAGATATGAAGCCAAACATCCAAACACACTAAACATTATTTATAGCACACAAACTGACCCACATCCATGCATTAGCATTGCATGCCCCAGTCATCACTAATGATCTCTTTCTATCCAAGATAGAAGTGGTTGTGACTGCTTGCGGGATGGCGTTTTGGGGCATTAGACTATCCCTTCACTGACCTGACAAAACAGTGCATGCATGGATGCATTTCAGATGGAAATTCATGGATGAAAGTCCAAAGCGTGGTGGCTTAAAAATGTTATGCTGCATGCATTAAGTCAGATAAGATTCAGACATCTTAACACATCCCAGAGTTCACTAGCTTGCCAGTGCGCCGGTTGAAAGATATATAATTTACGCACTGAACATGTCATTTCCAATGCACTTAAACTGCTTGAAGGAATGCGGCTGGTGTTTTGAGGAGCCAAAAGTCCTTTTCATTTTCAAGACGATGTCTGTCTTAGTCCTTTTTAATTTCATGCATGCCTGTCGTGTTATACTTCATCATTAAAAGCGTGTTGAGCATACATAATGCGTGGTATGTACACTGATTTCAAAGCTGTTCTCATGAGAGCTGATGTCAACAGATCGGTAGTTTAAGCACAAAACAGAAGGAGGATTAATAGATAAAGCCAAAGCAAAGAAAAGCCAAACCGAGACAAGAATGACAGCGTTCTAGCAGAATATAGTGGATCGAAACAGGGCAAAATACACAATGACCTTCTGGCAGGTTGTAGGGCTTTGCCTGAGGTGGGCCGGGCTAGAACTTCTGCGCAATTCTTGCGTACCAGCAGGTCTTATAAACCGTTGGTAATCTCTCTTCCTGTCACTCTCACTAAACAAACGCTGTTAGACGTGCAAGCCAAAGTTTTGACTGTTGGCATTAAATTCAGGTCATACTGTAGCTTAATGTGGCCAAGAACTACTCGTTCAGATAATGGCACAGTCTGAACGACATGGAAGACTACCAATCAAACTTTGCTTAGTTTTAAGTGACATTTATGGTGATCCAACACAGTGGGCCTCATTTACGAAACGAACGTACGACCGAAATTCTGCATAATTAATGTTTAAAAATGTACGACCAATTAAAAAAATTGGTTTTGTCATTTCTATGCAAAACTTGGAATTTATAAATATGGACGTGAGCGGTGGCTACGATCAGATCTCACGTCAGGTCTGAGCTCGTGTATGCAAATTTTTGAGGTAGCCTGAACTTATGTGCAGCCTAGAGAATTTTGGAGAATTGTATAATGACATTTATTCATTGTATTTATTAATTTAGATTATTTTCCTAAACCAACAAACAAAGCTTTTTTTTCCGCATATAAAGCTTTAGCTTAGTTATTTGTTTTCTATATATCTTTAGTTTGAAAAAGTTTCATATGCACACACACAACAGTTCAGCTTTACTAACTTGATATTTCAGCCATTAATCAAACTAAAATGCAGTCAACCAAATATAAAAGTTACAATGCTCAATTTATAAGGTCCACCTTAAAAATCAGCGTGCAGCGTGGAAACAAATTTTTTTTGCGAATGTGAAGGGTGATATTTTACGTAGATATTGGAACACAAGTACAAAGCCCTGTTTAAATCTAAGATAATAGTTTAGCAACCAAATGTTACATGGCAAAAATTGAAACATTGTGATGTCGAATGAGAGAGGCTTGTGAGCCCAATGCCATTTAGTTTGGCTTTACTAAATTAATTTTAGCTCGGCTATTCTGTTGATAATGAATGCCACTATAGCCAAATTTGTGTTTTACTTCATAGTTTAATATAACATTTTATAGCTATTCATTTTTTCATTCTTGCTCTGTATTACTGTTGCATTTTAAGGTTTTGTCTGTGGATTAAGGTTAACTAATTAATATATATACTAGTGTTTATAATGTTTGTAAATGTTTTGTTTATTTACTGTTATTTAATATACATACAAATTAATGCCATTGTTTGCAATTATAAGGTTAAAAGGTGTTTTTAGAGTAATATCAATTTCTCTTTCATGAGATTACTTCCTCTTTTGGGCCGGGTTTCGTTACTCCGTGTTGTAAACTCTGGTGGTGAGGCTTCTAAACTGTTGTGTTTTTAGGGGCATGATGTTCAAATGACGATGGTTTTCAGCTGCCACATTTATCAATGTAGGATCTTTCGTACGATGGGATTGGCGGCATACGAATGTTTCATAAATCAGATGTGAACTGTCATAATCTGATTTGTGTGCTCGGATCTGCGCTCGTTTCTACGTTATATTGATAAATGAGACCCATTGTGCATCTAAAGTGATTCAATGTCATGAATAGAACAGAGTTCCTTTTCAACATTTTCGTTTTATACAAAACTATGTAACCAAATTGTTTCAAATAACGGTTTAATATATTTTTATTTATTTAATAGATAGTATAGAGTTTTCTAAGATTTTTGTAAATTTTTGAAAGAAAAATGTTATGCTCATCAAAGCTGCATTTATTTAATAAAAAATACAGTAAAAACTAAAAAGTTAAATATTATTGCCTATTTGAATATGTTTTAAAATGTAATTTATTCCTGTGATGAAATAATTCTAATATGCTGATTTGTTGCTCAAGAAACATGGTTATTATAATTAATGTTTAAAACAGTTGTGTTAGTTGATATTTTTGCAGAAACTGTTTTTTTCAGGATTCTTTAATGAATAAAAAGCTCAAAGAGCAGTGTTTATTTGAAATATACATCCTTTGCAAAATTATAAATGTATATAATGTCGTCATGTCTATTATGCTGTAATGCTGTCATATATATATATATATATATATATATATATATATATATATATATATCTGCTTCCATAGTATTTTATACATATAATGGAAGTCAATGGCTACCATCAACTGTGTGGTTACTTTCAAAATACTCTTTTCGCATTCAACAGAAGAAAGAAACTTTGTTTGAAACTTAAGGGTATGTTATTTATGGTAGAATTTGGTGAATTCTATCATTGTGATATTAATAATATTCTTCTTAATTATTAATGATCTTCATTAAGGGCCTAAACTTGAATTAAAGATTAAGAATTAAAACAATAAAGAGTAGTATAGCTTTTGACTGAAACCTGTTAAATGTTCAAAAACACAACAACAGAGTTTGCTCTAAGGGGAAATTTGAATTATTGTGCTTCTGTAACATGACAGCATGACTCAGTAAAAGGCAAGCGAGGAGTTAGCCGTATGCCTGGAGATTAGGTTGAGTTGGCCACTCACCGAATCGGACAGCAGAGCGGAGAATAAACTGTCTCCGGCTGGCGGAGCGTCTCAGTCCTTGCATTTATTAGACCATCTCCGCTTTGTCACCATCAACACCATTATAGCAATTCCAGCGGGTCTTGATCTCAATTTTTTACCACATTCAACACGTTTCAAATCCAATTTTTAAACAAAATTAAATTTTTGAACTGTGACTAATTTTAACTACCAGCCACAATTTACAGAGAGCAATTTCCACTTTTCCCTGCATCCTGCCTCACTCCTCTATTTTAAGCGACGAAAGGTTGGCATGTATCTGACTGATTTTACCACTTATTAACTTCTTGTGGGTTGGTTTTCTTTGGATGGCTGCCACTGCTGCAGAGAAGATGGATCCAGCAAGGGATGTCTGATGGGAAAGATACACTAACAATGCTACAAAGCTTGATAGTAGCGTAGCCTAAGGCTAAATCTCATTATTCAGACCCAGGCTATCATCATTAAAAGAGAACAAACTAATTTGGTTACAAAATGCTGACAACTGAGACATAAGGTCGCTGAGAGTGCAACTTGTGAAGGGGAGGATCTGTTATTAATGCTCACAGACTTTTGTTTTGTTTTGTTCTGGCGCTAGTTGCTTTTGCTAAGCTTAATAGTAGCAGATTCTTTTAAGTAGATTTTAGAATTTCTTACCTTTGTAAGACATTAAGGGGATTTTTTTAAGAATATGTTCATCACAAATTAATTTTAGTTATTTTAACTCTGGGGTATTCTGGGGTTAGCTGTTTTTTGTTAGTCTTAAAAATAAGGGTCCTTCATTTAAAGGAACAGATCATCCAAAAACGCTGAATCTTTTACTCATCGATATCTATCTTTATTACATGGGGCATAAAATATCATTTTTATGAATATGTTGATAACAAAATAATTTTCACTATTATAACTCATTGTTTTGTGCTAGCGCTAGTTATTTTTGTCTAAGCTTAATAGGCGTGGTTGATGTCTTTCAATTAAAGGAACAGCTCATCCAAAAATATTCAAATCGTTTACTCACTGACTTTCTTTCTCACGTGGGACATAAAATTAGATGTTTTTTTAAGAATTATGTTCATCACAAACTAATTTTTGTATTACAATTCATTTTTATTTTGGCACTAGCTAGTTTTACTAATCTTAAAAGTAGGTGCCTTTCATTTAAGGGAACATTTCACCAAATGTTTTTTAGATTTTTCTCACATTCTGACATTGTCCTTTTTCTGACATTCTTTTTTTATTATTATTATTATTATTTTACACATGTTGATTACTAATTCATTTTTGCTATTATAAGTTTTTGTTTTGTTCTGGCACTAGATGTTTTCTTAGGCTTAAAAGGCATAGTTTGTGTTTTTAATGTAAAGGAACAGTTCACCCAAAAATGTTCAAATCATTTATTCACTGTCCTGTTTAATTTTTTTCTAAAGTGGAACATAAAAGGGGCATTTTTGATGAATATGTTCATCACAAATCCATTTTTGCTATTATAGCCTATTGTTTTGTTCTGGCGCTAGTTATTTTTGCTAAGCTTAAAAGCAAGCGCCTCTCATTTAAAGGAACAGGTCACCCAAATTGTACCAATCATTTACACACTGACATTAATTCTTACGTGAGACAAGAAACGGGATTTTTTTCATCACAAATTCAATTTTGCTGTTAAAACTCACAGTTTTGTTCTAACACTGGCTGTTTTTGCTAAGCTCAAAAGGCATGGTTGGTGCCTTTTATTTAAAGGGAAATATCATCCAAACAAAATGTAAAAATGATTTACACACTGTGATATTGATTGTCTTTCTTAAATTGAAAATAAAAGTGTATTTTTTTAAGAATGTTCATCACAAAATATTATTATTTTTGTTTCCAGAAAGGAAATCATACAGGTTTGGAATGATATAGGGGGAAGTTATTGATGACAAAATGCTAATTTACAGATCATCTCATACTTTAAAGAATGTAACCAATTGAAGGATGATGTGAAAATGCACATGATTTGTAGTTTTTTTCTACTTTTCTTTTCCAAAGTCCCACAGAGATTGATTGAGTTTAACACTGCATTCAGTGTACTCCTATATCACATTTTCAGTTGCTTTGAAACAAAAATTCACTTTTCTTTTGCTAAATCACATCTTGTCAGTGGTGCCAATCAGCAACAAAACGTTTCGCCAATCCAAACCCAATGTCCGAACATGGAAGAAAGTTTAAAATGATACAGTCCATAAAATGAACGTCAATGGGATCCAAACACAACATTGGAAACCATTCAAACAAAGAGAGATATTCATCAAAACATATATATTTTTTGTGTTTCACAGAATAAAGAAAGTCATACAGGTTTTCATTTTTTGGGGTGGACTATCTCTTTAAATGTATAAACCTGCATGGTTTATTTTTCACAAAGTAACATAACGCCGAAGATGAGTTATAATAGCAAATGTTCAGCTCTATCATGAAAAAGGAATTTTAAGTGATGCATTGACATTTTATACAAAAAGACACTGTTTACATTATATCCCTGTAAACGTATTTCCGATAGCTCTTCTCAGGCAGTTGAAACATCACACCTCACTATTCGTCTGTTGCTTTGTTTGGATTTGTGCATGTAATCCTCTTTGCGGCTTAAAATGATACGAAGTCAGAGAGCCAAAAACCTCTGTCTCATAGCGCCTGGCTAGAAAGAGAGAAAAAGAGAGGAACGAGGAAGAGGAATTTAGAGAGGATGGCCATGTTTTCCGTATACAGTTATCAGATGCTGCAGTTTTAACATGAGCTAACATCCCAGACTTATTAAGCACAATCTACAATATTTTATCATAATTTAACAACTTTCTCTACCTCTGAAACAACTTTGCTTTATTCTGATGATGCATCAAACCCTCTTTTTAACCCCTCCCTTTCCACCACCTTGGGCCTGTTTCATAAAACAAGTTTACCAAACAAGCCAGGCTTATTTCAATTAGTCTAACTTATTTTGAACCAAATCAACTGACAATAAATCAGACTAACTGAAATAAACCTGGCTTATTTGGTAAACTTGTTTTATGAAACCGGCCCCTGGTTTCATTCTTGTATGTAACACTCACTTTTAATTTCTAGTAAATAGATTTGTTCCCTCATATTGAATACATCCTGTTTGTAAGATTGTGGTTGAAAAATTGTTTAATTTTGACTTGGAAAAATAAGTCCTGTTTTTGAAGCACTCTACTAGTTTCCATTCAACTTCTGGCCTCACTGAAAGTGAATTAATGTGCATAGCAACAAAATTGCATAACAAATCAAACCAATGCACCAATGAGATTCTGCTGTGAGTGGAGCTATACAGTGCAACAAGACAAAACAGATACCAACAAACCTCTTACAGTGATTTGGTTCCAAGCGATTATGATAAAAAAAAAAAATATATATATTTTATTGTATTAAGTCAAGTCAAGTCACCTTTATTTATATAGCGCCTTTAACAATACAAATTGTAACAAAGCACTGCACAATATCAAAATAGGCAAATTTTGTCAATAATGTAAAATGACAGGATTTAACACTCAATTATCTGCTGAATGCATTTCATTATTGAATTTAGTAATGGCATTGTCCAGCTTAGTTCAGTTTAAATAATATCTGTGCAATCAAGTCGATGATTGTGCTGGAAATGAAGTGTCCCCAACTGAGCAAGCCAGAGGCGACAGCGGCAAGGAACGAAAACTCCATCGGTGACAGAATGGAGAAAAAACCTTGGGAGAAACCAGGCTCAGTCGGGGGGCCAGTTCCCCTCCGGCCAGACGAATCAGTAGTTTGTTCCAACTGCAGCAAAGTCAGAGTGTAAGTGGTCCACTGGTTCCGGGGGTCTTTCCCCGATGGATGTCTAGGTGACGAGGTCCTCACTGGAGATCTGTCTCTGGGGCTCATCTCGGAGGTCCTCGGAGGGGTTGTCATCGTCTCCTCTCAGGTGTTCGGTCATCTCCATCGTTTAAGGGTAGGATCCAGACTGAAGCTTGTGTAATTCCTAACTACCACGGGATGTTAATCCCGTGGCAGTAACATAGAAACAGTAAGACAATTAGCGTAGCAGCGGCTCCATCCAGGAATAACCCTGGATGAAATTATCAGTAAAACCCAAGCTAAAGCATAATAATGTGCATTTGTTCAGATAGACTGGCAGTACAAGATTGTGAGATGCATTATATGAATGCTTGGCTAAAGAGATGCGTCTTTAATCTAGATTTAAACAGAGAGAGTGTGTCTGAACCCCGAACGTTTTCAGGAAGGCTATTCCAGAGTTTAGGAGCCAGATATGAAAAAGTTCTACCTCCTTTTGTGGACTTTGCTATCCTAGGTACTACCAAGAGTCCAGAGTTTTGCGACCTAAGGGAGCGGGTTGGATTGTAGCGTGATAAAAGATTAGTTAGGTACGCAGGAGCTAAATCTTTTAGGGCTTTATAGGCAAGTAATAATATTTTGTAACTGATACGAAACTTAATAGGTAGCCAGTGCAGAGACTGTAAAATTGGAGTAATATGGTCATATTTTCTTGACCTGGTAAGGACTCTAGCGGCAGCATTTTGTACTATCTGTAGCTTGGTTATTGAAGATGCAGGACAACCACCTAGCAGTGCATTACAATAGTCCAGTCTAGAGGTCATGAATGCATGAACTAACTTTTCTGCATCAGAAACACTTAACATGTTCCGTAGCTTGGAAATGTTTCTAAGATGGAAGAATGCTGTTTTTGTAACATTGGAAACATGATTTTCAAAAGATAGGTTGCTGTCTAATATAACACCCAGGTTTTTAACTGTAGAGGAAGTAACATTACATCCGTCTAGTTGCAAATTGTAATCCAAGAGATTCTGTGTACTGTTTTTAGGTCCAATAAGTAATATCTCGGTCTTATCTGAATTTAATAGGAGAAAATTACTGGTCATCCAATCTTTTATATTTTTAACACACTCTGTTAGCTTAGATAGTTTAGAAGTTTCATCTGGTTTTGTTGAGATATATAGTTGAGTGTCATCAGCATAACAATGGAAACTAATCCCGTATTTTCTAATAATATTATCAAGGGGCAGCATATATAATGAAAATAATAGAGGACCTAGGACAGATCCTTGTGGTACTCCATACTTTACTGGTGATAATTGAGATGACTCCCCGTTTAAATAAACAAAGTGGTAGCGATCGGACAGGTAGGATCTAAACCAGCTTAGAGCCTGCCCTTGAACACCTGTATAGTTTTGTAATCGATCTATCAGTATGTCATGATCTATAGTGTCGAACGCAGCACTAAGATCAAGTAAAACTAGCAATGAGATGTAGCCTTTGTCTGACGCAAGAAGCAAGTCATTTGTAATTTTAACAAGTGCAGTTTCTGTGCTATGGCGGGGCCTGAAACCTGACTGAAATTCTTCATAGATATCATTTTTTTTGCAAAAAGGAGCACAATTTAGCAGACACTACTTTTTCTAATATTTTCGACATAAACGGAAGATTTCTACACAAATTACTTGTAATACACTTTACAAAGTAAAAATGATAACTTTAATATCTATTTATACTTGATTTGAGCCTTCATTAGTAGGGTTTTTATTTGTGTAACACTACGTAATATTAGCTGAAAAGGTAATATTAAAAAGTCTTGAATCAAAATGTCGGTGACTGAACATTTTCATCTGAAAAAAATTAAAACACTTTTCAATTTTTAATCATCCAAGATAATTGGCCGAAACAGTGACATTTCATTAGTATTTCTCCAATTACGCTTTTTGACACATTAAAAGTTTTTCTTATTATGAAATATATTATAATGATATATAATACATTATTTTATATATTACCAAAATATATGGGTAGAAGTACATAATTGCAAAAGTATATTTTGATATATATTCAAAAATATGTATTTAAATATATGTTTTTATGTGAATTACCAACACTAAATTTATGAATTAATGAATGAATAAATACATAATTGATTGTGTTTAATTCATTTCAGTGTATCATAATAAACAATATGTTCAATGTTTCTACACAAAACACATTTTGTAGGTTACCTCAATTTTTTTTTGCAGACAATATTTGGTCATTATGTTATAACTGGTATACATTTTGTATTACCTCAACTCTGGCGTGCTTACATTTGAATTCATTTTTTTCCACACACAAAGCACGGTTCCTCATGGACTGCCATGAAAAACTATTTGTGTAAGTCTCGAATCACAATAAAACACTTGCATGACTAAGCCGTTGGTGAAGGTTGTCAAACCAAACAGACAATTTCACAGACAATGGCAAAAACACAACCCTCCCCGCCATCACGAGTGGAGCGTGAAGAATCCGACGCTTCACACCTCTCCATATGTTCAAGAACTCGGATTGCTACGTTACTAAAACAGACTTCCAGAAGTCGGGAGGGTCTGACATTCCCACATTGCTGGGCCGACAGATCGGTCGGATAAGAATCTCTCTCCCCTTCTGATAGCCATCAACACTTTTCAGCCGTGTCTCACCTGCCCTCATTTCTCAGATGTAAATTTTTGATTAGTGCAAGACTGGGAGCTAGTGCTAGCCTGCGGAGGGGGAAGGGGGCTGGAATGACACAGAAGCAGCAGACAGAAGGGGCTGACTAGCTTCAAGCCGCCACATGCTGTTGGCAAACATGTCTTGAGAATGTAAATCTATGACGCTTCCACCCCCCACGGCTACATCCCTGTCGTTTTAGCCCTCTTTCTCTCTCTCAATGGATGCTTAGCACTCATGTAAATGGACACGATTAGCACTTTATAAAGCCGACTATTGACTACATTAAGCTCAAGAGGGCCGGAATGCATTGGAAAATCCCCCCTATTGAAAAATATGACAGTGATGGAAATCTTCGATTAGGATACTTTGCATATTTTTGAATTAGCTCTGCATGCTAACGATTAGCCACATTTGGAGACTTGCTACCCAAAGGTTAAGAAAACAGCTTGAAAATGTCATTTTAACTGAGCTAGTAGCATGAAATGTGAAAATATATATATCATTGTTTGTAGAACACATAGGATACTTTACATTTTCAATAAGTATTTTTGTTCTGGAACACAAAATGACAATATTTTGAAGCATATTTTACACGTTTACATAAAACAATATTTTAAGGTGGTGGTCATGACGTAAAACTTGATAAAACATGTTAGCATGTTATGTTTTGAATATGAGCATGGATATGAATGATTTTTTTATTTTTATTTACATGGAATAAAAGTATTTAAAATGGTTATTTGATGTTTCATCCCTGCTGAAAAAATGTATAGAAATGCTCATAGGATTTGTAATGGTTTTAATGGTCATAATGGTAATTGTTTCAGTTTTAATGGAAACTGTAATGTCCCTGTGGGTCTGATAATGTGTTGCCTTCATTTGGTGGCATGTTAAAAACACTAAATCCCAATTGAATATGTCACAAAACACAGAAAAGGTAATGGCTTTAATGGTTAACAGTTAAAATGTATTTTATTTAGGCCAGAACAAATGGTCAGTTGGCCAGAAACGATATGTGTGTGTGTGTGTGTGTTTTAAACTGAATATATATTCAGTTTAAACCTTCATATTCAAAAGTATATTTCAAGAGAAAGAAAAGGCAATCTCACAATTGCCTATATTTATGCTTAAATGAAAACGGAATAACCTACTAGAGATAAAAAAAGTTATATAATGTAATTTTGTTTTTATTCTAATTAAATTATATATATTATTCATTTATTTATTTGGAACATTGTAAAGTGTGACATACAGTATGTACATCTATTTTCTTGTACTGAAATATATGAAGGAGCGAAATATAATTTAAAATGCCCTTTAAAATATATTTATATTTTCTAAAATATTGGAAAAATATATTAGTTGCAACTATTTATTTATTTATTTGTTTGTTTTTTGTATATTTTGAAACATATTTTTGTTGTGTGGGTTTTGAATCTGACATAGATGTAAATGGAATAAAGGAAGAAACATTTTTGGTTTATTATTATTACGCCCCATTCACACCGGGCATGTGCGTCAACCCATCACGTTTACTTTGAATGGAATGTAAGTACAACTTACGTACTTAAATGTTAAGTGTTGCCGAACTGAATTGTGGCTCCATCGCGTCACTTCACTGGCGTTGCTCGTGGCTGAAGTTGAATTTTTTTTCAACTTTTCAAGTGTCAATGCAGGCGTCAGCCAATCAAATCGTCTTATGCAAATACCCTAGCACAGACCCTGACCAATCCCGTTCATGCAACACCAGAAAAGTAATGTGATTGGCTGTTGTCACTATGATGGTCGACACGCCCTCCGTCAAGCGTTAACGCCAACGCCCCATGTGAATGGGCCATTATTAGTATTATTATTTGTATTAATATTATTAGTTTTATATAACTTTATATTTAATATTGAAAAGTGTCTTTAAAAATGTGAATTTTGTGTCCCATGGAAAGTATGTAGTCATATGGGATTTTGATTAAGTGTTTCCTTGATTTAGCTCTGCATTCTGGCAATGCATTTCAATCATTTGCATAATCCTATGCTTTCACATGTTCTTCTGTATGAGTATAACAGAGAAGGATTCATTATAATTCAAAGAAGTCTGAGTGAGGATTATAGAAAGTAGGAGAGCACACGAAACACTAATAGAGATAAACTGTTTACTTATGTATGCAAATGATTAATGTGCATTCCAGCAACAGTAAACACTCCCAAAAGCCTCATATATGATTCTGAATATTTA
Source organism: Oxygymnocypris stewartii (assembly GCA_003573665.1). Taxonomy (NCBI): domain Eukaryota; kingdom Metazoa; phylum Chordata; class Actinopteri; order Cypriniformes; family Cyprinidae; genus Oxygymnocypris; species Oxygymnocypris stewartii. The sequence continues at coordinate 1,515,137 of QVTF01019827.1, read as the reverse complement.
GTTGAACCTAAGCGTGGCGATTAACCTCCAGCAGTCCAGTCACATCAAACTCAAAGCTCTTCTGCCTCTGAAATCTTAGCTGTCAATTCCATGTCATTAAACCCTTTACGTTTCTTCTCCTCGCACAAGTAGTCTGGCTAACATCTGTTTACATACAGAGCTGCTCAGATCACTTGGGGCATAATGCCTGAGGACTGATTTCTGAGTTAAAGAAGGAGAACAGTACTTTGAAAGAGCCTCTGGTGTCACTTCCCACTGTCCTTTATGGTTTTATGACACCTCAGTTTAGATGTGACCGTGCCTTTCACACCTCACCCCACACCCACTAACACAGCAGCAGGGAGTCTGCGGAAGTTCAGTCAAAAAAGCTTCATAGCTAGTAGACAATGTATTCTTAGTCATATATTACACTGTGTACAGAGTTATCAGGTTCGAGGGTAACGAGAGTAATGTGGGCTCCCAGAACGTAGTGGCCTGCATGGGCTCCTGGAACGGAGCGGAATGTGTGGGCTCCCGGAACGGAGCAGGCTCTGGAACAGTCTCCAGGAACTCCACAAATTCCCCAAACGTCAGGTGTTCCAGGCCCCTCATTCTCCACCAGTTGAGGGGCTCCTCAAGGGCATTATTGAAGAGGTCCTTGAGGGCTGCATCATTGTACCCCAAGCCTTCGGCTGCCCCACTGAACCTCAGGGCAAACTTCCTTAAGTTAGTACCCTGCTGACGTAGGGAGCTCAGGGCCTGAAATTGGAGGATGCGTTGATAGAGGGGGCTGCTGACGTTAGGGGCTGGTGGACGGTGTGAGCCCATTCTCCACTGAGTCCTCATCTGGCTGATCCGTTCTGTCATGGCTGCGTGAGGAGAGAGATGAGGCGAGGACTCAAGTGCAGGACAATGGGTATTTCATAATAAAATAAAACAAAGAGCAACAAAAACCACCCCGAAGGGGAAAAACAGGCAGGCAGAGGACTGTTTGCACAGTCAACATAACACGCACGACGTAAGACAACGGATCAGCACAGGACTGCAGACACCAGGAGGCTAAATAGGGAGACAAACGAGGGTAACGAGGGAGACACAGGTGGAGCCACTGAAACAATGATTAGTTAACAAGATTGGAGGGGGCAGACAATAGACATGGGAGCACATGGCCCCAACAACAAACTACAAGCCATGTGCTCAACACACAGAGACACAGAGGCACACCAGCAGGACCGTGATGAGAATAACCAAAAAATAAAAATATTTCTTATTGTTGAGCCCTGGTTATGTCCGATTTCACAATAACTCTCCCTAACATTCATGTTTAAAAGTTAATGTCTAAGTTAATAAGTTTTTAGTTCCAGGAACCTCTCTTCGAGAACTTGAGCTGCGTCGAAACGCCTCCAGCGTGACCTCTGAATCACATGTGTAATCTGTGCAAAGGAAGGGCGAGACATCACGGGCAAGTGACGTCAGAGACCAGGAACGCTTAAGAGCTTGTGCGGTAGAACCGCGTCAGCTTTTTGTCATTCAGCAACCGCTACTTTGTGTGTCTGTCAATCTGTGTTGTGAGTCTTATTTAGTGTTGTTTAACCCTACACAATCACTTAAAATGAGCTCCAATATGTCTATAAGTTCTGCTAAAACTAACCACTTAGGCAAGAGCAGATCGCATTATTGGCTGTGTTTTCCTCCCTGCATCACTGCTGGGGATACACACAGTCTTTGTGTGGTCTGCTTGGGAGCGAAGCACGCTGAGGCGGCTCTCGAAGGAGCTGGCTGCCCACATTACGAGCGTCTCCCTCGGCGTGCACTTCGCTCCCGGAGGGCTCTCTTTGCCCAGGGAGCCCTCGCCAGCGTTCCCCGTGATGCTTGTCCTGTTGCCGCCGAGGTGGAGCGACGGAAGAATTTGTGGGGTTGGCAGATGGATCAGGTGGAGGGAATGAAGACGGGCGAGCCCCTATCTTCTCCCTTTCCCATCAGAACACAACACACACTGGGTTTGGAAGCCCGCTCACGGTCTCTTTCCCCAAGAGAGTCTTCCTACGAAGAGGTGGACTTGGAGGATGTCGATGAGTTTTGTAAAGCAGCAAGCATTGTTGCACAATTATTGTTTGCACAACCATATTATGAACGAGAGAACGGAGTTCACGGGTCATCGCACATGGACTTTGCATTGCCGAGGTGACGTGCGCATTTGGCGGATGGGTTGGAGACAGGCTCGCCCTATCTCCACCTGCATTCTCCAGATCTAGCGCTCTCTCTGGGTTCAAAGGCCTGTGCTGCGGTCTTTCCCTTCTTTGAGTCATTCTCGGTTCATTTTATGAATCTCTTTATCAGACCATGTTACTTGTCTGTTGGTTTGGCTGCATTTGATTCTAAGGAGTTAAATTATGTATTTTCATCTAACATCATGCCCTGATGTTTTATTTGGACTCAAACTAAGGCGAGATGAACACTCATTACATGCAATGTGCGTTCATTCATACTCGACACAGGTGGGCGCTCTCGTGCAGAAAATTTGCACCAGGAAATTCAACTATTGCGGTATGAAAACAGCTGTTTTCACAGAAAAAAAACGGACGAGTTTGGAATTGCGATTGCGACAATATATGGTTTATTTGTGTTTTTCAAGTCATCTCCAGGTAATAAATTAAGTATATGAACAATGCAGTGATAATTGACATAGCATTCATTACAGTATAGAAACTAATCTGCCTTGTTATGTGATATCTGATATATAAGCCAATTAAAAGCTATACAAAGAGAAAAATACAAGTTGCCTATACACTACCAGTCAAAAGTGTTTGAACACAATTTTTACATTACAATTTTTAATGTATTTTTTTTTTAATTAGACTCTTCTGCTCCCCATGCCTGTATTTATTTGATCTAAAGTAGGCCTACAACAAAACAGTAACATTTCAAAATATTTTCACTATTTAAAATAACTGTTTTCTATTTGAATATATTTTAACATGTAATTTATTGTGGTTTCAAAGCTGAATTTTTTGCATCAATCCACCAGTCACACGATCCTTCAGAAATCATTCTGATGTTCTGATGTGCTGCTAAAAAACATTTATTATGATGTTGAAAACAGCTAGTAGAATAGAATTAGAGTAGAATTTTTTTAGATTTCTTTGAAGAATAGAAATTTCAGAAGAACAGCATTTATCTGGAATATAAATATTTTGTTACATTATAAGTGTCTTTATCATCACGTTTGATCAATTTAAACCATCCTTGCAAAATAAAAGTATTAATTTCTATCATTTATTTTACAAAATAAATAAATAAATATAATAAATAAAATAATAATTATACTGACTCTAAGCTTTTGAATGGTTTAGTGTATAATGTTACAAAATCTGTTTTATTTCAGATAAATGCTGATCTATGGATATTTTTATACATCAAAGAATCCTGTAAAAAATTACTCAACTATTTTAATTATTAATAATAATAATAATAAAGGTTTATTGAGCAGTAAATCTGCTTATCAGAATTATTTCTTAAGGACCATGTGATAAATTACATTTCGCAATATATTCAAATAGAAAGCAAAAAAACATTACAAATATTAATGTTCAAAAACTTTTGACTAGTAGGTTATATACATTACAGAAATGTTATATTGTAATGTCATATATACTGTATATATAAATATATTACAATTCTGCCCCCCTCACTTCTGAAATAATGGCTAAGCCCCTGGATTCCCCTAGCATTTCAACACAGTGTCTCGTTCCCTCGAGGAACCATGCTTACATACGTAACCTGGAGACGTTTTTTTACTAGAATAAGCTGCGATGTGTACCAGATTTTATACTGACAGGAAGCCAAAAAGTCTCCTGTGAAGCTAACTGAGATCTAAGGAGGAGCGAACCATAAAGGCGCCGCCGCCCTAAGGTAATTACACTCAATGATGGCCATGTGGACATAAATGAAAGAGAAAAGACCCATCACAACACCGCAGGAGAAATATGCAGTCCTAACTAATGTTAAGCAACAACATTTACCTTTCCTGACCACTCTGACAAGTCAGGATGATGACCCTGTGTTGGGCGAGGGCCTGTACACATCACAGCCAATCTGTCAGAAGTGTAACTAGACTGTATTCATATTTCATGGCCATCTCTACAACCTGTCCGAGTCCACAGTGATTAATCCAAAAGTCCTTTCATCGAGTTATAAAAAATGTATAAAGACTCGCTGAACGACTCAGTTCAACTTGTGGGCAAATGCTAGCAGACAGAGTTTGTTCTCTCGTAAGCTTTTTAGATCCATTCATTGATATTTATGACATATTTCTTAATAACTGATTGAGTAAACAATCAAAGTATCCATATTTCTGTTTCACCAAAATCTATGAGGGTCCTTATGCACATTTTATGGTGAATCTGAATTTGTGGCTAATTCTTACAAGTTTCTTACAAACTTCATTTGTACATATTCTGTTGACCTGCATGTGCCCCAGTGACCATTTAGGTTTAGGTGTGGACCTTCACAATTCCTTTTTATAGTACATAGTTACATTTTCTTATGAGATCAGGTTGGCCATATAACCATGATTCAAAATACAGTTACCAACTTAACTCAAAATGTATAATTTCATACAGATTCTTAATTTTGCATGACATTTGTACAATTAATTTGAATTAGTTACTAATTCTTACAAATTCGTACAATCTAATTTGTAGTTTTTTGTCAAATCTGCACGTGGTTAGGTTTGGGGTGGACCTTCAAGCTTATTGTTTTTCTAAAACTCTTACATTTTCATTCAAATCACATCACATGATTTCTTCAAAATAGCCACCTTAGCGAATATAAAATACTCACGTTTTCTCTCGAGATAGGATTGGCTAGAAAACATGCTATCATGTTCCAAAACACAGCTCCCAGCTTAACTCCGACTTCCCAGGCAACATCAGACTAAAAACAAAGTTTGAATGAAGTGACCTTTAAATGAGAAATAGTATTCACAGACTGAGGTGCTGCATTGTATTTGCGTTGCACAGAATGAAACCCCACGCAACTCCTGGGAAAAAATGTCAGTGCCTTTGGATTTAAATAAATAGTGCAGGTTTCAGGCCCCTTCTATTTTGAGCCTTTCAATATAAGAGGAGTTTTATGTTAGTGAATACAAGTTCCTAACAAACCAGCATGCCATGAGTCCCTATGGAAATGAAGGATATCTTTGGTTGAGAGCCTGCCTAAGCTGCTAGTGTCTAGAGTGCTTTCCTCTCAAAAAATTGCTTCAGAGAAATGAAATAGAGGAAAAGGATTTCTCATTGGGGAATATAAGTGCTGGAACTTCTACTAAACAATGAACGTAGTTCTTTCCGTCTCTTGTGCGCGCTAAGATTTGGGAGGGTAAAGCTGTTATCCTGCAGCTGTGGCATCCTTCAAAGAGCTGAAACAAATCCCAAGAAATAACCGTGGATTCCTGCTTACTTCGATTCAGTTGGACTAAGCGCCTGTTGGCATTTTCTCCTACTCTTTATCTCAGTGTAGTCCCATTTGGATCATGTTTAACCAATAGCACTGAAGTGATAAACACTGGATGAAATTTAACTGGCCAACTGCGGTTTTCCAAAAGAATAGAATAGCCTTCTTTGGCAAGAACTGACTTGCTAACTTTGCTATTCAAACTAGCCAGGCACTCAGAGCGTATAATTAACTCTAATTCTCCTCACAGTTGATCCCCTTGGTGCGTTATTTATCCGACTTGAATATTTTAGGATGGTGCGTCATGTCTTAAATTAAAGAAACATGTTGAGAGAACCTTTTTTGACGCATTAGTCCGGATCCAGCTGGTGGCATCCACAGAGAAAAGGTTACATTTAATGACTCTAAAAATGTCTTGCAGTGCAGCATATCTGTCTTGAGGTGTCTTTAGCATTATTTTCTAAAATATTTTTTTCAAGATAAATTGTATTTTTACAAATACCATAGATTAATAAATAAATAAATAATCACGTTTTTGGGAAGATGCACCACATGACATGAACAATCAACAACCCAAACTATCCTTGCCTTGTTGTACAAATAAAATATATATATATATCAAAATATTTGATATTGTAACAGATTTATGGACCTTGGCAAAAAGTCATGAGGGTCGGGGTCTCTCGATGTTTCTGCATCTTGGTTGCACCACATGACTGTACAATACAATAGACAGTATATATATAAAATAATTAAACTACTTTTAGTAAGTAGTGAAGCAGATTTGTCTTTTTTAGTAATTAATAATAATAATGATAATAATAATACAAATATTATGCTAAATTACTTTGTTTTCTTCAAAACAAATATAAATTTGTATACATATATGTATACATATGAATACATGTATAAATACAAAAGAAAAGGGAAAAATTATATCAGGACACAAATATACACAGGAAACCATCAATATGTAAGCAGCTTCTGTTTATACAGAGAATGTATTCAGCTGGACTGAAAATACTACCTTGTATTTGGATGGCAAAAGAATGAGCCATAATGTAGTCTAAAACACCTGTAGCATTGCCCCGAGCCAGAAGGACATTAAGAGAGACAGACAGAACACATTAATAAGCATACAGGCTGTCACATTATTCGGGGCTCTGCCTGGAAATGTCCTCAGTGCTGGTATGTGGTGGTCAACATTATGTTCCAGAATAGAGGCAACATCTCACTTAAAGCTGTGGTGACTCGGCTAACATGGTTCTTGATATAAAAGTAAATAACGTAAAATATTTAAATAAATAAATACAAATATATAAAATAAGTATGTGTATATATATATATATATATATATATAAACACTATATTTCTTATATATATATAAACACTATGTTTTCTTTAGGTAATTAAGACTTGTCATAGCACTTGCATGTTGTTGCCCTTTTGTTGGATTTGATTGCTTCTGTTGTATATATATTAGGGGTGGGCATAGATTAATTTTTTTAATCTAGATTAATCTAGATTAATTTTGGAATTAATCTAGATTAATCTAGATTAAAATGGCTCATTTGAATTCTGCCGAAGGCATTCAGAATATGTGTGCTACCCAAATAATGACTAAAAGTAAGTCTTTGAGAACGGGTTTCTCAAGCCAGGTGGCGCATTAGACCAGGGGCTCATCTCCTGTTTCCAAAATGCATCACAAACTGCTTGAGAAAGCTGTTCTACTATGATAATTGGTGATGAAAATAACTATGTTCAATAAGATGTACTTGTGTTTACTAACTGTTTATTCAGTTAAACATGAATTTTGAACTGTAGGCCTACATAAGAGGTCGTGATGAACTGTTTACAGTTTCCATTGGGAAGCTTCTTAAAAATAAATTTTCCCTGAAGCAAACCCGGCGGCTTCATAGCTGCATCCATGTTAGCACGTCACGTCTGATGTGGTAATTTCACAGTAACGTTAGGCATACACACAGGTTCGAAGCAGAGGGTGACACGGGAGTGAATTCTCAAGTTCACATGAGACCTAAAGCGCATCCTGTTTGCTTAAAAGCGCAACGTTTCGTTGTTATTCTGAGTGTACACAAATAAACGTAGAGTCTTTACAGATTCGAAAGATGTATTAGGCTACTTTTATCTGTATGACCAAGAATGACGGAGATTTTAAGAGCAAGTGAGCGCACCGGAGCCTGTCCTGCGCAAACACGCTTCCACACAAACACTTCAATAGCGCACGTTTCTCTAGGTTAACATCATATTGAGCGGCCATGTAAAGTTGCTACTACATACATCTTTCAGATGAAAAGCCATATTTGAGGTTGATGAATGATAGTTGAGTGTTTGGATGTCCTGCCCGATTGTATTACCACATAGACCAGCCGTTAACAATCTGTCCATCACGGACTCCGAGCCTCTAGTTCGAAGACTCGTTCTCGCCCCCTACAGTGCAATTCGGCTAGGTATACATCCGCGCTAAAATATCAGGGTGAAAGTCATCATAGCTTGCGTAGTATAGACCCAGCTCCCAACCCAACTTTGAGAATAGATTAACGGCGATATTTTTTTTATCGCCGATAAGAGTCTCGCGTTAACGCAGCACGTTAACGCCGATAACGGCCCACCACTAATATATATATATATATATATATATATATTATTTGTATGTGTATTACTGGTACATTCATTAGTAACAACTTACAAGAGACAGTTACACTACATTGATGCCTGTCACATTAATGTAATATTTCTCTGCACTGAATTTGAGGGTTTTGCTTTATATCAAAACATGTACAGTTGTCATTAAAACTGTCTCTGTTTCTTAAGAAGTTTATTGCTGTCAGTCAACAGTATTCAAATACCCTCATTGTTTTTCAGGCTAGTTTAAAGTATTATTTAATATTCATGCAACAATAACTCTAAAATAGGTTCTATATAGCTGTTTAGCTTGTAGTAAACTCCAGTCAAGAAGTCCCCCCTTCTCTGCAAAAGCCAAACAAGAAAGAATTAAATAGAGGAAGAAACAACATTACCACAGAAACGAAAACATCAGATAAGCGATAAACATTGACCTTTTCAGGAGGAATACAGTCCTTAAGCGAGGTTAACAGACGGGAAAAGTATTTAATTCAAATTGCATCTGCTTCAGTGTTTACGACAGTCATCCTTCCTTCACCCTGTTCTCTATTCCGCCTCAAATCAGCCATAACATCCCCATTGTGTTTTCATTTCCTTTAAAGCCCTTAACCTGCTTCTTAATGTGTTATAAATAATTGATCTGCCCAAGGAAAACTATGCTAAGTGCACCCATGGGAGCCGGGTCAATAAATCTGGTGGTCGCATGATTCATGACATGGCGAGTAAAATGTGAAGTGGCGAGTTGCTGACCACATGGTTATGCCACCCAAGGGTTTGAGGAATGCTACCATCTAATGAATCTCCAGGCCTCAAAAAGCCAACATTTGCTGTTCATTTTGCCGCCATTTTGAAAGCGCCTCTGATCTTCTCTGGGAAAGCTGGTCTTGTCCGAATATAGCTTATGCATGTATTTATTCTGTCATCTCTGTGTATATTATTACAAACCACGTGCAATATGCCGTGCAAATTTGCATATGCAGCCCACGACTGGCCAAAAATAGCCTGTTTGAATTGCATAATGTTGCGGCCAATCATTAAGCTGCCTCTTGGATGTGGAAGCAGGTTGGGATGCTTTAAAAAGCCACTGGAGAACAATGGAAGGCTGGTGCTTCTCATCAAAAGCCTGAATAGCGAAAGAGGAAAATAATCACTGTTATTAACGGCGTGCTTTCATTTCTAGGGAGTCTTTAATGAAGTCACACACTTTTCGTACAACACCTCCTCAGGTTCATTCAGGTAGAAGACGCTGTGTTGACAAAGCCCAGGTAGTAATTTTTCTTTGTATATTGTTTGTTGACCAGCTCCTCTATTCGTGCCTGAAATACATTTTCATAAGTATTCATTGGACCATGCCGTACTTGTTGTCATAGTGCTTGGGGCAGGGCCAGTTCTAGACATTTGGATGCCCTATAGGCAAAATTAATGTTGGAGGCACCCCACCCCCAATATAAAGCACTTGAAACAAATATGATTCCTACCCTTTTTATTTATACAACATTTACTTTTAACATGTTTATGCTTTTTCTTATATACTGTAGTACCAGTCAAAAGTTTGGACACATTAAATTTTTTTATGTTTTTGAAAGAAGTTACATATGATCATCAAGTCTGCATTAATTTGATCAGAAATACAGAAATAACTATAATATTGTGAATCTTTTTTTATGTTAAAGTAAAAAAAAATTTTTTTTCTATTTTTACCATACTTTAAAATATATATTTATGTGAGTCTAGAATACTTCACTTTTTACACGTACACAAGGGACGTGCATTTCGTCATCAGAATAGTATGCGCAGGTCGCACATGCACATTTAACTCTCTTGCAGTAATTAGTTTATCCGCTAGGAGGCAACCCTGCCGTGGGGGTATCGATTCAATAGGTAGCTGAAGAAAAACTGCATGAACAGAACAAACCAAAATGCAGGTTAGCTACAGCGACAATAGAGACCTACATAGACGAGAGATTGTGCGACGAGGTTATAAAATATCCTAATTTGTCTAACTGTAGCATGGAAGAATACAACGATGTGTATATCGGCTTTAACTCATAACGAGAGATTCTGGGTGGTTGCTATGCAGATCCTAGGGTGTTCTAGGTGGTTGCTAAACAACATACAAGGTGTTCTAGGTGGTTGCCAGGGCGTTACTATGTCGTTGCATATAATGGGTTGCTATGCAGTTGCTAGGCTGTTCTATGTGGTTGCTAAGTAACATACTAGGGGTTTTGGGTAGTTGCTTGGGCGTTACTGTGCGATTGCATAAAGTGGGTTGCTATGCAATTGCTAGGGTGTTCTGGGTGGTTCTTAAGCAGTTTCTAAGGTGTTCTATATGGTTGCTAAGCAATATACAAGGTGTTCTGAGTGGATGCTAGGGTGCTACTATGCAGTTGCATACAGTGGGTTGTTATTTATTTGGTAGGGTGTTCTAGGTTCTAGGGTGTTTATTGTGGTTGCTAAACAACATATAATTTGTTCTGAGAGGTTTTTAATCAGTTGCTATGCAATTGCTTGTGTGTTTTGGTGGTTGCTAGGCAGTTGCTAAGGTGTTCTAAGTAGTACATATTATATTGAATTGCTGGGGTGTTTTGGGTGGTTCCTATACAGGTGCTTAGGTATTCTTATTAATATATGTTCTATTGAGTTGCTAGGGTGTTCTAGGTGGTTGTTAGGGCTTTACTATTCAGTTGCATACAATGAGTTACTTTGAAATTGCTAATTTCTGTTTGGTTTCTATGGTGTTGCATAGTAATAGCATAGCATCCACTCATAACACTTATGCTTAGGTAGTATAACTACTATATCTGCTATAATGCTATTTGGGTGTTCTAAATGGTTGCTAGAATGTTGCTATGTGGTTCCTAAGGTGTTCGGAGTTATTTTGAACAAGCTCCCATGCATTGCATAGGTCTTCTGAGTTGTTTACTAGCAGGTTGCTCTTCAGTTTGGTAGGGTGTTATGGGTGGTTGTTATGCACTTGTTAAGGTGTTATGTGCAGCTAGATAAGGTGTTTTCAGAGGTTGCTAAGGCATTCAGAGTCATTTTTAATTAATTGCAATGTGGTTTCTAATGTGTTTGAAGTAGTTTGCAACAAGTTAGTATACAGTTTATTGGGTGTTTTGGTGGTTTCTAGTGTATCAATATATGGTTGCTAATGTGTGGCTATGTGGTTGCTAAGGTGTTCAGAATTATTTTTATTGACCTTCAATGGACTTCTAATGTGATTTATCTGTCTTTTAACAAGCTGGTGTGCAGTTGATATGGTGTTTTGGGGTGGTTGCTAGGGCATGTAATGCAGTTGGTCAGTGTATCTCAACAAGTTGCTATGCAGTTGCTAGGGTGTGAGTGGCTACTAAGGGGCTACTTACTGGTCTACAACCCCCCAAAAAAGGGGGGGATATCCCGCATATATATTAAATTTCAGTAATTTTATATCATCAAACAAGCAAAAATTGTAAGTGATTATTTGGAAAACAAATAGCAGTCCTTGCCTCAATGTTAGCGGTTTGTGTTTAGAACACAAATCATGTGGTTTATTAAGTATGAGTAATAGCAATAGTGAGGTTTGTCGAGCTGCATTAAAATGCTCAAACCCCACCAATCTTAATCTCATGAAATCCTATTTTATTATTTTTTTAAATATTATTTTTAATATAAATGTCCTTGCTGCCTCACACCTTATCTCATTATTCTGACAGATATTCAGCAAACCACTCAGCAGAGAGTAGTTTACAACATTATGACAGCTTCAAGACACATTTACATGCCACAGACTGCACAAATGCCATCATCTCAAACAGTAATGATGGAATAACTCAAGTATCTTGCATAAAATACTTAAAAACAGGCCACACAAATCCTTCATGCTTCTCTAAATGTTTAATTTAACCTTTAAGGCAGTTCTACATACATTGCATGCCTACCCCATGGATTTGTGGGTAATCCCTAAACAAGCCAAGTTTGCAGCCAGCTGCTTTTGATTGGATAAAACAATCCTTATCAGACGAGAAACAGCACTTCCCCTATGTTTAGTTTATGTGCAAAGTCTGCTTATCAAAACATGCTTTTATATTCATGAAAATATTAATAAAATGAGGTGGATATACATCACATTTGCCCCCGTGTTTAACAAGGTGGCAATTCAATGACCAATAAATGCAGTTTAAATACAGAAACTGGGTTCGGGATTGTAAAAGAAAGCCTGGAAACATCAGGAAATTTTACAAATAGAAAATTCGTAAATCTGTGCTCAGCCCTAAAATAAAACAAATCCACTAAAACGTTTAATCATTCTTAAAAAAATTAAAATAAAAGTGATACATTAAATGTGTTATAATTTAAGCATAAAATAACATTTTGTGATATTTGAAATTCAGTGTGAGTCCGTTCTCTTTCATAGGTAACTCTACGCTGCGTAGCTTTTACGCATCGGGAACGCCTACTGCGTGACCGAGTCTGAACCCATATAGAATCACGCCAATTTATTGGCTGATGGCGCGACGCCATCTCTGACACAATGACGTCGTCAGGTCATACTGGCGAACGCGCCATCCACTCCTCAGATTTCTCTGCCTTCACGAAGCGGTCACATTGCCCTTCGTTGTTGCGATTTCTGACCCAACTTACCTTTTTGCGATCATCCATTTGCACTTCGCCGCTGTCAACCGCCGTGCGTGCGTTTCATCGCCCGCGAAGACCCACACAGTAAGTGCATTAAGTGCTTGGGCTTTTCGCATTGCACGTGACGCGGTTTATGGGACTTCAAAATGCTAAATTTGTGATGATTTCCGTCTCATAGCCCTCCGCTCTCGGCTTGAGGATTGTAAACGGGAATCCTCCATTTTTCCCCGGCGCGCATCGAGCACCTCCGCGGCTCCTCGTGAGATCGCGGCCTCTCGTGGAGCCGCGAGCTGGGGTTCGGATGTCGAGCTCGAGGAGATGGAGAGTGAGCAGGCAGGCCTCGCCTTTTCTCTCCCTCCCTCTCCCGAGCGTGCACATGCGAATTCGCCGGTCAAATTTTTGCATGATTTTCTGTTTCCTAGCCCGAAGGCACGTGATTTCGTTTCCTTCGGGCTAGATGACGTTCTGCACACGGCAGCCTCCGACTCCGAGGATTTCGGGCCTGCTTTAGCAGATGCGCTCCCGCCTAGCGGCCAGGAGGCACGGCCTTCAGCGGCCTACTCTGAGCTCGTGGACGTGCTTTCGCGCGCCAACGAAAAGCTCGCGCTGGATTGGCCCGATGAGCCCCGCGAGTCTCGAGCTTCGAAGCTCGACAACCGGTTTCTCATCGGTGCACATTCCAAGCCTGAAAGGAGGAAGCTGCCATTTTTCAGTGATCTGCATCGAGAGATCTCCAGTTCCTGGAAGCAGCCATTTTCCTCCCGCCTTACTAACGCTGACTTCACCAACCTTGTGGGTTTTGTGGAGCAGGGTTACACCGCCATGCCGGTGATTGAGGATACGTTAGCCTCACATCTTTTACCCTCTTTGGCTCCTTCTTGGAAGTCCTGCCCCCTCCTTCCTTCCAAGCCGTGTAGGACCACTTCCGCCCTTATCGGGAAGTCCTACATCACGGCCGGTCAGGCAGGTATGGCCCTTCACACAATGGCCATCCTTCAGGCCTACCAGGCGGACGTCCTGAAGGAGATGGACGAAGGGACCGGCTTGACTCCTGAAGCCGTGAAGGAGCTACGAAGAGCCACTGACTTGGCTCTGAGAGCCACCAAGCACACCGCACGTGCCGTGGGGCGCTCTATGGCGCCATCTGTGGCTCAATCTGACTGAGATTCGTGAGAAGGAAAAGGTGTTTTTGATGGACGCACCCATCTCACAATCTTGGTTAGTCGGGGAGGCGGTTAGCGCTGTAGTGGATAAATTCCGCTCAGCCAAAACGCAGTCGGCTGCTCTCAAGCAATTCATGCCGAGGACAGCAAGGGACTATTCAACTCCCTCCTCCTCTGTGTCTAGGGAGCAGTCGCTCCCCAGAAAGGAGCCCCCTGGCGGCGGAGCCCAGGCCACGCGCCCTTCCCCCACTACGGTTTGGGGAGCCCGTGGCCGGTCTTCTTCCCGCCAACAACCACGCAAGCGGGTTACCCTGAAGCGGCCCAACAAGCCTGCCGCTTCGGCTAACCCGGGTCGTTCCTGACCTCCGGGTCGGAATGAGGAGAGACATTTCACCGTTACGGGGCGAGGCCAGACCGCGGAAGCGTTTCTGCCCGCCCCGAACGCGCTTTCCTCACTTAATTCTGTCACAGCCACCCTTCGAGGCTTGGTGTGCAGATCTACTTCACCCTCATTTTTACTCGGGCTGGCAGTTGGGGGACGCGTTCGTCTTTCCCCCTTTGCAGCTCGTCCATTCGCCGCCGGCGAGCCGCATATTAGGAGACACAGCTGTTTCTCTCCTGCAGTGTACGGAACCCGTGCCGGCCACCCGTCAGCCCAGCACTTCTCTCTCCATCATCCCGAGCAAGGACGCCGAGGGCTCTCCTTCACGGTGGAGGGTGCCGCTGCTTCCAGGCCTTCTCGACACCCCATCTCAGGTATGTCTTCCCTTACACGACACTCTGATTCCTCTGTCGCACTTCCTTCACTGAATGGGAGCGTCTACCCGGGGTATCGCTGTGGGTTCTCCGCACAATTCGAACCGGTTACACTCTTCAGTTTGGAAAAAATCCCCCCCGTTTCGACGGGGTTCACCTGACAGTAGTAAACAGCGCCTCCAAGGCCTCTGTTCTACAACATGAACTTTCCTCCCTCCTACAGAAAGGAGCAATAGAGGAAGAACCGCAGTCGGAAGTCGAACGAGGGTTCTTCAGCCGCTACTTCCTCGTTCCAAAGAGGGACGGCGGCTTGAGGCCTATTCTGGATCTACGGCATTTGAATTTTTCCCTCTACAAAGGGAAGTTCAAGATGCTGACGATGAGAACCATCATGTCTCAGGTCCAGGAGGGAGACTGGTTTGTCACCATCGACCTGAAGGATGCGTATTTTCACATCCAGGTCGTTCAAAGACACAGGAGATTCCTTCGGTTCGCCTTTGGAGGGAAGGCTTACCAATACAAGGTCCTGCCCCTTCGGCCTGGCTTTGGCGCCGAGGACGTTTACCAAATGGCGCCATCTTCTCCTTTGGTCCCAAGACAAGTTCCTCTCTTTGAGGGCGGTTCTCATTCCGGGAGTACTGAACCTGGCGGCCGATTTTCTGTCGAGACAGAAGCTCAGGCCGGGGGAATGGATGTTGAACCGTCAAACGGTATCCCAGATCTGGGATCTGTTTGGCAAAGCGGAGGTGGACCTCTTTGCTTCTCAAGAGTCATCCCAGTGCCCGCTCTGGTTCTCCCTGAGTTTCCTGACGAATCTGGGCATAGATGCGTTCGCCCACCCATGGCCGAATGTCAGTCTGTACGAGTTTCCGCCAATAAAGCTGATTCCGGCAGTACTATGCAGAGTGAAGGTGAGCGGTGCCCATCTCCTTCTCATAGCCCCATTCTGGCCCTCCCAGACCTGGTTCTCGGAGCTAACTCCCCTCTTGTATCGGCCTCCTTGGGAGATTCCGATCAGGCGGGACTTACTGTCTCAGCTTCAGGGCAAGATCTGGCATCCTCAACCGGAGCTCTGGAATTTGTGGGTATGGCCCATACAGGGCCAAGGGCTGTGATTGATGGTTTGCCTGCCGAAGTTCAGGAAACCATAGCCAGTGCCAGAGCCCCCGCTACTAGGAAGCTGTACTCTTCCAAGTGGGGCGTTTTTGAGTCTTGGTGTTTGACTCGTGCAATTGACCCAGTTAACTGCCCTGTTGGTCCAGTGCTGGAGTTTTTGCAAGAAAGGCTGACAGCGGGGGCGGCTGCTACCACCCTTAGGGTTTATGTAGCGGCCATTGCGGCTTGAAGAGAGTTAGATGAGATCCCCTTGGGGAGACATCGGATGGTCTCCGCCTTTATGCGTGGGGTCAGACGCCTTAGGCCGGTTCGCCCCACGGCAGTTCCTTCTTGGGACTTGTCAGTCGTCCTCGAAGGACTAGTGACGGCCCCTTTTGAGCCCTTAGAGTCAGCTTCGGATCGGATACTGACTCTTAAGGTTGTTCTTTTGCTGGCGCTTACGTCACTGAA
The DNA here is from genome assembly GCA_003573665.1 of Oxygymnocypris stewartii. Classification (NCBI taxonomy): domain Eukaryota; kingdom Metazoa; phylum Chordata; class Actinopteri; order Cypriniformes; family Cyprinidae; genus Oxygymnocypris; species Oxygymnocypris stewartii. The sequence continues at coordinate 1,498,962 of QVTF01019827.1, read as the reverse complement.
AAGAGTTGGAGATCTGCAGGCTTTCTCTGTTAGTGAGACATGTATGGACTTTGCCCCGGATCTAGTCAAAGTTACCCTTCGGCCTAGGCCGGGTTACATTCCCAAGGTCTTGTCCACGTCGTTTCGATCTCAGGTGGTCACGCTTCACTCTTTCCATCCCCCTCCCTTTGCTTCAAGTGAGGATGAGAGACTCCACATGCTCTGCCCGGTCAGGGCATTGAAGCTGTATGTGGATCGCTCCAAGGTTTGGAGAAAGTCTCCCCAGTTATTGATCTGTTTTGGTGCTGGTCGCCGCGGGCTTGCCACGTCAATCAGAGGATTTCTCACTGGGTGAGAGACGCCATTTCGCTGGCTTACGAGGCGCAGAAACTCCCTTCACCTCTTAGTCTTCGGGCGCATTCTACTAGGGGCGTAGCCTCCTCTCAAGCTCTTTTTAGAGGGGTACCCCTGGAGGATATGTGTTGCGGCAGGATGGTCCTCTCCGCACACCTTTGTCAGGTTTTACTACCTTGACGTTGATACGGCTCCAGGTTCCCAGATTTTGTCTGTTTGAACTGATCGTATGTTGTTGGTTCGTTATTGGGCCAGATAGGCAGCGTTTTTCAGCTTGGCGTGTTTGGTATATCGTTCCCGATGCGTAAAAGCTACGCAGCGTAGAGTTACCTATGAAAGAGAACGTCTCGGGTTACTCGCGTTACCCTTGTTCTCTGAATAGGGAACGAGACGCTGCGTTCGCTGCCAAGCTCCTCATGCTGCCGACAGGGTTCTTTTCGGCAGAGAAATCGGAGGAGTGGATGGCGCGTTCGCCAGTATGACCTGACGACGTCATTGCGTCAGAGATGGCGTCGCGCCATCAGCCAATAAATTGGCGTGATTCTATATGGGTTCAGACTCGGTCACGCAGTAGGTGTTCCCGATGCGTAAAAGTTACGCAGCGTCTCGTTCCCTATTCAGAGAACATGGGTTACGCGAGTAACCCGAGACGTTTTCAAGTTAGTGAGAATCCAAAGTAAGTGAATTGGGTACTTTTTTATTTTTTATTGACTTTCTTGTCAGAACCGGTCCTCCCATATGCTACTGTTACTGCATGTAGGGTCCCAAATCCACCAGAGGGCCCCCTTGCTACATAATTAACATAATTGTAGTATTTTTTATTTATTTTATTTTTTATTGCAGTATTCTGCTCCTTTCCTTTAAAGTTGGGCACTGTCATCCTTTCTTTGTAACATCCAAATCAAAGCAATATGAAAAAAATAGAAAAAAGAGTTAAAAGCATATCATAAGAGAAACACAGACAATTATAGGCTACTTTGGGCTCCGGGCATGCACATAAACAAATAAATACACTCAAAAATTTGTCTTGCAAGTTTCCACTTAAACACAGCCAGTTATGTCTTAAAGTGGCAGCTGTCAATCAACATGACAGCAGTGACCTTACATTTAATGCTAATCAATCAACATAAGCATACGAGTGAATCGTTCACTGCAATGCGTACATATTTTACCAATGGTGGGTAATTTGTATGACCTCGCTCATAAAAAAAAAATATGTATTTTACAAGGTGGCTAATTCGTATGGATTTGTACGACCACACTGGGGGTAAGGTGTCCTCGTAAATCATACAAATTTGTTCGAGTGAGGTCATACGAATTAGCCACCTCATAAAATATGAAAAAAATCTGTGAGATCGGGTTGGTAAATTTGACAGACATCAGATTCTGGTTTACTTTCTAGCTGGGGGAAAGTTTATGGAAATTAACCCTAAAATACATTCCAATGTGCAAAATTCTAAATACAGGCTAAACACCTGTAAAAAATAAATATGGAAAATTCCTTTATATTATTACTGTACAGTGTGCCCTATTCTAATGAATGTTTTTACAGTAAAAATTGAAGAGTTGAGGTTCATTTTGGGACAAAGTTTTTCTTAGGCTCCCTAGAATATACTGTAGGTCTACACAGGTCTGAGGTTTTAAACTGAAGCCCGAACCCAGCCCAAACCCGAGATCGTCTGACCCTACCCGACCCGAGCGGCATAGTTAAATTTAGAGCCTGAACCCGACCCAAAATCTTGTTTTTGACTCCACAACGAATAGCCAATTTAAGTAATAAAATAAAAAAATATTTTTTACAATTGCATGCACCGGTCAGTAAACAAATACATAAAGAAATAGATTCATCAAGGCTCGGCCATTTCACAAGGCAAATGAAAAAAAACACTTACCAGTTATGAAAGCTTATGAACATCAGATGCAGCAGCGGTCACATACATTCTGCTGAGTTTTTGATTGACTGTATAGGACAAGAAGATAATTCTTCCACCTTGCAAATTATAGTAATTTTTGTCAGTTAAGGCTCGTTAACATTCGGCCTACTTTAAATCAGACTCGAAGATGTAGTGCAGTAGGATCTTATTTATGTGAATTAATTAATACTTTCTTTAAATTAGCGAGAAAGAGAGAGCGAGAGAGAGAGAGAAAGAGAGAGAGAGGGAGGAATGAAAGTGTGTGAACCTGCGTCTGCGCCTCTCACTTTCTCTACAAGCAAGGCTTAGTTATTTCAAAAACATCGATTTTACCCTTTCATTGCAGATAAATATAGCGTTGCGTGTCAGTAGCCTATCGAAGCTATTTAAATTTTTCCGTGCTGTTTGTGCGCTGTGCGATCTCTGAAATCTGTGTGCAATAATGTGTGTGTGCATGCATCTATGAAAGCAGCATAGCCTCTGCATATCGTTTTGGTTTAGCTATACACCCAAGCCCGAAGCTATCCATTAAACATTAACCCGAACCCGACACGAAACCCGAAAGTATTTTGTGACCCATCGGGCTAGGGTCGGGTAGCAGACCTCTACTATAGAAGCGTAGGACTGGAACAGTTTCTAGCCCATTGAATGGTTTTACGTTTCTCTGACAAAGCTAAAACATTAGTCAAGTAATTTATAATTACAGTCAACTGGTTATTGGAAAATAAACCACAACTCGATGCAAAGTAGAGCCTGGGTCAAAAGTAATTGCCAACAGTTTCACAGTCACAGTTGTCCTTATAGGCCTACAAAAAGTGCAGTTTAGCATTTTGTTGAATTGTATCAAATTTGTATGAATTCACACACTTTCATTTGTATGTTTTTGTGTGACCTTCTTCTAAATCAAAATAATGAATACTAATTAGCTATCTCCTAAAAATCTTGCATTTTCTGATGAGCTCAGGTTGAACTAAACAATCAGAATGAAGTCTTCCAGGCAAACGTGTAGTATAGTGTGTAAAAAAATAACCATTTAGTCCCATTTAGCAAACATTTACTTAAGCTGGCAGAAAATAACAGCCTCTTTCCTCTCATCATTCAAACAGCCTCTTAAGTCAAACATAAAATTGCATGTCAGTCTGGATTCCAGTGTTATAAATGTGTAAAATAATAACTATTCTCCTTTCATAAATCTGTAAATTCCTTGTAGCCTGTCATGAAACTTACATAAGCCTTTAATAACTTCTCAAAGGCTTTGTGGTTTAAGCATAATTTTACACCAAGATGGCATATTAGGATTTCTTCTTTAATGCACTAAATGTCAGATCGTTCACTGAAACTGCTAGTTGTCTATTATTGACAATCACTCTCAGGCAATACAGGCTTGCGGTTATGCTTCTACAAAAAGCTAGCAGGATAAGGTCATACTGTAGGTGCTGTACACAGCCAGTAGCTGCCTGGTACCGCTTTCCTCCCTGAGACCCTAATGTCTTAACAGAGCGATCATGACGAATATCAACACTTAGTGCTAAGTCTACACTGACCTGAGAGCTGGAGTTTATCTCCTCCGCTGAGGTTAGTGGAGCGTCATGGGGCTGATTCAGACCTACGGCCCGCTTGATATTTGAGATTGATTCTATTCCAAGCATAGGGACATCGAGACACTGCACGCAAGATGAGAAGAGGGAGATTTAGACTTGACTGAAAACCAGAAAACCCATGTAATTTTTTTCTCTTTTATTGGATGTTTCTACAACTATGAAGAGTGGACCTGATTTTTAGTAAGAATCTTACTAAAGTATTAACAATTAAACATGAATTGTTACGATATTAACGTCTGTGACTCTCTAAATGAGGACATAAAAACCTGAACAATCTCTTCAGAACTGCTCTGAGTCACTTCATGAGCATTTCATGAGCAGGTTCCTGAGTGGCTCAGTGGTAGAGCATTGAGTTAGCAGCGCAAAAGGTTGTGGGTTCGATTCCCAGGGAACACAAATACTGATTAAAAATGTATAACCTGAATGCAATTGTAAGTCGCTTTGGATAAAAGCGTCTGCTAAATGCATAAATGTAAATGTAAATTTGACCGTTTCATTTAAGTAAAACAATTTCTCATATCATATACCAATGCTATCTCACAGCAATTTGTATTTTACAAGGTGGCTTATTTGTACGAATTCGTACGACCTCACTCGTACGATTTAGTATGATTTGTTTAAACCCCAGTGACAGGTAGGTTTAGGGGTGGTGTTAGGTGTAGGTAATTCGTACAAATTCATACAAATTGGCAACTCGTAAAATACGTATGATTTAGCAAAAATCATATGAATGTGAACGAGTGAGGTCGTATGAATTAATACGAATTAGCCACCTCGTAAAATATGTACGAATTGCCGTGAGATCGGGCTGCATATACTCACAGAAATGTAAAGGTTTTCACAGCCACCCATCAAAATAAAAGCTTGGTTTAACTTGAAGACATTGCGGCAGAAATATATTACTATTGTTTAATAGAATGTACGTAATAGGCAATTACTACTACTATTAAAAGTATTAAAACCTTATTTTTAAGGAATAATCATACAATATTTCTTCAATGTTTTAATTGTAATATTAAATCCTCTTTATTGTCCCCAATTTTTTTTTTTCATTACTTATAAGATAGATTAAATTAATTTTTTAGGCCTTAAAAATGTAAATACACAACACAGACCCCCCTGCCAACACAGAACCAAGCCGTACACCTAGGGGAAACGCTGGATTCACCTAAATAAGTTGGACATAGTCAAAGGAAAAATATTTAAAACTGCTGCAGAAAGTGCCTTTTAAGAAAGTATTTTCTCCACAGGTCTCAAAGTTGAAAAAAATCAAATTTTTGGGTTTGTGTTTTTCTGTTCCTTACTGCTTTTCTCTTCTCAAGGTCAGATATAAAACAGGACTGTTGCTGATAGATCTTCACTCTGATGTTTAAAATAAGATAGCGGGGAAGGTTAAACGTGTCTGTCATGACACATCAGGCTTTATATGTTCTGAGCGCAAGTTTAAGACAATGTGCTGACACAGTAATGCCTTTGTCATGATACAAAAGATGAAAATAACTTTCACATGCCCTTAGCATAAACTGATTTTATCATCTTCAACAGACAGTTTTCTTCTTTAGGTCAAATATTGTCAACATTTTGAAGAAAATCCTTATTAGCAAGGTATGTTAGTCAATGCATTAATAGCTAGCAACCTAAATCCTAATATTACCACTACAGTACATTTTAAAGTGTGTAATTTCTAAACCTAGCATCATCACTGGCATTGAAAACTAGCATGGTTTCCTTGGTAATACCGTGGTACTTTTTGTGACTGACATGATAGGAGAAAAAAAATGGTACACCTTTTTAGGTATATGAATGTCACTGATGTTTATGTGTGTGTCTGTTTTAATTTAGCTAGGCTAAGATTCGACACACAAGAGTAATTTCTCACCTGGCATTAATTGGACGACTGAATCAGTAAATTCAGATCTGGGTAATAAGCCACCTAATGAGTCTTTTATTAAATCCAGCATACTCAACAAGGCTGAGGAAAATTGTCAACCTCAATGTTTTAAAAGTTCAATCATCTTAAAGGGATAGTACACCAATATCAAAAATTCTGTCAGAAGGCTGCTCACTCATCAAAACCCATTTTAATGAGTGGTTATGATTCTCTTTCAAATCATATGATGATAATTCATAATGACTACAAACCACTAAGTTCCAGGAAATGCTTAAAAAAGTAGTCCTTACAACGTATTCCATAGTTTCCTGAAATCACACGGTTTGTGGAGAAATGCTTATTCGTGACAAGCCAATAGAAATAGACAATTATTCAGTGGTAATACATCTTCAAACCTTCCAAGCTATTCACCGATAAGAGAGATTCCAAATATAATTTGTTTAGTTCAGACATTTAAATAATTTGGAAGCGTTTACACAACGTTGTTTTCAACTAAATGTATTTTATGTATTTTTGGCTGTTCAGTTACACAACAACACTGTTTTGGGGGGCCTGAAAACACCAACCAGTTTCAAAGGTCAAGTTTTTACCCCTATTCCGACGGTAATGTTTTCTCATGGGAACGTAAACTATTTTCACCATTTACATGGAGTAGACGGTAATATTATTGATATTATTTAACATTATCACAGAATATTGGTGTTTTCTCTCATCACCCATGTGAAAATGCCCGGCCGAATTACCTAATTTTTGACTACTGCCGAACACCGCACGGCAACTGTTTTACTTCGCTGTAATTTGCATTCATATTTATTTCTGAAATGCTGTAAACTACTTACAAGAACAATATTTCATAACTGCTGCACCACAGCGAGTGGGAGCAGAAAGAGAAGAAAAGCACATAAACATTAAAAATGGGTCTTTATTATGGCAGCAGTAGGTATGCATTACAATTTAAAAATATTTATTATATACATAACTATATATCGTTTAATTACATAAAACAATAGTGCATTTAAACACGAGACTTAAATAAATAATACATTGGATTATATATTGTGCAATATGCTTGAAAATTTTTCATATGCTATGAAAAATACATTTGACTTAATAATACGTATTTTAAAATACATTTTACACAATAATAAGAATACATTTGTAAATATTTTATTTAAAGCAGAAAATCATGTGACTGGCCATGTGAGCAGAGCGTTCCCAGGTTCGTAGGATCACATAACTCACTCCTCCACTGTGAATAAATCACCATCTGAATCCATAAGATTTATCACTAATGTGATATGTAATCTTTTTACAAATGTCCATATGACAAACAATAACCTTCCGAATAGGGCTTTTGAAAAAAAAAATACAATTGTTGTCTCAGTGTAAACTACAAAAGCGCAAATTTGTGAAAACAGGATGTAATGCACATATGTATTACTGTATGTGTTCAGTCTATCGGTACAGTATGTACACATACACGTAACTGACATCGCCAACTACTAGCCTAGCATGCATAATACAGCATTTGTAGTCGTTTTTGTGGATCCGTGTAAACAGGGATCAATTTGAAAACCTTTCAAAAATGAAAAGGAAAACAATGTTTTCATGTAAATGTACCGTTAGTCACTAATGCCAAACATTGTTGGTTTTCACATCAACTGCAGTATGTTAATTAGAAATTGCGCAAGTCTGAATGATATTTCAGATTCTGATTCGATTTTTGGTGAATAAGAATTACCCCCCCCGATACCAAAATAAAAATAGTGAATGGATTATATTGACTCCCAAGTGCTGTTTGGAAAAGACCTGCATGAAAATTCTTCAAAATATCTTATTTCGAAAAATAACACAAATACAAGGTTGGAACAGCATGAGGGTGAGCAAATAATAGGCAGTTTTCATCTCTAAGCAAACTATTCCCTTAAGCCTAAACCCAGAAAACAGAATGAAGCTGTTGAACTGTCAAAATGACTAGAGAAAATTAGCATATTTGTTCATTTGTAGCATTTAAAAAGCTTCAGATATCCATTCCCAGTGTTGGGAATACCACTGGAACTGTTATTGATAACAAATCGTGATTTTGATATCTGTACCACCGCCAGCCAGGTGATCCGAGAACTGTTGGCTCTCATGCACCGTCTAATGTTGATCCAAATGACTGTAGTGGGTATAGCCAGTCTCTTTGTAGTTGTCTCTATGCTTGTTCTCCCTCCTACCGTCTTTTTTCTCCTGCCAGACACCCCCTCTCCATCTCCCCTGCAATATTCTCACCTCCATTTATTTTTACGCCACAGTTTAAGCACCTGTAATTCGAGCCAGGAGACAGCTGCAAGTGCCGGCCGCCTTGTCCAAATACGTAGGACCGAGTAAAATTAGCCAGTGCCTGCTATGCCGAAGAGACACCAGGGATTTGTGTATTGGCAACCGAATCCCAAAAACAAATCCTAGATCAGATTTGACGTCACCGCGTGGTGGTGGATATTTGGAAAGAGTTTAAAGTGACTGATTTGAAACCTGTTAGATATAGGAATGGTAAACTGGGGCTCTGTGACCAAAGACCACACAGAGAGAAGAGGGTGTTATGGATGAAAGGCACCTGGTGTCATTTTCCACTGTCTGACATGCACACCACAGGGGGACGATTTGATTAAATTATGGGGTGTGGTGGTCCGGTCTTATTTTTTCTTTGACAAGGAACTTTAAAACCAAGCTAGACCTCCCATCGTAACACCACATATTGACGCCACAACTGCAATGCAAACCTATGACAGAATGCTGCCCTCCAGGCATGTCGTGAAGTAACGTAATCATCTCTGCAGAGCATCTACCTTTATAATTCTACTTAATCTTACGGCATGGCGCCCTGTGGATCATTGGACAATTTGACAACGTTTGCTTGCCAGTGGAGTTTCTGAAAGAAATGTAAACATTTTATTTTAAATTTAGCAGAACTAAAGGAAGCTATAGAAATGAATCTATGAAGCAACAAGCCCCACTTTTTATGGAAGCCCACAGACATCCTTGTCTCGGTTGTTAAAATGCACATCGTTGGTTATTGCATAACCTGCATGTTTCTTTATAATCATTCATGCACATGTGTGATGTTGTTTAGAAAGAATGTGAATTAAATATCTTTGATGTAAAACAAATTCTCTTTGATATCTAAATTCGTTCCCCCAAATCAAAACAAAATATATATTTTGAAGAATGTTTCAGCTGTTTTTGCTCAGACAATGAAAATAAAATAAGTCCAAAACACAGAACAACATTGCCATTGGGGCTGTCCAATCTTGCTCATGGAAGACCACTTTCCTGCAGAGTTTGGCTCCAACCTGCTCAAATGCACCTGCCTGGTGGTCCTGAAGACCTTGATTAGCAGGTTCAGGTGTCTTTATTTCGGGTGGAGGGGGAAGAAAAGTGGAGCAGGATTAGACACCCCTGACCTTTTGTTGTATGAACAAAAATGACCAGTCATGTTATAAAATATCTTCTTTTGTGTTCTGTAGAGGAAATAAATAAAGGTTTGGAATGGCACGAGGGTTAATAAATAAAGACATAATTGTATTTTCTCCATTCAACAATAATACTTTTTGTGTGCAAATAAAACAAAAATAATGACCTTATTCAATGATTTATTCTCTTCTGTGACAGACTTCGACACGCATTCACAAGAGTACCAAGACTAATACATCCATCTTCTTCTGCTTGTAAACAGTGTTAATTTCGTCGACGCAATTGACGACGAAAAATATTCGTCAACGAACCTTTTTTCTGTGACTAAGATGAGACGTTGATGAGCTAAAACTGATATCTGATGATAAAACCTATAACGAAATGTATGCCGTATCTTCGTTAACAAGACGAGAAAGGACTAAAATGTTATTTGAGGACTACCGGATATTCAAAATACATCCTATAGGCTAAATTAACTGTCTTGTATTTCAAAATGTGCATCTTTGTCAATGGATAAGTTGCATTTGCATAGCTAGTCTCAGTATGGCAGCCGCAGTGGATGGATAGGCTACCAAAATGCGAACTAGCGATCTAAAACAATGGCCGCAGCACCTGAAGGGTTAGGGACTGGATGACCAGATGTCCTGTTTTTCCCTGTTTTTCACAATTCGCTGTCAATTAAAGGTGGGGTAGGCAGAATCGCGCTGATAGAAGTGCTCTCTCTCGCGCACGCTCCACTTCTTCAGTTCTCATACAGCGCGTGATCAGTTCTCAGCACTCAAATACACACACCGCTGTCCAAATGTCTATCATGTAGAGTAAGAGTAAATACAGTTGGTTATAGCTTAAGTGAGCGTAAATAGGTTGGTGAAAACTGAATGTGTGTCAGTATTACATGCATTACTTCCATCTTAAAGAGACAGCATTCCTAATTATCTGTGTCATCAATGTTAACCAACAAAATATGTTAAATAAATATATACTTGATAAGTAAACCTACTGTATCTGAAAAATGAGTTTAATTTGTATTTCTACCAAAAAAATTAACAATTATTCCAGTTTTTCCAAATTCAATCCTTGATTCAAATTTCTCATAAGCTTAATTGATTTGGTCTAAAGAGAGAATAATTGATGACTATTTTTGTTTGAAGACTCCATATAAAATAGCTACCAAAATAAATGTTGGTAACTGAATTTTGACAAAGTAATGACTAAAAGTTGACTAAAATGCAATGACTTTTCGTCAACTAAAACTATGAAAGACAAAAATCTGACTAAGAATATTAAGCATTGTCGTTTCAAGATAAAGACTAAGACTAAATACAAAATGCCTGCCAACATTAACACTGCTTGTAAACCAGCCGCAGGTGCATACAGTTTCTACATCCGAGTGTTGGCTCCTGCATCAGCAGCACCACATGCTGGTGCTCAAAAATGGTACTCAAAAATGAATAAAGTAATTATTTTTATTTTATTTGTATACAAAAAGTTTTCTCGTAGCTTTATAACATTATGGTCGAATAACTGATATCACATGGACTATTTTAATAATGTCCGTACTATCTTTCTAGATTGCTAACCATCAACATTTATAGCTAGCTAGTTAGCTTATAACACATCTGGTTTAATAGCTGAATTGGATTAAATATAAAGCTACCTCCCATGAGTACTGAGGTTTTTAACTACTACAGTAATGTAAGAACCATGAAATATGACCATTAGCGCCTATGTTAGCATACTTGCATAGAATCTTTTTTTGGCCTGTCTCCTGCATCTCAAGTTTGTCTCCTGACCAAAAGACCCCAATCTCACATCCTGTGTCTCCTCTAGAGTTTCTCCTCAAGAGATCTTAGGGTCTCAAACTTTGTTAAGATTTGTCAAGACACCAAGACCAAATGATCTCAGCCATGCAATCCACATTAGCTCTATACAATTAACGGTTCAAACGTACGTATTCTACTACTAAATTCTATGATATCTGTCACATATTTGTTGATGGCTGAACAAAACATTTTCTTCTGTATCTACAGTCACTTTACACCTTACTCTAACTTGTTCAGATACTGCAATAAAACAACTCTACATCTCCTCCTGAACAGAGAGCTGCTGTCCTCTCTACGTCGAGAGCATGGTGTTGGGGTACCAGCTCTGAGTTCGTTTAATAATGTCATGTATCACGTGCCACCTGTTTCACCTCATCTATCTGGGCCTGCGAGATAAAGCGGCGTAGCATCTATCATGTTGCAGCTGATGTTTTGAAGCACACTAAAACTGGAAATGTGACCACAAAGTTAATGAGCTTTAAAACTCTTTTAATAGTTCCAGTAATCTCACGGCTTTTCACAGACAAGCAAGCTCAGAAAATGCCTCAGTGGGAAATATGTTGTGGAGGATTATGTTCCCCCCCGGCTGGATGAACTGGCCATTCGGTGACCCAGAGGAGGAACAGGAGAGGAATGTTCTAGGAAGGGCTGGATGGGGCAGGAGGGAGTGTGTTTTTATAGATGGTGTTCTGCTGAAACTGCATACCTGCAGACTCGGTTTATGCCTTTCTGACTGATAGAGGGCAGGAACAGATATGTCCAATCTTGCAGTCCAATCAGCAAACATTTTGGCAGACACAATTTTTAGGTTTTTCGAAGTAAGAATTTCATATTTTGCAATTGGTAAATAGTTAAAATAGTCTGAATAAAATAGTAAATAGTCTGTTAAATGAATACTACATGGCACATTTTTGGCTTAGTGTTTAGCATTCACTAAAGGCTCAGGTACACTTAATTTTCCTTGTTCCACTCCGTTTAGCAAATAGTTGAATGTGCAAGCCATTCAAAAGTACACTCCATTGACCAAGAACATGTATGTGTATGTGCTATCTAGTGCACCTTTAGTTTTTAGGTGTTTAAGTGGACAATTAAGTATACTTTAGGCTTAATAGGCTTTGTGTCTGGTTAGGGTCAGACATGGTCAGCCTGTTACATAGAAAAAAGGAACAATGGGACACTGAGCTATGAAAGGCTTTGCTGGTTTGAATTCTGCTCACAACTATTCCTAATCGTTCTCCTTTTCTCAAAATATTATGAGCATGGGCTAAATGGTTGAAATGTTAGATTGTGACCCGTGCTGGCAAAATGAGTCGTAATGTGTATGGGCTAATTTTGAGTTTGCTAACATTTAGATTTTAGTCGAATTTCAGGTTTTAACAAAAATTAGTTCCGTAAGCCCTCGTCTAACAATTAAAATGCTCTAAATAGTAATTAAACATGTAAAATGATCTTTTAGTATGTTTTCTGAGAGGAGAACCTTTTTCTATGCTCACTTCTCGCGCTGCTACTGACTAATATATGAAATGCACACATAACTGCGCTTCCGCCAGCGTGCAATCCCGATACGTACACATACTGTACAAACATAACTGTATTTAAGCAGGCTATTAACGTAAACATAAACCGTTATTAACTTTTGGGTAACTGTTGGGTACGGTACAGTAGATCGTAATATAAAGGCCCTTTGTCTCATTAATGTTAATCTAACAATAAAAGAATAAATCGCTGCAATTGATTTAACAGCTTTTGTAATTTTGATATTCAGTTTATTTGTAATGAACTGTCACAGATTCACCTGCAACATCAGCCACACCAGCCACCTACACCCGTTCACAAACACCAGATTACTGATTACGAACCCCTGATTCCACTTACCTTGGCACTATATCAGGCTACTCACCTCAGTCCCTCGTCGGCTGGGCTCAAGGCTACATACCTTTCCTCACGCTTCTACTCACCACTCTGGATCTCCGTGACTGTGTTTCCTGGGATCTCCCTGAAAAGTATTAAGATAAGGACTGTTACTCTTCAGTTTGATGAGCTATAGTTATGTTGCAGATTTTAACTTTCTATTTGAAGTAATTCTTCAGTTCTTCAGTAAAAAAGCTCTGAATCGTTCTTCTTGTGTATGCCTCTCAATCCAGACGTAACATTAACACACTGAAGTGATTTTTATATTTTATTGTTTGTTTTTCTTACTTGAATGTTTTTGTTTAGATGTGAAATGAAAAAAGTGCACCATTTGTTTCTTTCTTATATTTGTTCTATTGTTGGCTATACTGTGATCATTATAGTAATACATATTAAAAAAGGTAGTGGAAATTATGCAATGTTGCAAGGTGATTTTGCTTTGGAACCTTCAGAAAACTTTAACTTGATTTTAACAGAACTAAAATTGCTGAATTAGTCAACTTCAAACGGGTGTAGCTCAGTCATTTTTTGTCCAATTCCAACATATCATACATTATTTTAATGGAGAATGTGAAAATTAAAAACAACACATTTAGAAAATGTGCAAATCTTTCCACAAAATTAAGTCACAGTTGTTTCTATATGTCAAGTGCGTATGTGTTTGTGTGTATCAGTCAGAACCCACTCAACGCTCAAAACGTTGAACTTGTTGTTAAGTGCTGTTTTCTGCAAGCTAACCCTCTCATTATAACAAGTGTAGACGCGATGTAAATAGGCGATTTATTGTGCAGTGTAGAGATATTCCTTGAATAGCTATAACATAATTTTCTGAGATCGTTAAAAAACCGAAATGAGAGACAACTTTACTCTTTTTGTGCTTTCTTGGCTATATAATACATTCAGAATTTTAATAAAAGTTTTGTTTTTCTTGCTGCTAAGACGACCAAGGTCTTGTTTTGCAGAACACACTGCAAAGTTTTGGGAGTGACAAATGGGGGATTCCCTTTTGAAATCGCAAAGACTGATATAGTGATAATCATGACAATGGACTGGACAAAATACGATATGTCAAATAGATGTGCATTAAGGTTAAAGCACCCGCACTTATATCAGAAGCACCCTCAGTGATTTGATTCTTGGACAGAGCATCCTTTGGAAGCACCTCAGTGGGACTCGAGACCGGTGTGTGCTGCAGATGTGGAGTTGTCGCTCATTTATTCACTCCACCGCCCCCTCCCTATATATATATATATATATATATATATATATATAGGTCATGTCAATTTAAAAAGAAAAAAATAGGGTCACTCTTAAAGTTTGAAAACCACTGTCCTAGACTTGTGCACACATTGACCTCATATGGACTACACTGGTTTGAACTTGGCTTGCAACTATAGTAATCAGCATTTGAAGCTGTTCAAAAAAGTTAATCAAAGTTGTCCTAAGACAAGAACGGGTATTGTTTAGGTTTTAGGACAACTTTGATGAAAGGTTTTGATCCACTTCAAATGTTGATTTAATGTTCTAATCCCATTTTCCATCTCATTTACTGTCTTTTCTGTAATATAACTGCAAATACTGACAATTTGCTAGATGTCAGATTCCCCAAATGGCTAACGCTCATATTTTGATACAATGAGCTGTAGTGCTCATGCAGGTTGCACAGGTTCAAATTTGGCTCAAAATATTCCTATTCATGTGTCTCCAGCTCTATTCCTGGAAATGTAATAAGCGTGTGAGAAAAGTGTATATGATAAAAAGGCTAAACCTTTTTCTAAATGTCAGAGTGGCGACCTAGCAATTAGTGCATTTACTTTGACACGCTGAGCCTCATTTGGAAAATATTGGTTTGAAGTCAAACTGCAACTATTTCTAATCCCTGTTACCTATTCTAATGTATATATGTGGTTAGCACATATTTTGACACATGCAGTTACATAAAATTCACCAACATACTCTGCTGTGGTGCTTATGTGGGTTACATGGCCTAAATCCAACTTGCGGCATTTTCTGACCCCATTTCCCTACTCACTTATTGTCACTTTTTCTTGAAATGTACCTATAAATAAAAGAGGAAAAAAAGGTTTTCAATTTAATGCTGGTATTTTTCCTCCCCAAGTGAATGATGGTCCTCTATTTCACCTCAGAGTCGAAATGCACTCTGCTCATTAGCTCACACACAGGAGAACAAGAAAGCAGGTAAGCTTCTCTAAGCTCTTCAGATGACTGGAACACTCCCAAGTCTGTTTTTCAGTGGCGATTTCCAGCCAAAAAGAGAAAAGCACTCAAAGCGAGTGCCAAATTGGTGGCCCATGAGAGGGCCAAAGCGTGTCAGCTTCACCCCCGCCACTGAGCATACCCGAGTGTTTTTCCAAAGCTCTAGAAAATGCAACCTCGGCCTTTGAACTTGTGTCTTGAAGGAAGATGCTTACGATTCCTCGAGGGAAGCTGATCGCAGAGCCCCCTCCGCACTGGGCTGCATGTATGGGGTTTGACAGGATTCATCTATGGCACCGGCCCTGATCTTGCCTGTGGCAGCCAAATTGCTGGCTCTGAGCTCAGTAGTGGAAATTCTGGAGAAAAGCCCACCAGAGACTGTGTGAGGGAGGACGCTGTGCTCTTTCTCTGGCTGGGGTGTTTATCTCTTACAGCATGGCATGACGATGTTTCCACAGCCATGATTTACTCCCAAGTTGCCTAAGAGTGAGAGTGGCTAGGAGGAATTGACCTTGGCTGGATGGGGGCAAGTGGTGTATTGATTTATTTTGGTTGCACACTTGCTTATTAATATTTTGGAGGGTTTATTATGTTTTAGATTGGTAGCAGACTACAGGACATTTGAGCTTGAGGTATATTCTCATAAATAGTGTTTTGTGTGTGTGTATATATATATATATACAGGTGCTGGTCATATAATTAGAATATCATCAAAAAGTTGATTTATTTAACTAATTCCATTCAAAAAGTGAAACTTGTATAATGTATACATTCATTCCACACAGACTGATATATTTCAAGTGTTTATTTCTTTTAATTTTGATGATTATAACTGACAACTAATGAAAACCCCAAATTCAGTATCTCAGAAAATTTGAATATTACTTAAGACCAATACAAAGAAAGGATTTTTAGAAATCTTGGCCAACTGAAAAGTATGAACATGAAAAGTATGAGCATATACAGCACTCAATACTTAGTTGGGGCTCCTTTTGCCTGAATTACTGCAGCAATGCGGCATGACATGGAGTCGATCAGTCTGTGGCACTGCTCAGGTGTTATGAGAGCCCAGGTTGCTCTGATAGTGGCCTTCAGCTCTTCTGCATTGTTGGGTCTGGCATATCGCATCTTCCTCTTCACAATACCCCATAGATTTTCTATGGGGTTAAGGTCAGGCGAGTTTGCTGCCCAATTAAGAACAGGGATACCATGGTCCTTAAACCAGGTACTGGTAGTTTTGGCACTGTGTGCAGGTGCCAAGTCCTGTTGGAAAATGAAATCTGCATCTCCATAAAGTTGGTCAGCAGCAGGAAGCATGAAGTGCTCTAAAACTTCCTGGTATACGGCTGTGTTGACCTTGGACCTTTACACTGGACCTCAAGCAACGTGGATTATGTGCCTCTCTTCCTCCAGACTCTGGGACCCTGATTTCAAAAGGAAATGCAAATTTTACTTTCATCAGAGAACATAACTTTGAACCACTCAGCAGCAGTCCAGTCCTTTTTGTCTTTAGCCCAGGTGAGACGCATCTGACGCTGTCTGTTGTTACAGAGCTCTGTGAACAGCCAGCCTCTTTTGCAATGACCTCTTGTGTCTTGCCCTCCTTGTGCAAGGTGTCAATGGTCGTCTTTTGGACAACTGTCAAGTCAGCAGTCTTCCCCATGATTGTGTAGCCTACAGAACTAGACTGAGAGACCATTTAAAGGCCTTTGCAGGTGTTTTGAGTTAATTAGCTGATTAGAGTGTGGCAACAGGTGTCTTCAATATTGAACCTTTTCACAATATTCTAATCTTCTGAGATACTGAATTTGGGGTTTTCATTAGTTGTCAGTTATAATCATCAAAATTAAAATAAATAAACACTTGAAATATATCAGTCTGTGTGGAATGAATGTATACATTATACAAGTTTCACTTTTTGAATGGAATTAGTGAAATAAAACTTTTTGATGATATTCTAATTATATGACCAGCACCTGTGTGTATATATATATATATATATATATATATATATATATATATATATTTTAGGGGTAGGACGCGTACCAAACCGTATGGTTCACGAGCAAATTCCAAATGGAAATGATCATCACTATCCCCTTGGAATGGGGACTGTGGAGTGAGCAGGACACGTGTGTGCAATTATTTCGTTGTTTGAAATGCACTTGGCAAAGGGAGTGATCTATTTTACTCATTATTTTCAGCCGGGAACTTCCCGTGAAAATGCAGCACGGTGTGCGTCAGCAGATTCCCTGATGGACACTGGCATAAAAAAATATAAATTTTATATTTTAAAAAGTTGCATAGGCCTACATATTAGTTTTTTTTATATTATAACAAAAAAAAATGTACAAAATATTTTAAAATATAAAATGCACATTAATTTGCAACAGTTCTGCCAACAGCAATAAAAAGACATATGACATTAAAACAGCGGCAGATGCACACCGTGCTGTGTTGACACGGGAACATCCGAGCTGAAAATAGTGAGGAAATTAGATCGCTCCCTTTGCCAAGTGCATTTCAAACGACAAAATAATTGCACGCACGTGCCCTGTTCACTCCAAAATCCCCACTCCAAGGGGACAGTGATGATCACTTCCATTTGGAATTTGCCCTGTGAACCGTACTGTTCGGTACGCGTACCATGCCACCCCTAATATATATATATACTTACTGTATATACACACACACACACACACACACACACACACACACACATATATTTACTCAGTTCACTTATATATATATATTACATATATTAAGATTTACCTTTATATTATTTATTGCTTATACACATTCATCATTATTAATGTGTTTTATAGCTACCCTGCTTTGTCAACTGCAAGTACAAATTACTGAAAGTAAAGAAAAAAAAACACCTAAAGACCAAGCATCTAACCTCAAAGGGAATAAAGAGGAACCACGTGTCACTAGTCACATATGTGTCCCACGTCAACAGGAAATGTCCTGCTGATGCACCCCCACCCACACAGGTGGAGGTCCGGGTAGAATTCAATTAATATGCACAATGGGGCGTCCCTTACCAAACATCCCTGCCCTTCTTCCATTGCGTCAGACAAGTCACCTTGTTTGCTCTCAATGACACAAATAAACCTGAAACATCAGATCTATTAAGCCATTTCTGCGTCTTGGCATTGGCATGTCAGAGGGAACCACCTTTCCTCTCTGGGTGCTGAGGGTGGCACTACTCTGTCGCCCTTTTAGCAGGTCGACAAAAACATAAACAGAGGACAGTAAAATGGAAAATGTGTGACTCAGCAGAGGGAAATTGGGATAGAGAAAAAGCTAAACTGCAAACTGTGACTTTTCTGTCGTTGTGACAAGAGACATTGGCACAGGGTCTAACCTTTCTCTGAGGGCACAGTGCATAAAGCCCCAGTGCATTCTGGGTTACAGTGCAAAGCTAAGTGTCCATCCTTAAAAGTGAATGCAAATTAGTTTATTGACATGTATGCTGTTGTAATTGGAAAAAAAGTAAATTTTAGGGAAATTAGGAAATACATATTACTGTTAATGATAGTTGTATTATAAAAAAATAAACGTATGTCTTATAAATTAAATATTTCTATAATTTAGGATGAATATTGCATTGCATTTTGCATTATTGCATTACATTTTGCAGTAAGGTAAAAAAAAAACGTTAACAATTTTCACATGCAAACGATGTATTCTTTTATTTATTTTTTTGATGTTGTAGTGACATATGACCCAGACATATATTTGTGAGATATATTTCCCTCCTGTTAACAAGTATTATAAGAAGTATAAGATAATTAATGTAACATATGTCCTCACATCAGCTCTATCTAAAGGCCTGCCACATATCTAAAGTATAATGGCAAATTTAATTTGCCTGATGGTAACTGTATTTATTGTTTTAGGAGAACGTATTATCAGACCCTTTTAAAATGTATGAAATCATTTGGCTAGCATATGTAAATATGTTCTCCATATACTGCATAGCCATATGCTTTAATCGCCACAATAACTCAGCGCTCCAAACCTCACCAATTTTTCTGCCAAGGTACTCCTTTGCTCTCTTATCCAAATTTTTTTTCTTTGTCAAGAAAGAGCGTTTTTCTGCTCAGCACTTTTTTAACGACTCTTGCAAGGCAGGGGCAATCGTGTGTTGCCAGACCAGGGCAGAAGAGTGATGTTCCATTATCTGCGCACAGCTGAGAAACGGATTTCTCCGTGGGAGCGCAGCTTTGGAATGGGGTAGGCAGCTGAAATACGGTGACACCCTCAAGCAGGAAGCGGCTAAGCATGACAGGGGAGGTGGAGGGGAAGAAATACAGTGAATGCCTACTGGTGGGTGAGCAACTAGGATGGCTTCATTGTTGAAGTGGGCATAGCATGAAACCACATAACAGGCTGCCAACAGTCATGGAGTTCAGTCTGCTTACTCAAGCCACGCAAGCAGCAGTTAAACTAGTTTAACAACTACGCAACAGTTACAGCAGTTTAAATCATGCTCAGAGTAGGAAATGTTTACTTTAACAGTAGCATGTTTCTGTGTTATTCCTATTGTAGTAGTTTGTTTTACTCGTATATATATTTATTTAAAAATGTAAATTGAATCACCTACTTAGTCAATATTACATAACCACTGTAATTCAAAATAAAAAAGTTATTTTTGAATTCCCTCAAAAATCTTTTCATTTCTCTTGCAAGTGAATGCAAAGTTTATCAGATGAACTCAAAAGTTATATGAACAAACGCAATGTCTTTCAAGAGCGCAAAAGAGAATGCAAAAGTTGTGACAATGAACACAAAGTTTCACAGTAGAATGCAAATGTTGTGTGAATTAACTCAAACTTTCTTGGTGAATGCAAATGTTATGCGAATAAATGCTAGATTCACAGTAAAATGCAAAAAAATGGTGTAAATGAACTCAAACTTTCATGGGGAATGCAAAAGTTATGCGAATAAATGCTAGATTCACAGTGAAACGCAAAATCGGTGTAAATAAACTCAAACCTTCTTGGGGAATGCAAAAGTTATGCAAATAAATGCTAGATTCACAGTAAAACGCAAAATCTGTGTGAATAACCTCAAACTTTCTTGGGGAATGCAAAAGTTGTGCGAAACAACACACAAAGTGTTTTTTTTTCAAGAGAATGCAAAAGTTGTGTAAATGAATGCAAAGTTTTTTAGAAAAACACATGACTTATGTAAACAAACACAACGTTTTTCAAGAGAATGCCACAGTTGTGCGAATAAATGCAAAGATTCTCAAGAGAAGGCAAAAGTACCGACAATAAATGCAAAGTTTATCTGGAATTCAACAATTTGTGTAAACGAATGCAAAATCTCTCCGGAGAATGAATGGCATTTATTTTAGGGGAACAAGTTGTGTTAACAAGAAATCTGGGGGCGTGTTTGGGGGCCCCGCGATAAGACGATGGGGTGCGTTGAAAGACGATGTTCATGTCAAGCCAGAGATATTGTCAAAAGCATTAAATATTTTCATGATTAAAAGTATTTGGCATTTTCAATTAATGTCCTTTTACATTCTGCTATTAATATTAGTATACGTTTATTATTAAATTAATATTACAATTAATTTGCTCTGAAATAATTTCGCGAATCACCGCATAACTGACACGCTGTGGGGATAAAAGTTAAGACTATTAGCTTAGGCTACTCATTGAAAATGTTTTTTTTTTTTATACAGGTCTATTGTAGCCTACAAGTATAGGCCTATAGCCTAAATAAAACTGTTAACACTTCAGTCATCAATGAAACTTAAGGGCAGCTTATTTTTAAGCGCCGACTTTCAAAAAACAACCTGTCTAACACGAAAAACCTTTCACATTGTTCGGGCCACAAGAGAAACATTAAGGAAATAAAACAGTTTTATGCTGCATATTAAGTAGGAGATTTGTTTCTCATCGTCTCTGAATACGCGCTGTTAATGCATGCGACAAATGCCGAAAATGTCTCACTTTCATGTTGAAAGACGTTCTCCGGCATCAGAGTATGTGAGCGGAGCGGTGTGATTGTTTTTTTGTTTTTTTTACTGGAGGGAGGAGCAGATTTTTTTTAAAGTCGGAGCGTCGTGGTTTTCACTCGCTCCAAGATCGGTCCACCATTGCTCCATCACGAGTAACATGTCAACGACCCGTAATATAACTGCATATTTAGCAAGAATTTGCATATTAAACATTTAGCTTCCGTGATATAGAGGGATCGCTCAAATCAGAAAGAATGTGAAGAACGGCAATGAACATGAACGGGAATTATAGTTCTCAAGGAATTTGTTTGTTCCTTCTAGATACTGAATATTTTCAAGTGAAAGCATGATTTAAACAGGTACAACACTTATTTACATGCAATTGGTTTCTCAATAATGCATTCAAACAAATGTAATTAGAGCTACTTCATCTATATCCGACTTCGAATGAGCAGAAATCTGTAAAAAATGCAGCGATCTGTAGGTAAAAATAACTGATGAAAACATACTGTTATTTTCATCACAAACAAAATTTTTGCACGGTGTTAAAATAAAACGCTCCAGTTATTAAATGTTTTACAATTTAATTTACCTTATGATATTTCAAACATAGGCTACTTTAGACGAGGAGAAGGCAGAGCAGTGATTCTGATATCAGTGAGTGCCAGTGATTATTATGCGCGGAGGGGAAATTGTCCTGACCGGGAACTTGTGGTTCACAGGGAGCCCCCGCAGATTTGCGCTATGCCACTGCTCTTTTTAGAGCCCTGCCTCTAAGCCAAGTCAAGCTTACCCAGATACTTTGTCTTAATAATTGCAGAACAAAAGGTGATATTAATATCAAGGTAACTGTGCGATAAAATATAAATATTTAATTAGAGACTCTAATCACCATGTTCATAACTTGCCATCTCTCTCTTCACAACAGTTCTGGAATCACACACTCAACTGATACTCACTTAGCGCCTGTAATAGACTGAACAAACTTTTTAGCTCTTTCCATTTTCCGCCATCAGCTCCTTCCTCTCCTGACAAGATCTGCTCCTCCCTCTCATAAGACCGAGCTCGCTCTTCTCCAGTCCAGCGCTGCGTAGATTAATTGAGATCCTGTCATTATTATCTTGTTGTGTCAGTCTTGCCTGCATTTACGTTTTTTCGAAGCGCGGTTTTAACCAAACGGAATACCAATGAACCCTTACAGGCCCTTTTTCAATGTGGCCTGGGCCGGGTGGTTTCAGAGGAGTGTGGAGACGCTTCCGCACGTCTGCCTCGTCAGCCCGCCATGTCTCTTTCATCTCGGAGGATAACTGGAGCTGCTGTCAGCTCCCAGATGACCTGCTTTTGCTTTTCCAGTCTGCACTATATTACATTTTTATGGCATGGGCGAATGCTTGATTCCGATGGGTTTACAAATGCTCTAAAGTGTTGATTAATTTTCTGCACAATAATGAAGTAGGTCCAGGTTTGATTACTGCATTTCAATCTGGATCTCTCACCACATGATTTATGAACCCTGAACCTAATTTGGTGTTCTCCATTACAAATAACGGCCCGTTTAAAATTGCTTGTAAATCACTCAAGATGCTATATTATTACCAAATCTTGGCTTCAATATTTTTGACAACATGTTTAATTTCACTTAGCACATTTCTGTTTGAAACTGATTGATCATAGATGTCACAGATCTGACAAAGTGCATAAGTTCAAGATCAACGAGGCGATCAAAACCTCAAAATCAGAACCTCTGCTAATTGAAAGAAAAAGAGTATGGGAAAAGAAATCAACTCTTTAGTAACTATATTCTTTAATATATCTTCTTTTGTGGTCAGTAGAAGAAAGAAACAACTTGAGGGTTAAAGAAAACTCAGATTTTTTATATTATTAATACTACATATTCAATATTACAAGTTATTGATTCAACTCTCCACCATCAGTTGTTTACCCAAATATTTCTATTCTGTATTTAAGTACTCAAACTCTTGTCCACTTTTTGATTTTTTTAGCATAATACATTCGTCTAAGATAGGAATGTCATGAACGATGACTTCAAAACAAATAATACATTCTATGAAATCATGGAAAATATTAATTAAACTGATTTTATTTTGAACATATGTCTGAAATTACAACAGAATGATGAGTTTGTGAAGTCATGTGTGAACTTTATGAATAATTAAACAAGACCTGAATGTTAAAGAGTCACAGTTACATTTCCAACGTAACAGAACCTTTTGAGCTTTTTATATATTAAATTACCAAAACGTAGCAATAATGCACTTTTCTTTTATGGTGCTTTTCAGTCCTATTTGAAGTTTAAAATGTCAGTTCCCATTAATTGTAATGACATCAGTGCATTATTTATATACTATCATAGTATTTATTAGCTTTCATTTGAAATGTGCAATTGTCATTTTTTATATTTCTATTTATATTACATAGATTTTTTTTTTGTGTATTATTATTAATATTATCATTATATTTTTGAGACTATACTTTTCTACGTTTATTTTTTTTCCATCTGATATGTCTGTATTTTAAATATATATTTGTATTAATAAACTGTTTAATACGGTTTAAAATTAATAATTTTAGTTTCAGTTAACAACACTTAACAGCATTGAAAAAAGAAGGACTAGAACATTATTCATAATTTTAGTTTTTTTAAGTACTTCAACTGAAATGGAAATTTGAAATATTTCCTTCGCAATTAACTGAAAATATATTTTTATTTTGATATTTGTATTCTATTTTAATTAATGACAAACATTTTTAACATTTGTTAACAGCACTAAATTGCATGAAGAAAGAGGGACTGAAGCATTTACAATTTCTCCTTTTGTGTGTCACAGAATAAATACAGGTTTGAAACATCATGGAAGTAAACTACGACAGCCAGTGTTGGGGAAAGTTCATTTTAAAAGTAATGCATTACAATAAAACGTTACTCCCTAAAAATGTAACTAATTATGTTACTTAGTTACTTTTTATGGAAATTAATGCGTTACGTGACTTTTGCGTTACTTTCATGCTGCTTTTTAAATATGAGCAGGGCTTGATTGTTTGTTTTTAATACAATAAATTATATTTATAGCAAATTGAAAGCCTTTCACACCAAAAAGTGTAATGAATAAACCTCAGGCTGAATGAAAAGTAAGTTCACATCTGTACAGTAGAACGCAGGAGAAGAAGGTTCAAAACTCTTCAGCAATAAAAAAACAATCAAGCACAATTGTTAATGTAAAGTCATTTTTGCTTATTATTATGGTTGAACTGGATCATCAAAGGTCAGCAGCAAATACATCGGTTAATAAAATGGGATTAGATACATTTGTGTTGTTTAACATATTTAATTATTGCAGGTCTGCGTCATATTCTGAGTTTGCATTTCACTCTTTTAATTCATTTTGATGAATACTGAATCTGTTTTTTGCGAGTGGGATGAATTAATGCTCATTCACATTTAGTCTAGATTAGAACTACAGTAAGATCATGTTCACACAGCCAATAAATGAGAAAAAGTAACTCAGATATTTTCTTGTAAATTAAAAAAGTAAAGCGTTACTTTACTAGTTACTTGAAAACAGTAATATTATTGCGTGACTCGCATTACTTGTAATGCGTTACCCCCAACACTGACGACAGCTGTCGTTTTTGAGTGAACTATACCTTTAATATTCTCTTCGATGAATAATAATACAGCAGGAGCATCCAGATGTGTTGTCGCCAGACTGATTTCCCAGAAATAAGTGCAAGACAGACTAGTTTTAGTTACAAAGTTATGCCGCTGTTGTCTTCACTCTTTGAATTCACCCTCATATAACCCCAACCCGATTACCCCGGAGTACGAGTCATGACTTATTTAGGTCACACTAGAGGATGACAGCCTTGAAGAAAAGATAAGCAGCCATAGACTCACGGAAAAGTGTAGCCTGGAGCTGGAACGGGCCTCATAGCGGCAGGTCCATGTGGCCTTGCCCTGGTGACGGCCGTATTAACCGCAGAAGTCTGACACCGGCGCCAGCAGTTCTTTAATTACTTCATTAATTTTAATCAGATCCAATTAATTACATTTGCCGCGGCCCGGTGGAAGTCCAGGGCCCACTGACCGCGGTACGGGGACCTTGCGAGTCTTCTGGTGCGTTAAAACGTTCAATCCCATAAAAAATCTATTATTTCAGGGAGCTAAACAAAGACTTTTGTTATTCAGTAATTATTCCCTGCCCAAATGCCATCTGATTTAGTGCACCCGTGGTAGTTAAGCGCTACCTGAACTGCTCCTTTCTTCAGCTCGCTATAATGTGTCAAACAAAGAATTCCCACGGATTGTACATTTCGCAACTAGTTATCGTAAATCTATTGGTCAGCTTCAAGCAAAACATATATATATATATATATATATATATATATATATATATATTATTATTATTATTTTTACATGTATTTAATATATTTATATAAATTATATTTAAATTTATATACATGCACATAAATATTTGTATTTATATATTACATTTTTAATTCTACTCTTTAAAAATGAATATTTTATATATATATATATATATATATATATATATATATAATAAATCATAAATAAATAAATAAATAATCACACAGATCCTGTAGGCAGAAATCCAGTGTGTATTTGCTGTAGTAGTTTGTTGATCTGTGAAAATTGGTATGAGATGCAATAAAAACATTTTATATTACCTTTATGTTGTCTTGGCAATGAGGTGGAGTTGCATATTAAGATGAGGTGAATGCTATAGTTATTACAGAAACAATTTGAAAAGCTTATTTTCCAATGGTTTATTTGCTTATTG
This sequence comes from Oxygymnocypris stewartii, assembly GCA_003573665.1. Taxonomy (NCBI): domain Eukaryota; kingdom Metazoa; phylum Chordata; class Actinopteri; order Cypriniformes; family Cyprinidae; genus Oxygymnocypris; species Oxygymnocypris stewartii. The sequence goes on along the minus strand of QVTF01019827.1, from coordinate 1,473,017 downwards.
AAATGAGACCCTTTACCTGAGGCCAAAAACATTGATGGCATCTGATAACTCGGCGCGAGTCAAAGGGAGCCAACTGCCGCTTTTATCATTTGTGGATATGGTGAGTGTGGAGTCTCATTCACTAATATGTCATTATTCATGGGATGGGGTTATTTGAAGTGGATATGATGAGATTGGGTCACAGAAAATGTATATAATTTCACCCCTAGCTTCTAAACCTCCAAAATAATTACTGCTTTAGCGCTCTGAGTGTGATGGCTGCTGCATAACATTAAATGTTTTTGGTATGTTCAGAGGATGTTACATCTGTGATCTGATTTATTGTAATTGCGGAATATTCAATGAGATCAACTGTAAGGCGGGACTTAGTTTCATTCTTTTGGAGATGATTGGACCATTTAATGTATCTTGGAGGGGAAAAAGGAATAAAAGAGTTCTTGGTGATATCACACGAAGACGAACGCTATTTCATGTGTGAAGCATAAAGATAAATAAACCAAAAAACTAAGAAAATTAATTTAAAACAATTACTGTTAAAACATGCATAGTATGTAATACTTAAGTATAGTTGTATGTACATTTTGGTATGTTTTTGTACATATGCTGAAATGTACAAAAACTGAGAGCATCTAAAATGCTAAAATAGCTCAAATCTAAAGTATTTTTTCTAAACTGTAATATAAATCTAAACTGTAATATAAAGTAACTTTATATTATTTTATAGTATATTTGTGTACGTACATTTTAAATATGGTTTCTAGATTAAAATGGGTAAATGAAATTAATAAATGCGATTAAAAACAATACAATTTATTAAATAAACATTATTTCCATTACGTCTATATGCTATGAATCTAAAATGATGAAAAACATTGTTCAAACACAAATGCTCACATATTAGATGTAAATACATTAGTAGTAGAAGTAGTAATAATAATTGTCTTATTATTATTATTATTTTAAAGTGTGGAATTAAAAATATAAATTGAATATAAATGTATAATATTAACAAAACATTGTTTACATTAATTTCTTATATTCAAATAAAAATATCAAATGAAATATATTTCTACGTACATTGTTTTATGTTTGTATATATGCTAAAATTAGCAAATATTTACAGAATCCAAAAAGTCTAAAATATAATGTAATTAGATTTACAGATCTTTAAAAATGTATAGAAATTTAAATATATTTGTGTACTTACATTTTTGGAGGATTTTAGATAATTGAGGTAAATAGGTTTAATAAATGTAATTATATATATATATATATATATATATATATATATATATATATATATATATATGTGTGTGTATGTATTATTAATGTATTGATAGCATCTAAAACATACAATTTAAACATGCTGGGTATGAATATATGCAGAGACATACAAATGTTCAGGTTAACAAAACATTGAATTTATGGGATGATCATTGAGATTAGTATTTATTAAACACTTTTACTTAATTTAATCTCAAATATTTATGTAAAACTGCATAAACAATATATTAAGGTTTCTAGTAAACATGCATATTTCTTGTATTTTAGCCAGAAGCAACTATATTTTGAAGGTAAAAATGTTTTAATGATGGCTTTGTTTCTTGCAAACACAGCAGATAATTGTGTAAAGAAAACTAACATTTGAATAAATTAATACTTATTGTCATCATGTTGTTCCAAGATTGAATACACTGGAATATATGTAACAAAAAAAAACATTTGATTTTCACTGTTTAGATGAAAACTGTTAAAATGTCCTTTTTATGTTCAGCAAAACAAAATGTCATACAGATTTGGAATGACATGAAGTTGAGTAAATTATTTAAATTAATAATGTTTTAGCTTTGATTGAACTGTTCCATTAAAGTGGAAGGCTTTACAGCTTTGTGAAACCTGGGGCCTGTTTTATGAAATAAGTTTACCAAATAAGCCATGTTTATTTCAGTTAGTCTGATTTATTGACTTTATTTCAACCTGGTCTCATAAAAATACGTACTTCTGTGCGACACCGGTTTACGTACCTTACTGCATGTTTCGCCGCAAAGAGAAATGTCCACTGAGTGGCGCTAAAACACAGGTTCAATATGTGAACCCTTTTTATTATGTAGATATAGGTACATATTGCTGTGTTTGTATTACGTTGCTACAGAAACGTATTGCGTCGCAAAAAATGTATGCTCTATCGAATTGGAAATATGCCCTACACCAAACCAACCCTAAATCTACCCGATAGTGTTAACAAATGCAAAACTGATATAAAAACGTATTTGTTGATGCAACCGTGCCATTTCAACTTCCTTATGTAGAGTTTGAACTCTTTTGTCGAACTGTGATTTTACAGGATTTAAACCGGAGCTCCTCGCCTCCTAAGTACATCTCTGTACTTCGTGAACAAACTACCGAACAAACATACCGTCAATGAAAACCCATAGCTTTTTAATATTGTTTTGATGTCGTAACATGATATTCTTTAAGTAATTGTGCGACAATTACGCTTTATTAATCAAAACTCTGTAAAGTTGTGTGAAAAGGAGTAAAAGATGTCTGAGTTTCACTGCCTCTAGTGTTTGTTTATTTTGCAAACTGCAGTAATGTAGCTATTGGTACGTATTTCGTGTCTCGCCTAAAATGTGCACCCAGGTACGTAAATGCTTTGAGACCAGTAGCTTTATTTGGGTCAAAATAAGTCAGACTAACTGAAATAAGCCTGGCTTGTTTGCTAAACTTGTTTTATGAAACACACCCCTGCTCTATTTCAGAGTTATTATGGTTAACAAAAACAAACTAACTAAATACCGAAAATAAAATAAACCACTATAAAAAAAAAAAAAAAAAATATTGTAAAATCATTTTATTTTCACTAGTTGCCAAGACAATATTTCTCATTTTCATTTAGTTTAATTTGCAGTGAAACAGAAGCCTGTTTCCATTACAGAATTTAATAAGAAAAAGAAAGGAAATAAAGTTTTCTCCCAGTTCTGAGTTTACGTCTCGCTATTTTGACTTTTTGTCTTTTTTAGTTTTCTTTTGAAATCTTGTTGAATTCCATAAAAATAAATGTAATTGTAACTTTTAGTCTCCCTACTTGTTTTTCTTGAAATGATGAGTTTATATATCAGAATTCAGACTTCAGTTTCATGCAATTCTAAGAAGAAAAGTCAGAATTTAGTGAAAACAATCTGAATCTTAAATTGTTTTTAATAAAAAGCTTAAAAAAACTAAAGCATTAATAAAGACATTTAAAAATATAGACAATAATATACTTTTTTTAAAACTTTGTCAAATTAAAATAAAACATAGAAACCCTAAAAATGAATTTACTCCTAAATATTAACACAAACTGTAATAGTGTATAAATGCTACTAAACTCAGAAGCAATCAACCCGTTTGCAAATCAATTGGTCTGCAGTGGATCTGAGAAAACTCAGCAACTGAGAAACATATAGTTCCAATTAGATTTAGTTAATCTTACTGCTAACTGCAGACTAGGGCTTCTTTCCCAAGCTGCTAAACATTCTCATTAGACGGTGCTAAATTGCAGATAGCCAGACTTTATAGCGGGCACCTGCATGCATGAAGATAGCTATAAAGCCAGGTGCGTTGCGGCAAACGGCTAATTGTAAAAACGCAGCGTAGTTATCTTGCAGCCACAGTGGAGCAGGACATTATCTGCTGCAGCAATGGCAAATGCGCTCTTCATTTACAGCTTCTGTAATTTCTTAGCACATGCTCAAGCTGCCTAGTAGGACATTTTGTACGGCATTGTTAGCGAGAAAAAGCCGCATTGTGTTTATCGCAGCTTACAGTGCATATTATGCAACATCTCATGTGGCGATGGATTTATGTTGAATAAATGTACCTGTAGCGCATACAGTCGATGTTACTGGAGCATTTCAGGAGTGAGTGAACCACCGAAGGACTCATTTTCCTTTTATTTAATTAAACAGGCTGCTCAAATGCATCAAACGCTCGGTATTTTTTTTGTTTAATGACTGTGATTAAATAGCAATGGACAAATCATGATTCAGTCCTATCTGTAGACTCAAGGTTTAATCAAATATTTTGAATTGAAGATGTCATCTACAAATGTATTATGTGCTTTTTGTTATATCTGTTAAAGTAAATACTGTATGCAATTATTATAAAGTGTGTGTGTGTGTGTGTGTGTGTGTGTGTGTGTGTGTGTGTGTGTGTGTGTGTGTGTGTGTGATCTGTCGAGACTAAGACAACCACAGCTCTTGTGCTATGTCATGCCTCAGGAAAAAATTGTTTCCCCAACATTTACCAAGAATTTCTGGGAATGATGTCAACATAGTTAACATGCTTTAACATGATCTTGAATCCAATTCAGTATTTTACAGGCTTTTTGCTTTTACTCTTACAGATTAAACCTCCATAAACTGGTCAAAAGTTTGTAATAAATAGCATGAACCGCATGAAATTGAAATAGAAACCCTTAACATTATAAATGTCTTTACTGTCACATTTGATCAAATCAAGGTGTCCTTGTTTAATAAAATATTAACCAATTAAACTGATTTACTTTAAAACTTATTTAGATAGTTCATTTTAAGTTTGAATGAAATGTAATGTATCATTTATTATCATAACTATCCCAACCATTTGCTTGGTTGTGAAAATGCTCAAAAACTGTAAGTATATAAATAGCTTTGATAATAAAAATGTATATATGCAATGTGTAATGTGAATTAAAACAAAGTTTAAAAAATTCAAACAAAGTCCACAAACAAAATCCCCACCTTCAAAATGAATCGCATATCATTGGGTTAAACAGTCAAGTGCTATTACTTAGCTAATTTAGCATTCGTTCTGGATTACTGCTTTCTCTTAATATTAAACTCATAAATCAAAACTTCACCTTCAGGGGAGAAAAAAAAAGAAAGGTTTTGAAAAGCATACATGAAAAAATCATAAAACAAGCTCTAACATGTTCTTAGCAGCGTAGAGGTTGGCAAGTTGCGTACAAGTACCAGGTTTTCTGACTTGTACAGAGCGTTCTGGTCATCTTCTCTGATGATAATACTGCTCCTAATCCTACTCTTTACTCCTAATGCACAATATTGCAAGGCTAAATCAGAAAAGGGTGTGATTGCATCTACTGCAAGATGGGGAAAACCAAGTGCACGCTTTTCAATCACACTAAAAATGCAGATAAGCTACCCTAAGCCATAAATCTAGATGAAAAATGACACCAGCCCACATTCAGAGCCAGTAGTGCAAGACACTGCATTCTGGTTGAAGCCCGTTGAGATGCGCTCGGCGGAAGGTGTAGAATTATTAAATTATTAGAAGCACGGTTTAAAAAAATAAGGGCAAATCCTCAAAGATCCAATGAGTGAAACATGTCTTTGCTTGTAAAATTGGAGAAAAAGAACAGCAACCTCTCAAGGATGGCTCCAGACGTCTCATTTGAAGATACGTTTGCATTCTTTAGATTTCTTGTGAAACCCAGAGCCTGAGATTTCTGTTTTGAATTCTCTCTTCTAACTCTAAACACTGACACTTGGTTGTCCCATAACAAGGTCAGGAGAAAAAAATATATTCTGTGATTGTCTGCCAAATAACCAGGCACGACTGTTCAAACACTAATCTAAGTCTGTCATAATTATTTTTATAAAATTGAACCGTACTTAAAAAAAAAAAGTTATAACATATCCCCTGAAGATATGTAGGTGTACATGTTATACTGTATATTAATAAATAAATCATTATTATTTGTATTAATACATAAATATTATGTTATCTAGGAGAGTTGCACCACATGACATTTTACATCCTGAATGAACTTTGTATCAAAAATATGATTGTGTTTTTTTTTTTTGGGGGGGGGGGGGGTAGCACCACATGACATTTTACATCTGAATGAACTTTGTATCATACATATTAAGTTTTTTTTGTTTTTTTTTTAGAGTAGCACCACCTGACATTTTACAACATGAATAAACTTTGCTTTGTCATACAAAAGTCAAATTGTGTAATATTTTAAGAGAATACAGGGTGTACCACCCTGACATGTTTATAATAAATACATAAATAAACACTTTTAATTAAGTTTTTTTGTTTCCTCTCATGATACCAGGACAGTTGAATCACCCTGAAATTCTATAAATACGTGTTGTCTTTACACCCCGTAAACAAACAAACAAATAAATACTTTTAATACACAAAAAAACACCTATTACAAAAGAGCATTTTAAGTCACTGTATTTATACATTGTATTTACCTTCTTTAAAAAAAATAATTTTATATATATAAACCAAAAAAATTAACATCACATCATTGACCTTTTCACAAGTGACCGAGTCTTTTTGGAGTGATTTTAAAAGCATTAAACTGTCTAATATGGCATTTACAGCTAAGATTATTTGCTGATCATTTTCTACAGTCCCATTGAGCAAAAACAAAGGCAAATTTTAAATCTCATTCTTCCAGAGAGTCCTACTGCATAAGTATTATAGTCCCCCTCGCTCACGTTAGCTTAAAAGGAAAGTCATTGAATACAAGGAATTGGTATTTTGCACTTAATGCCAATACTATTCAAGACAATTACACCAGGGAGGCGTTAGCCCAGGAACAATAGTGTGAAAATGAGAGTACTCCAGTGCCAGATTTTCAAAAGAGCTCTATAATGACTCATACGGCAGTTGTCAGCTAAGCAGGACTTAGGAGACTCGTGACTCGACTAGCACAGTGCAGCCAAAAGACCTCAGCGAGGTGAGAAGACACGACCCCTAATCCTCTTTCTGTGGCCGTGTCAGATGATTCGCAAATCTCTCCGAGCTGGAATCCCACCCGTGTTTGATGTAGTCTGCGGCATCTCTGCAGTCGCGCTTTGGATAATGAGGATGGGCTAGAACAGCCAGCCATGGGCACAGACCATTTAGTCCATTAAATAAAGTGAACGCGAGCCTTGCCAAATCACACCCACCCAACTGAGCATCAGCTGCATTTGAACGATTGGTGGAAAAATATATATTTTGTGATTAAAAGATGTGGGTTTGAAGTAAAAATGCATTATTCTTATAGAATAATCTGGTATCGCATTATTTAATTAAGTTGGACTTTGGAACGGCAGTCTTATTAAACAATCATATGCTGATCTATCCATAACCCTCATCATAAAATGAGGCAAATGATTGAGTAGTCTAGTATGCCGTTGCCGCCCATGAGCCAAACTGTAAAATGATTGCAATACAGTCAAAGAGGCTGAGATAAAGTTGGTTAATTAGAAACTGGGGTTTTAGATATAAGCCACTGGGTAGCATGTGGAACATTTCAGGAAAAAACAAAAAAAATCCTTATCAAATGTCCTATATATCATATGAAACACGTTTAATTTTAATAATTAGTAATTGTGTTTAATATTTTATAACATGTTTTGAAACAACATTTGTGGCAAAGCACTACATTTTTTATGTTTCATTATATATTTAAAATGCCAACTCCAAGTGGGTTGTAAACATTAACATTTTTAAAAATATAATACATTTACATTTGTAAATTTAGCAGATGCTTTTATCCAAAGTGATGTACAGTGCATTCAGGTTATACATTTGTTTGTCAGTATGTGTTCCCTGGGATTTGAACCCACGACCTTTTGTGCTGCAAACGCAATGCTCTACCACTGAGCCACAGGAACAATAATATAATATTACTTAATTGAATTCAGTACAATGAGCTTTTGAACATGAAAATATATAGTAGCGCATCTTAGTCTCATGGCATTTTAATCTTTTGATTTGTGTTCATGGACACAAATGTACCTTTTCTTCTGTGTCACTCAGATTTTCAGTTTAATGTATTTCAATAGGGATTGTCTCGGTGCAGGTTACCCCTTCAGTGTTTAGATCTTTGCATTTGTAAAACTATAAATTATTTTATATTTATTCTTTTGGAGCGCCTAACACAACTCCAATTCAGAATAAGGTAAATAATTAGACTACTGATGTCCATGTAAACATAGTCTATGTCATGAAATGCTGTGAGATTGGTAATCATATTTGGAGTTTATATGCATCTTTTCTGTTTTTTTTTTTTTACATTTAAATTTCTGTGATTAATCTCAGGATTTGCAACAAGTGAATAAAAAAAAAAAAAAAACACTTTACCACTGCTCAACGATTTTTATTATTATTATTTTTTTGCAGTTACATAAAAGTCATTTTAAAAGCAATGCAAGCATGGTAATTTGAGTGCTAAATACTTCCCAACACATATTTCGCATCTGGTTCAGGTTGGCCTCGCGAGAAAATATTGTTATAGAATATGGACTGGTATTTTGGCCAGAAGCAATGGTTTAAAGTTAAAACACCTTAATGATGGAGTGGTGTGGATTACTTGTGGACTATTGTGATGTTTTTATCAGCTGTTTGGACTCCATTCTGATGGCACCCATCCACTGCAGAGTGAATGGGAACATCACAATAATCTAAATTTCTCCAAATCTGATGGAGAAACAAACTCATCTCCATCTTAAATGGCCCTAGGATGAGTACATTTTGAGCTAATTTTAATTGTTGAATGAACTATACATTAAATGCCCCATTCACACCAAGAACGATAACCATACTAGCGTTCACACCAACTGATAACTTTGTTTATTATAAACACGTGCTGCCACTTTAAAAGCTCAAGCTTATTAAAATTGGTTGGATTCTGATTAGCCATAATGTTTTCATCATTCATCAGATGGAAAAAAAAAATTTCTTCTGAAATTCGATTCCAATGATATCATTCCTCTATGCCATATTAGTTATGATGTGGACTTCACTATTCACTATTAATTAGAATTAATACATCTTTATAGTTACAGATATCGTCCTTGATGATCACACAAGCGCTAATTACAGATTTCAAAATGGGTTTAGACCATATAAAGAGGCCAAAGCAACCACATTTTCTGTAAAAGCCCCGCATGTTTTCCGCAAGCGGTGTCAATCCTGTGTTTTAACACTGCTGGGAAGCTCGGTTTCACATGGGTGTAGCGAAGCTTGTTAAGTTACAGCTGTATGCCCGCTTTGAGCTTAATGAGGTGTACGGAACCCCTCCTGCAGGATTCCACCTCATCACCAACACCATGGTTCCCATTTAGGACCCTCAGTCTCGGATCGGAAGGCTTTCAAGAACGGAGCTCACAGCTGAGTGAAAGAATCAAAAGTGGTGAGGCTTGTAAGAGCGTTCACCTGGCATGATGCCAAACACTTACCACGGCCAGCCACACACACATTCCCAGGCCATTGCTCAGGTAAAGAAAACGGCTTCATCAGAATTCTCCACATCTCTTGGCCCAGAGCGCCTTTCGGCCGAGCTGGGATTGGACAGGGTTCATTACCCCTCTTTGATGTATTTCTTCTTTCAATTTTACAGCCCTGCACCTTCTCCCTCGTCAGGATCAACTCTGAGCACAGATAAAGACCAACCATTCACACATCTGTTGTGGATGGGGGGAAAACATGCTTAGGGCCTCGGTTTTCTTTTAAGGCCGACCGAGAATATCACGTGGAGATGAGAGGGCGTCATGTGAATGCGATTCTTTCAATTCATCGGACCAATTCGTATCCCTAATGGCGGCTAACAAGCTGCTGCTTTGAGGAGGTTAAATGTGCAGCCGGATCTCTAAAAAACAATCTGTTTGAAGTGTTCTTACTAAAGCGAGTGCCAAATGACCTCAAACACGCTGGAGCCGGAGAGTCATCACGCGGGATAATGCGCACCGTCAGTGCTCCTCATCTTCACGCATGATCACGCCGAAGGTTCGCGTAAAAGATTGCGTGCATCTGCCTCGTGATCTGGAAGTCTGTCAGACACACATAAGTTCACAAACAAACACCGAGCGGCTGCACTCAACAATCACGAGGGCTCATTCGGTTTTCATTTTCGACTTAATCTAGCTCTGCTACGATATCTTTTTAAATTCAACTTTAAGTGATATATACACAATCTCAATGTTTTGTTCAGGTTTTTGCTTTACATCAGATGTTTTTCTTAAAATATTTTTGTCAAGATGCTGGCAAAAACTAGGAGCTAAAAAAAAGAATGAATGAATGAATGCTTATCCAAAATGTGTTTAGGGGTGCTAAGTGCATCTAAGGTGTTCAAGGTTCAAGATTCTAAGGGGTAAGATCGAATCAAGATTGAATTAAATGCATAAATGCAACATTTCAAAAGCGTTTTTTTTTTTTTGGTAGGCTAGTTACTGTTAAGATTAGGCAGTCGTGGCCTAATGGATAGAGCGTTGGACTTGAAACCCGAGGTAACCCAAGGTTGTGGGTTCGAATCCCAGCTCCGGCAGGAAGTGTCCACGACTGAGGTGAGACCCTTGAGCAAGGCACCGAACCCCCAACTGCTCCCCGGGCGCCGCACAGTCGGCTGCCCACTGCTCCACTTCACTGCTCATTATACTCTGTATAATTGTGTATGTGACAAATAAAGCTCATCTGAGCGTAATTTGTAGTAGTTATTTCATTTTAATATTAATATAACTTCAATCTGCTTTCCAAAGATGTTTTACATTTTATGATTATTATGTTTTATTGTTTTGTAAATGTAACATGGATTAATTAACAATATTTAATTCATAATATATTCTATTAAATAAATACTTCTGCAGAACTGCAAAATATTGGCAAGTGCATGTTAATAATAATAATAAAGGTAACAAATAAAAAATAAATACAAATACTTTAATCTAGATAGATAGCCAGAGCAAAGAATGGCAGGTAGAAAGATAATAGATAGATAGATAATGGCTGCTGCTGTCAAGCTGGGCAAAGCGGATGGTAATTTGACTGCATCATCTAGCTTTGAGCCGAGAGGTGAGGACGTAGGAGGGCCGTATTTGTGGCGGCTCATCTAACAAGGTCACGATGTTTGGGTTAAGGACAGACAAAATTAATATGTGACTGCGCTAGGAAGGCCACATTTAATTTCACAGGTCCTGCCTTCCCCTTTCTCTATCTGTGAGAGAGGGGCCAAACCGTGGCCTGATGAGGGCACAGCCATCACAGTTGCCTTGGCAACATTTAATTGCTTTGCCTCTGTCAAAATGGCACTGTTTTTGTTCTTTTTTGTTCCTAATCTCTCTCGTTCTCTGGCTCCGATACACTCAATTCCATTTCTGCCAATAACTGCTAATCCTCCTGCCAGAACCACAATCATGCGGTTTCATCTCCAGCATGGGCTGCACTTTCCTCTCGCTGAAGGGACGGTGCAGCAGCCACGCTGATCCAATATTTTGCTGCAGCAGTGGCAACAAATGGTTCTTTTGCTATACGACATATTCAAGAAGCTACAGGAACATGAAGTATACTTTAACCAGCCTAAATTAAAAGTTATTTTATTTGTTTGTTTTATTTTGTTTTGTTTCTTTATTGCATTTTTGTTTTATAATTGTATTTAACTTTTTTACTTTGTTGTTTTATTCATTAATTTATTATTTTGTTCCGTATTTAATTTTTGTGTTTTGTTGTTTATTTCGTTTTATTATCTATTTATTTTTTGTTTTGTTTGCTTGCTTGTTTTATTTTATTTGTATTTGTTTTGTTTTGTTATTTTTTGTTTTGTTTGGGTTGTTTTACTGCATTTTATATATTTTTATTTATTTTGTTGTTGTTTGTTTTGTTGTTTATTTATTTTTGTTTCCTCAAGATAATTCACAGGTCTTGTAACTATGCAAATTAATTATGAGCATTCAATGCGCAAATTTGTAAAACAATAAAATGTACAGTAACATTAACATGATTATCTCTAAACAAAAAAGATCATTATTATATCTACAATATCTAAAAGTATTTCTAGCAATTGCATTCGGGAGTGAATGTATTTTAACTATTGAATATTGTTTCAGTCATTTTTTTTATTATTTATTTTAATGAATAAAAATTACAGTTACTGTGCACATGTTTAATGCATTTGCATGCACAATTGAATGGATGGACAGACATACAGACAGACAGAGGAAGGCAGGGCAGGGCATGCAGGTAGTGAAACGCAATGATCCAGATTTCCTCCACTGACTAACACCTTTGTTTTTGGGCTAGGAAGGTCATGTGATATTTTCCTCATTGCACTGCTTTGACTACATCCCACTGTGGGTTCTAAAAGAGATTAACATCCATTAAATACTCCATGGTGGACTGACTGCAGAGACCTTCTCACAACAACACAGACTAAGTGCAATTAAAGCTCTTCGACAGTCTTTGTCTAAAATTTTACATGGTGGCAGAGGGGGACAATCACTGTGAGCCTATTGTTTTCCTGGTTTTGAGGGAGGATATGGCTTAGCACAAGTGGAGCTTAAAATGCCATTTGTCTAGGAACTGAATCAGACAGCGGGTCTTAATGCAGTTGTGCTCCTTCAGAGCCAAGAGGAAGCTGACAGACTCTGAAGGAATGTGTGAGAACAGATCTACAGGAAGGAGTTGATCTGCATTGGTCTCAGTGAACTAAGAAAACAAGGACAAACAGGGACATGAGATATGATAACTGTCTCGTTTTCAGATGTGGCAACAAGCCACACATTTGTATGTGGTTACTGCTTTGTTTCACTACCCAACGTATTGTGCAAATTAGGTAACAGACAAAAGAAATAGTGCTAAATATAATTTACAAGTTACAATTTATTCTTGTAGGCTGGTTCTGAGTGCTCGGTTTTGACGAATCCGACAGATTACAGCAATTTTGCGTACTTTACAGCGACTGTACAATGTCACCCCACCATTGCGGTTCAAACACCAGAACTGGCTCTGACGAAATTGTCTAGATACATGCCTTCATCATTTGATGAATTACGACTGCTATCTATCATTAGAATATAAACACAAACATCTAATTTTATTAAAAGTCAGCTTTTAATTGCCTCCTAAATTACCGCCAGCTTTCCGCGGGTGGTAATACCGAAAAGCTAATTGCGCCAATCAAACAATACTGACTTATTTGAATTCGGTGCATTCTATAATATGCCTCATTTGCATATAAAGGACAACATTGATTATACAAATAATTGACATATGCCTGGTGCAGCAATAAACTGATGCATTAATGTGTCTGGTCAAGTTGGATAGTGAATAAACTTATATAAACATGTATACTCTGTGAAGAGTGTAGCATATCTGCAACAATAAAAGTTTTCATATCAACTTATATAATGATAGCTATAATTAGGTTACATTTGTTTTGCTGAAATATAAACATTTATACACGGCTGTCATAACTTGACATTTACTTTAACATGTATTAAATAATACTAATTAATATATGGAGCACATGGGCCATATTTTACAAAAAACTCTTCTCACGAGTTCGCTTTTTATCTATGTTCAAAGGAGTTGAATGACTTTCCTGAGGTAAATGTATACAGTACTTGGGGTCTTTTGCGGTTGAAACATGAATACAGGAGAGATAAAACATTTTATTAAGTTGTACTGTATCTTTCAACATACCATTAAAGAGCGCCAAAATGCATTTAGTGATCGAATTGTACGATTAAATTTTAAAAGCAAATATTTTATTTGTTATACAAAAGTCACAAAGCTGTAAGCCTATAGACAATATTGGATGCATGGTGGGCTGCAAATAAGTTTTATTTGCTCATCTGATGAAAACAGCATAGACCTGGACAGGGATAGTTTTTTTTAGATAAAACACTGGCAAGAATGCAGAGGTCATTGTGGATGGGGACATTTTCCTCCACAATTTACAAGTTTTTTACATTAAAACAGTGGTCCCAAAATGTATCTGGACACTTAAGCCAAACTTTAGAAGGACATATCATGAGGAATTCAACTTTATGAAAACATACTTTAACTTCCAGAACTAAAAAAATAAGACATTTCATCACTTACTGACATTTAAACATTTTCAAGTGTTCTAATACATTTGGCATCAATATGTCAAATATGGGTAATGAAACACTTCTTGGAATGTAGCAGAGAGACAGCTATTGTTCAAAAGTATGGCATGTGCAGACATCTGCCACGAAGACAGACTGAAAGAGGGCAGGAATTTGAACAGTCCGGTGCTTCGCCCACCCGAGCAATTTGGTGCAGTGATGGGCGTTCAGAAAAAAAAGGATGGTCCATCTCCTGTGGGATCGGGTGGGCTTGAGGGGCATGCTGGAAATTTGAGTAAACAGTGGCTGTCTTTTGCCTCCTGCACCAAGTGCAAGGCTGGCTGGGAGATTTATTGTTGTCAGGGTTTCTGTAAGAGGCCTTGGAATATGTTCCAATTTCAGCTTCTCAATCAAACCCATGTAATGCAATAGCCCCATCTCAGGACCGCCCGCACCCACCTACCAATCCCCGACTACCTCCACCCAAAACAAAATCAGTGGCCGTAGCCAGACCAGCGGACCGCAGGTGCACGCTTGGCTATAACTCTCATTTTCAGCAAGCATGCCGGCGAGTGGATGAAGAATGGAATCATAGGAAACAAAAACATTTTACAAGAATGTTTATACGTACTGGTTAGACTGGAGAAATCTCCAGCCATGGTGAAATCAATCACAGACGAACCCCCTCTATCGTAATCGCAAACAGTGCTCTACACTGAACGTATGTATTTTGGTGTGTTTAATGCAGGCATTGTTGTGTAATATTTGTGGAGGAAGCAAACAAATGCTTTATGCATTTTAGGTTACTGAGCTAAATTAGGCTTGGCTTCCAAATACAGTATTTTTTTTTAATGATGAATGTATTTGGAAACAGATACATAAAGTGCTTTTCTTCAGATGTTCTGCAACTGTCTTTGAGAACATGGGCTTATGTAATAAAATAAACCCTGCTAAAAAAGTAGCTCAAACCAGCATGTCATGAACAAGCTGGTTAAATTGGGCTCTTTAAAGGTTTTAGAATGGTTTTGGACAAGTTTATGACAGAGATCTTAACACCAGTTTGCCAAAAGGAGAAAGCAGCTAGATCACCTTAGACCAGTGGTTTTTAAACCTGTCGTGCCCTGCACATTTTGTATGTCTCCCTTGTCAGACACACCCAATTCAGGTCTCTTGCAGTCTCTACTAATGAGCTGATGAGTTGAATCAGGTTTGTCTGATAAGGGAGACGTGGAAAATGTGCAGGGCAGGGGTGCTTGTAAGACAGGGTTGAAACCAAACCATTGCCTTAGACCAGGGTTCCTCAAACCTTTCCCTGGAGGTCCAATCTGCTGCAGAGTTTAGCTCCAACACTGATCAATCTCACCTACCTGTGATTTTCTAATGATCTTGAAGACTCTGATTAGCATGCTCAGGTGCGTTTGATTAGGGTTAGAGCTAAACTCTACAGGATTGGTCCAGATTTGAGGATGCCTGCCTTAGACCATCTGGTCTAAGTAAAATATCTGTAAAAATGTGAGTAAAGCACACATTTGGTCTATCAGTGAAAGTATGAAATGGTTTGATTTATCATACACATTAAATAAGTATTTATATACACTTAAAATGATTAGCAGTTTCAAGCGTTAGCATTTGCGTTACATTTCATACAGTGTTTGCTTCTCCAAACATTACTTACATTGTGTTTGCAGTTATTCAAATGTAAATTATAGAGGTTTACTGCTATACTAGCATTATAAACGGGTACAATTATTTACCATGTTATACCCACCTGTTTCTGCAAACGTTCTGAGTTGAATGCATTAGCACATTGCATGCTAATGAGTGAAGGAATCGTTATTATCATACCGATATAGGCATTAAGTAAGAGTATCCCACAAACCAACTGAATAAAGAGTCGCATGAGTCCACTTGTTTATTTCATGACATTCAGGCAACCAATCTTGTCAGTCTACCGTGCCAATCTTGTGTCAAAACAAACTACAGGCAATCTGTAGTAATCAGTGGTAATCTAGTTAAGGTAAAAAAAATAAATAATAATTCTAGGTACGTTTTCAAGAAAAAAAAAATTCAACAAAGTTTTTGGTACTCCGCATTTTGTATGTATGTTGTTGTGATGAACAACAAATACAGAGGCCTTAAACTTCACACTGCCACTTATTGTTGTGGAAGAAGCATTATGCTAAATAAAATATTTTGGTTATTAGTGCCATTGTAGAATAACTAATTTTCTGGTGTATTTTTCAAACATTACAAAATAAATTCTACACCAAAATCTATATTTTTATTTTGATGCCGGATAAAGCAGTAACCCTGAATGTCATACTAACATCTACTGGTGTGGATGTACAATCACACATTTTCAGTTACCATTTCCATTGTAGAAATAAATGAAAATCACAGTTTTTGGTTTGGACAAAAATACAAAGGACTTAAATGTTATACTGAATACTATTTTAAAAGTCTTTTGCAAGCATATTCGTCACTCATGACTTACATATTCAGCAACTACAAGTTATTTTTATTATTATTTATTTTTTGTGATCGGTTATAAAACATGCCATACTGACACCTACTGGTGTGGATGTACCATCACACAAAGGCAACATTTGTAAGTTACAAATACCATTGCGAGAAAAACACTAATTAAACATTATCAAAAGTTGTATTTAATAAAAAAAATATATAATTCTTATATTAAGATTTTTTTTTATTACATTTAGATTTTCACATTTTTGAATTGAAGTTGTCTGCCTCTTAAATTGCAAATAAGTTTTTTTTTACTACAGTTCAGGTTTTTTAAAGGCTTGACCTGACTTGACACATTATCTTGAGCTCTCTAGAGATAGTCAAAAAACCTGCACAGAGTAGCAGTAGGTGTGCAAAGAGAAAGGAAGATAGGGAGACGGTGTCCTTTGGGAGAAGGCTGAGGTTGTGAGCACAGTGGAGACAGACAGACAGTAGGTGACAAATAATTTATGATGCAGCAGAGCTCCAGGCACAAAGGTCCCTGACAGGTGAGACCATATTATAGATGAGCTGTGCATGATGATGTCGGCAGGTGTGTGGCAACTGGATATTTTTTTTAAAGATGGCAGTAAATTATTTATAAACACAAGCATAAGTATATGAGAAGAGGCCCCATGGTTAATGTAAAAGAACATGTTTTTGTTTGTAATTTTTAAGCAATTTACTTCACCTCTGAAATTGTCTTTTCATCCAAAGTCACTCAGACCCAGAAAATATTGTTAACCAATCTGAAAATAACTCTAGGCATTGTTTTAAGTAATCTGAAGCTGTTTCCATCTAAAAATGAACCACAAAAAGTTTGTTGCCATGAAAATTATGTGTTATGTATGTTTCTTGTACATTGTGAATTCTTGCTTTTGCCTGCCAATTTCATTTCTCACCATTCTTTTTCTGAGTATAATTGGGTCTGCCTGGTTTTGTCCATTTGCTTGGATTTTGTTTTAGAAAATAGGATTTCAATTTGAATTTGTCTACCTTGACTGATGTTATCTTCTCTCAATAAAGTTGCAAATGGTTTTTGAACTACAACCTGAATCAGCTACATAACACCTGATAATAATTTTTTGCAAGCTAACTGATGCCACCGGCTACGTTTCCACCGTACTATAAAATCAATTACAATGAATGTTGAGTTAAAACGTCTCAGAGATTGTACATTTTTACTGTGAGTTTTAACATTCTCTTTGTTTTCTGTCCCTCTCTTCTCATTTTTTTATGCTTGCTAAGGCTAAGGGAGTTACCATTTTTTCCTTGTACCAGCACCTGGTTGTATAAAACACACCATCTGTGTTTTATTCAGCTGTCCCTGACTATTAGCAGGGAATGAAGTTTGCGCTTCTGGAACAAGTACAGTAATTACACAAAGCTCCATTAAATACTAGGAATGTGAGAAAGACCCAATACAGATGTTACAGTGAATCTGCAGAAAACTAGTGAAGAAATCATCCAGGATAGTTGGCAGTGGGTGCAAAAGGAAGAGAACAACACACTAGGGGTGAGGGATGTAGCCAAAATCTTCTATTAAAGTATAATTAATGTAATATGATTTTAATGGGGACATATGTAGAGAAGTTACAGTAAAAATTAAAATGATTTGCAATAAAAATAGACTATCGGTATAGATATATAACATAAATGTTCTTATTGAAATTCCTGACTGTTGATTGCAGACTTTGCTATCTTGTTAAATCTAAGCACGGTTTGAGATTATTGTTTAGATCTTACACTCTCCAGGAGACATGTTTCACACCAGGGTGAAAGAAAATGGCTGAAGCTGAAATCATAATTTTGGACTAGCTTATATTTCCTCTCAGTTATCCTTTAATAAGACCAGTTTCTCCTGTCTAACCTCCTGTTTTGAACTATACTACCCTACGAGTGGTTCAAACAGTGGTTTTAACCCAACCGCGAGAGCCGAATCCCAACCTCTGTTATTGTTACATGGTCGATGATCTGGTCTTGGATCAGTACGCTGAAAGGCTGCCAAAGAAAACCAGCATGCCATAAACAAATCAGTATTCACCTTAGTGCAAGCTGCAGTTTGAAGATCTATTGTCAGAATGACTTTTCTTGAACCTTCCCTTTTAAGTGCAGTCATGCAACAAGATTACCACCCAGGCCCTCATTTGAAATGCCTCTCCCATACCTGTCAGACCAGCAGCAGATACGCGGCTAAGCCTTCAGATTCCAAACACCATCACTAGATTTAATCCAGGGCTGAATCTGCTTTATTGTTTGTAACTCTGTGGTATTAAGCTCCGTTTTCTGTTCGCGCTGCAAAAAAAAAAATAACCCTTGAGAACAATGTGGGCCTAGCCGACAGAATCCAAAATTAGTGCCGCAGTCATTGCGGCGAAAAGGGTGCCGATTTGAAATTGTCTCTTTGGCCAACTTTTTTGATCTTCTCAGCCACATAGACACAATCATAAATTTTCACACTGGAAAATTGTGATTCTTAAGCATGTGGAGATTCTCACGTCAGAGTAGGGAATCAGTTATAAAATGCACATTTTCTGCAAGAGAAAATATGACAGACATGTATGTGAGACTGGAACATGCACTGCTTCAATAGTATACTGCAAAACATGAATGGGTTAAATCATATGTGTTTGATTTCCCAGCTGTAGAGTCCAGATTCAGAAAAAAGTTCAAGGTGGTTGCTGTGGTTTAAAATATGCTAGTTGTTTTCTAATTGGTGTAGGTCATTGTGGGTACCATCTTGCATATTTCAGATAAAAGTTAATTTAGAAGTACATCAGCATTTCGATTAGCCCAAAGCTAGCACACAAAAACCTCATCAGCTTATTGTCAAGCTGATCTACTGACGTAACCACATTGAAACCATCTTAAAAGTCTATCTGTAGTTTAAAACATGACAACTGGAAGCTGCTTCATAAAAGTTCTCATTAGCTGGTCCAAGATGGTTTAGGTTGTCAACCAACTGGATTACCACCTCTGAGAAAAAAAACAATAACAAAAAAGCAACAAAAGGGACAAGCTGGTCTACCAGGTCAGTGAATTCAGCCCTATCAGCTAGCAGTTGAACTGCTTAACAACCAAAACCAGCTAATACATGTTAGAAAGCCTTTTATTGCAGTTTATGGAGTTTCAAATGTAATTTCTGTTCTAACTGGTCCATAATGGCCATTTGTTGACCAATCATAGTTTAGAACAGGTGTGTAAAACAGCTCCTGGAAGGTCACTGTGCTGCAGAGTTTAGGTCCAACCCTAATTAAACACACCTAAACCAGCTAATCAAGGTTTTCAGGATCACTAGAAACTTCCAGGCAGGTGTTTTGGAGCTGGTTAAAGATGAATGCTGTAAAATACTGGCTTATGACTTGCTGAACTACCATCTCAGTCAATGACTCTACTGGGAGAGAAAACGGTTTAAAACAATTAAAATTGTCACTGGAATAAGGTAGCTGGTTTATTTATTTTCCAAGATAGCCTACAAGGGTAGCCAGGTTAATAACACCTGCTAGGAGTTGATCTGGTCAGCCACCCAAAACCACCTTGTACCAGCTTATGGTGGTTGGAAACTTCAGGGGCCTCATGTATAAAAATCTCCAAAGATTTCATCCTAAAACTGTACGTACGCACAACAGTTTTTAGATTTATAAAACATTGTGGTTTTTAACCACAATGTGTGGGGAGGCCATTCGTCTTTTACTTCTCCTTGCCGGTAGATCAGGAATATGTATTATATTTGTCAAAAGCCCTGTTGGAAAGAACAAAGTTGTTAAGGCGGTCTATGGAATTTGGTCCCTTTTTGTTGTTGGTGCAAGGTCAACGAGGTCAGCGTGCAGGGCTCAAACAGCTATAAGTTAAGCAGGTCAACCACCTAAACCAGCTTGTACCAAGGGTTGCAAAGGGGCAGGATATTTTGGACACTTTCAGAGAATTTGGGGAATGCTCTGAAACTTTTGGGATATTTTTCCCATTTGCAAACCCTCTTGTACCTTCTGGGAACTAGTTTATGATAGTCATTATGGTTTGAAATATGGTTGCTTTTGTCTAATTGGTTCATCCTGGTCAATTGCTGGTCTATGACGGGTTAGGTGGTTGAATACCTGGATTATAATTTCAGGCAAGGGGGACACTTATACCAGTTTAAAGTGGTTAATCTGTTCTTTGGAACATGATAGCTGTCTTGTTGCTGGTCGAGTATGGTCTACCAGTTTAGCCAGCATTGCTACTCCAGATGGTAGTTGAGCTGGTCAGTCTACTAGTTTAAGGTGGCTGGTGTCTAGCAGGTCCATGATAGTTATTAGCTGGTCTATAATGGTTTATATCAGTGGTCTCAAACTCTTGAAGAACCACAGTCCTGCAGAATTTAGCTCCAACTCTCCTGCTTGGAAGTTTCTAGTAATCCTGAAGGCCTTGAGCTTATTTAGCTGTGTTTAATTAGGGTTGGAGCTAAGTTAAGCTAAGGAATGGAATTTGAGAACACTGGTTTATATGGTTAACCAGCCTGACTAAAATATTTGTCAAGGGCCCTGCTGAATAATAAAAAAATCCACTAGCTCAAGTTTGCTTTTTGTTGCAAGATTATTAACCAATTCATCAGTTGGTCACCAGATAGTAATTAAGCTTATCATCTACCAAAACCTAAACTTTTATTAGAAGGGACTGGCACACATATGACTTAAAAAACAATCACAGGAAATGTCCATAGCCATTAAACTCCCTGCATGCACATGTCTTCAATTTAGGAGACGCAGAACAAGCCTCACTCTCAAACAGGATATTATAATTTTGGTCCCTTTTCATTTTAGCCACATCTACTGTACAGTAAGATGTAATGAATCAAAGAGGGGTTTGTGGTCAACAGTACCCAGAGCCTACTTCTGAATGTAACCTCGAATGAAGGGTTTGCACCCCAACACTAATAATCGCCAATCTCGTTAAATAGGTACTTCAATGACTGTGATTTCTACTGTCTTACCGGCAAGCGCAGTTAGTTCTGAAGTAGGTATTGATTTTTTTCTGCAGTGAGTGCAGCTTCTCCCTTGATAATGGATCTCAAAGTGTAGGGTTTTCACATCTGTACAGGACCATTTGACTTGTCTGCTAGGTCCTTCAGTCATCCCCTAGGTTATTTTGTACAGTTAGACCAAACCATCTGACAAAACCCAGACAAAACCATAACATCTGCATAACTAGATTTGCATTTATTCAAGTAAATACTGGTGACTCCCTTTTTCTTTTTTTGTTAAAATATTCCAGAAAAGATAATAAAGCCACAACGGAACCAATGGACTTCAGAAAAAGCAGGTAAGTCATTATGCTTCATTTTTTTAACCAAAAATGCCCACATATGACTGAAATAATCAACTAAATGTCAGCATGTTGTGGTTCAAGCTACAAGTCGACAAGTGTACGCGTACATTGATGCCACATTGTCGCCATACATAAATGAGGTGTTTTTAAGGAAAACTCAAAACTGTCAACACAGTCTGCTCATGCTGAGTTAATGTGTTATGTGTCAGTTTGTGCCCGTCGGTGGTGTTATTTGTGGAATGGAGAAGTATGTGCCCGTACTTTGATAATGCACGCTGCTCTTGCTGATTTAAATCAAGGGTGGCGTGCCATTGTGCAGAAAGACAGGCAAACAGAGAGACCTTTGTGCATGTGAGGTGTGTGTTTGTGTGAGATTAGGTTTGCCAAAGCCCTCCCTCTAAAATGCTTGCAAATATTGTGCAAGCCACCATTATAAAACCAACACACTTGGTGAAAAAGGGTATTTAAAAGGCTAATAGTGTATAAAGATTTAGATATCAATGGTTTTGGAAGGCAAAGCGTGTGTTTGACACTCAAGGTCAGGGACTTGTCTAGACAGCTTAGTTATAATGGTGTAAAACAACTGGTTTTATTGACACATGCATTAACATTATACATATATGATATTATATTATACATTATAATATTTAAAATGAAACGTACATAAAATAAATATATTTTTTTTCTTTGCTCAGAGGCATGTGAGGTCATTAAAATAGATGCATGATCAAATTCTGGAAGTGCCGGATCCAGCCTGTTCCGGCACAAATTATGCCCTGCATGCTTCCCTTCCGGTATCAGCTGTGCATGTGAATCAACACAGAAGGCGACATTTTCTCAAAAATATAACATTAACAAGAATGACATTGTTTATTGCAATTGTGATTCCTTTGCAAGTGCATTTATATACTTTTATACATTATGTACATTTATGCAAGTACACATATTCCTCCCCTGTGCCACATTAAAATCTATTAAAAAGTGTTCCTGTGGCTCAGTGGGTAGAGCATTGTGTTAGCAGCACAAAGGTTGTGGGTTCGATTCCCAGGGAACACATGTACTGACAAAAAAAAATGTATAATCTGAATGCACTGTAAGTCGCTTTGGATAAAAGCGTCTGCTAAATGCATAAATGTAAAAGCACTTTTTCACTATATATGCCTTTTTTTCTGGTGTAAAGACAACTCTAGAGAAAACACCTACCCCAGATTTTCTTAAACGCAAAAGCACCCTACATTTATCAAAATGTATTTTCCATAAAATGTAATGATGCTGATGTTTTATTTTATTTTCCCATAGGACTGGGTGATAAAGCAGTGCATTGAATAAATTGCCAAAAACTACACAATTAATGTTGCTTAATTTTATATTGCCAGCAAAACAATATCTCCTAGTTCTAGAGTTGAATAGATACACTGAAGAAAGAGGTGGATAGCAGTATTGATGTCGCTCACACATTATAAAGATCTAGGGATTCCCTTGTGTTTAGACTGTGTTTGCTATCCGATAACCACAAGCATTAGACATAAACCATTTTCAAATGTCCTGTGGTTGTGAGAGGCATTGGGTTATTATTATAGTGATGGCTATATCAGGGAGAAGAGGGGATCGTTGTACAAATTAATTGAATAATTTATCAAGCGAAGCCATGATTAGTCAGGTCTGAATCAATGGAGTACAGGCAAATGTGCTTGATTAGATGATCAGGCTGGTCCGTAACTAGCAGACAGTCTATGATGAGCCGATATACTGTTCTGAGTGCTCATACAGACTTAAATCAGTTTATATCAGCATTGACACTTCAGCTACCATTTTGTTCATAGTGTATATATGAAAAGATTGATAGACAGACAGAATGATACCTAGATAGAATGATGGCTAGAGAGATACAAACAGATGATTATGATAGATAGACAGACAGACAGACAGACAGACAAAAATAAAAGATAGGTAGATAGATAAATAGATAGATAGATAGATGATAGGTAGATATACAGACAGACAGTTGGAAGAAAGAGTTAACTAAATAGCTAATCTTGCTTAACACCAGCTTGGCTGGAAAATCAACTGGGACAGTTTAAACCACATAAGACCAGCAAACCACTTTAGGCTGCTCTCTTAAAATCCTCCAGAAAGGTTGCATAGAAAAACAGGCCACACAAGTGATAACATATATCTCTATTTCTGCTACTAGCCTGCAGCTAGGCTTTCTCCAGCCACCATAAATGCGAATAACAGCTACACTTACATGCTAAACCACATCGCTAAACGCAGATCTGTCCCACACTGCGAAGCTAAAACGATTTTTTAATTTGGACTTTTTTCCTCGACTCTACACCAGGATATAGCTCCTAGCATGTTAACACCATTAGCCACACTGCCAATTGCGCTAGGAAAGACACTTATCAAACCCCTCAGTGCTAGCATCTCGGCTGCTGCGCCAAATGCTACTTTGCTAGCAGGGGGATATCAAATCTTTCCTGTTTTTTTGTGTTTGTTATTTTTAACCACAATGTGTGGCGAGGCCATTCGTCTTTTACTTCTCCTTGCCGGTAGATCAGGAAGTGGCTAACAGTGCAAACGCCGGGAACTTGTCACTTCTTTGATAGTATCCATTGAGAAAGAACAGTATGGGGCTTGTTTTTATCCATCAGAAGTTGACAATCTTAAAAAGTGGTTGATAACTGCTATAATTTTACAAAGCCCTAAACCTATTTATTAAGCTTTTGTGCGAAACCCACCGGCATTGTTTGTGATACGAGCGTGAATAAAAAGTCTGCTATTATGTTTCTAGGAAAATGTGAATAGATTTTTGCATTGTGGATGCCAAAATGCATGAAAATAATCCAATGGAAGGAGGGCCCAAGACATCTAGTGACAAGAATATCACTTGATCCCTAAAGTTGGGCTTTTAACCCTAACATATGGAGCAACATTCTTTCACAACACTTTAGTATAACATTTTTTTATAACTACTTCACTCACTCTCTAAATTAATAAATAAAAAAGGTTGGGTCATTTATTTATTCCCCACTCACTCAGAATAAATAAATATAGTTAGATTGTGAATTTATTCGTTTAGAGAAATGATTTATTTATTTATTTATGAAGTAGTTTAACAAACAAGCAAACAAACATGTATCTGTTGTAATATTTACCAGTAATAAACACATATAATCTAACTGCACCAGCTTATTTATTTTAAATATTATATTGATAAAAAATAAGTAAAAAACAAACATAGAATATAACTACACTGGCTTTAATTATTTATTTATAACTATAAAATAAGACATGTGGGATGAACTCTACCAAAAATAAATCAATAAATGATAACAATAATAATACATGATGTCCAACTAACATGCAGGAAATATACATTTGAATGTCTGCTAAATACAAACAAAATACCTTTCTAAGAAAGTGGTACATGTGTTTTAAACAAGAATAAAATGCTCTCATTCTTCATTGACTCATCTATCTAGTGGTTATGTTTGGCATTCCCACAGCATTTACCCCACTCTTCACTCTCAGTTTACATTTCTTTAGGGTCCTGAACGATCCAGACCCAGACGGTTTAAGAACAGACAGACGCGGATCTTCTGAAATTACGGCGTCTCCTGAACACGAGCAGGCCTGCCAACTCCCCTCGAAGCCCAAGAGGATGATTAATGGGCAGGTAAAGACTTTCTGAGCCACGTCTAGATACCTCAGCTAGGCCTCAGCGCGCAGATAAAAGTCAAAGCGGATCATGGGGCCAAACGCACTCTCGCATAAGTGCTAGAACAAAAAGCCTCATCAGAAAGCTTTCTGCATTCTCTGCAATCCTCAACATGTTCAGACAGGTAAGGGATGCCATCGAAAACAGCCAGATGACTCTGTCTTCAGGACCAAATTTATATAGCAAGAAGAAAAATGACAGTGACTTCAGCTCGTGTGACGCTGAATAGTGAAGCGACATCAAAGACGCGCTGATAAAATATAAGCTACACTATATTGCCAAAAGTATTGGATCACCCCTTCTAATGAAAGGTTTGACTACTTTATTAATTTCCATGAGTACAAATCTTAAGGTTCTCCCACACTGACTGAATCATCATTTCTATTTTATCCTTGTCTTATACACAGAAACACTGTCATGTTAGAATAGAAAAGAGTTCTGTCCAAACTGTTGCTATAAAATTAGAAGCACACAATTCCCTAGAATATCATTATATGCTTAAACATTAAGATTTTTACGCATGGAAATGACTAAAGTAGTCAATCCTTTCATTAGAAGGTGGGGGGGGGGGTGACCCAATACTTCTGGCAATATAGTGTATGCAAACGAGTGACTGGCGCTTGCCAGAGAGTCGGGTTAATTGGGGAAAGGAAAGCTCCAGCAATCTGTTTTTCTGTGCTTTTTGCTCTCTGTGTGGGGAAAGATGAAAGACAGAGCCTGCAAGTTTCCCTCTTCTTCTGCGCTTGTCGGAGCTCAATACGGCTTGTTTGCTGTGTTGCACTTCTGTATCCGCAGGACAGACGGAAGCGAATGGTTTGTTCAGAAGTTGACTGTATGTGGAGTAGATATACTGTTGGTCTTGATCAAGATGTTGAGAGCTACTCGTGCGCTCTTGGAATTCTTTAGTGACTTATAATCATGCGTGAACCGTCTTTGAGGGAATGCAAGTGTGTGTGATACAGTCAGGAAGAGATTCTGTATGTATCTATCATTCTGTCTCTATCTATCATGCATACAGTAATAAAACAACACAAATAATAGTAATAAATAAAATGTACATTTAGTTATTTTTATTTGCTTATGTACATGATGAAAATGCATAAATAATAGTTATATCAAACAAATATAGCTATATGGAGTTAGATTGTCTATTTATTTATGTTATGAATGCACTTAATAAAAGCAATGTAAATGTTTATTTATTTATATAATAATACTAATAATAAACAATCATTATTAATAAGTTAATCAAGAAAATGTATATCAATTAGCAATAATTTTAATATGTAGAATATTTCTGCTGTAGTTTATTTATTTAAATACAGCAACTTAAGTTACATTAATTTTAAATATGCATGCTAATTAATCAATGTAAACAAAAATAGTAAACTACACCATATTTATTTATAAATTAATTTATAATACACAACAACAACAATAATATTGATGATGATGATGATGATGATGATGATGATGGTATTAGTAATAAATAAGTAATGGTAATTGGCAATCATTTTAATAATTGTATTAATGCTGCTGTAGTTAGAGTTTTTATTTATTTACAATACATATTAGTACTAAATAGGTAAAAGTAATTAACAATAATAAATCATATTGTAAAAAATAATACAGCGTAATTCAATTAATTATAAGGCAGCCACTGTAGTTACATTATCATAAATGTGCATACTATTAAGTCAAAGTAAACCTGTTTCATAAAACAGATTGACCAAATAAGCCAGGCTTATTTCAGTAAGTCTGACTTATGGTCACTTGATTTGGTTCAAAATAAGCCTGTCTTATTTAGCTGGTTTTATGAAACAGCCCTGAGCTTTATTTCTAAAATCAAAGAACAACAACAATAACAATATTAATAACAATAATTAGCAATAAATATAATAATTACAATATCGATGCTATAGTTCGAATATGTATTTTGTATATAATAATTAAACAATAAGTAACTAATAGTAATAAATACTTTTGCCATATAATACTATGCATTTAAAAAGTAACACAGATATATTATTATATTAAAATAATGTATATAATTGTAACAAAAATGATTACCTATATATTCACATTGGCACAATTAGAAAATCCAGAACAGTAATTCTGACCAGTGCTTTCTTAATTGGTTTCAGACTGATTGATTAGAAAGACCTGCGGCAATCAAGTGATTTATTAACAAGCTGGAAAGCCAACTACTGTATATGCGAACCTTTTGACTGTCGATATATTATTTCTCTGTCTCGTTATACACTCCACAAACTCAGCTAAAACACATAGATTGTGCGAGTCAGCCGTGACGCAGCAGTGATCCTGAAGAGCCGTGCAGGAAAACAGGCTCCTCCATTCAAACATGTTTTAACCCCAAGGTCTATACTGCAATCACAGCCGAATCATTAAGTTCCACTGGAGGACCTGGGTGAAGCCTAACGCACAATTAAACTGATTTAATCCCTGGATACGGTCTCATTATTTTGCATTAGAAGTTGTGGGAGAGGTGAATTGGAGTGGAATTAATGTGAATTATTCTAAAAGTGAAAAACACACACTTGGAACTAATTGACATCCCACATGGCAAAAATTAAAAATAAAAGAGATGTGTGGAGAGGAGCTGATTGTGTAAAATGGAAGCGACACTATAATTTTAGATCATTATCAAACTATCTTTCTGAAGTCAACATGAAAAGCTAGTCACAACCCAATTTAATAAAAACAGGTTATTAAACAAGAAGAAATATACAGCAAGACTCGATTTATATATTTATTTTTTTAAATTACATGCACCAATAAATCACACACTGTCAAGCCAGGAATATTAATTGAGGAAGTAAATGGGATCACATTTTATTTCATGTAGATCTTAAAGACAAACAAACTAGATTTTCTGTGATGCATACACATGAATGATGCATGAATGAATGAGCCCTGTGTTGTTTGTTTGTTTATAATAATAATATTAATACTAATAGTAGTAATAAATATATATATATATATAGTTTTTTTATATTGTTTATATTACAAACAAACTACCAGACTATATTTATTTTAATATTTCAATTGTTTTATTATGTATGTTCACAAACAAACAATATTTATCATGTATTTATATAATTATATGTACAAAACGAAACAACTATTTTTGTCGAACATCAAATCAGTGTAGTTAGACTAATTAAAAACTACACTGACGATGTTCTTACTATTATTTATTTAAACTGTTTTAGTTTGATTATTGTACGCATCTATTTATTTAAAATGTACATACAACTGTTACACACACACACACACACACACACACACATACACACAATATAGTCAGTGTATTTAGATTACAATATCTAATAAATACATAAAAAACCTTATCATTTATAATATAGTTTATATAAAATATGTGTTGTTTATTTTGTTTATAATCAATCAATCAATCAATCAATCAATCAATCAATCAATCAATCAGTTAGACCCAATAAATAGATCTGTTGTAAATAGTCCTTTAAAAAATACATATTAGAACTATATAACGATGAATGCATTACTTGTCAATCTCGAATCGCATGGCCTACAGGTACCAAAGAGGCCCAACATAACATAATTATCATCAGGAAACAATACGGACTGTATGCAACCAGTAATTGAGCATTTTTTTAGCCCACCAGCATTACAGAAAATTACTGATGTATTCATATTAAACTTTCAGCTCTTTTAGTTGGAAAGGAGTGTTTCCATGGTAACCACACAAAGACTGCGCTCCTGAGAAATGAACTGAGCTCATCCCTTTCTCTCTCCCAGACTCTCTTTCTAGGTAATACATATCCGCTTGAAGGTGACGTCACTTGAGATGCTGGCTTCTGAACTGACTGACCAGGATATATGGGGCATTATAAAATAGGTTCTTCTCAAAAGGCGTCGTAATGGAGATTCTTGTGCCTGATTTGTTCAGGAACTGTTCATGTGATGTTCTGGAATGAGACTGTGAGCCCATTCATATTCAGAGCAACTCAACAGACGGTAGAAATCCTTTTTGCATAAAGAGATATGAAATAAGTGGTCAATTATTTAATTCCTTTTTACCTCTAAACGTAAAAGGAATAGGTCACCCAAAAATGAAAATCATTTTAGTATTTGTTTAGCATAATATTTACACTAAATATGAATTATTACTGAGAATTATTACTTATTAATATGAATTCAGAAATGTATATTCAAATAGTTTATTATTATTATTGCTATTGTTGTTTCTAACTATTAATTAATGCATTCATTTATTTATTAATGTCTTTACATTTGATTTATGAATTAGTAGTTATTTATAAATTTGATGTATTTATTATTCAGTAACTAAATATTTACACCATATATATATATATATATATATATATATATATATATATACAATAGTATGTCCATATAGTGAGGGAAAAGTGTGCAGATTTCAAATCAAATGAAAATCAAACTTTTTTTTGTTTTTAAATCATCTGTATTAAACAGTAATTAACTCCGTTCTATTTATTAAGGGCTTTATGGAATCACTGAATACTCACAGTGTTGGTTAACAGGATCTATTTCTCCACAGCAAGCTCAAATTGTACATACAAATAAGAACATCCCCATCCATAGGATTCTCCAGGGGAGCAGCTGTGGACTTTCACAGGCATGACCCAGATCTTCAGATGGTCAGCTGGGTCTGGTTCCACACACTTTGTCTGGGTTATTACATTCATTTTGTTTGCTACCGTTTCCTCTGAAATGGTGTCATCGGCCAATAAGAATGCATGAATGCTTTCTGTCCGTTCACACAAAGTGATTTGAGCCTATCCGAAATAGAAACTGTTTACATGACAGATCTGAAATACTATACATAGCAGGCAATGTCTGGCATTAGCATGTTTTTAAGCTAACAACTAGATTCTACTTGAACAGCATTCAACAATTTTCTACTAATAATTTGAGTCCATCCGCCATAAATTTGCAGCACAATATTATGGGTGGGCTTTATTCATGCAGGATATATGCTATGCTGCTTTATGTTTTGGATATATGAGATATCCAACCAGGATCAAATGGAATCTGTGGACTTTTATGCAACATAAATGACAAATATTCAATTATATTGCAATAGACCTATTGCCAGTGCCAGATATATTTTGGAAAGCTCTTGAAATTGTGGAATGGACTTTTTCCCTGTCTGCTGCTTTTGATGTCAAAGAATCAGTGACTTACTGGCCTCAAGCAATTTAATCAACTCAGGCTCATTGGGGAAAAAACATGCCTGTGGCGACATCTGGTCATTCGTGTATGTTTTGTGACACTTTCAAAGCAAAATGTCCAGTGAGTGGTGTTAAAGGCATGTTCGGCTTTATCCAAAACAGAGGAAAGTGAATCATTGTTTGTTTTTAGTTTTTTTACACAGGTTGTTGTATGTACCATCTCAGTTCAGAAACTAAATGTCCGGTGAGTGTCGCAAAAAGGTCAATGCTCTATTGCATTTGAAAATAATTCACCACAAAGACAAAACAGACCTTAAGTAAAACCAATAGTGTAATTTAAAGCAAATGTGAGACAAAAATGCATTCAAGCTCTTTTATCGTGACTCGTGTTTCATGGGATTTGTACCTGAACGCTCCAAATTGCAAATGCGACACTGTACCGGGTGTACTACTGAGCAAGTTTACTACATTAAAAAAGCCATACTTATGGAGCTGGTTATACACATCAAAATGTGTTATTTTACAAATCATTCACTATGTTAAAAGTGTTTTGAGATTGCATAACAGCGTTGTACAAGGACAAATCTTAATTTGTGTGAAAATTACTAAAAGTTGTTGGCGTTTCACTGCCGTTAATGTTCATTTTGGCTGGAAACTGCAGGGAATTGAATGTGCAGGTATATTTTTGGAGCCTATGTAGATTTTAATCACTGTCGATGTGAATGCACCATAAGGCAGAATCATTGTACTGGCTACTGTGTGTACCGGCATGTATGGTATCGAAAAGTGTTTCCTGAGTGGCCAGTTTACTTTGTTTTGGCATCCTTGTGAACCCAAGATCTGTTTTGAGTTTGTTGCGATAAGAGCAAACATGATATGAAAGGAAAATCAAGTCCTGGATACGTCTAAAAGGGCAAATTCTGTATTGTGTGTGGAAATCCCCCCTTGGTTTCCTTTGCTTTCCTCAGCTGTCAGTTTAGGCCTCTGAATAGCACAGCTGCGTTCCTACCTGCCCTCGCATGAACCGCACATCACCTCACAATCAGCTCTGTACTGCTTCCTGGGGCGATACAAAGTCAGAAAATAAAACGCTAATCATCCATAACCGTCCCCCTCCATGTCATAGGGAGAGTAAAGAGACCATCCAACAAAACATAAATGATTCATCAAGGGCTTTTTCTCATTTGCGCTCTTATTTTCCGCTTTCCCCATTCATTTTATGGCATCTTTTTTTGTCCTTCCTGTTCGGGTGGAATCACAGCCTCTGTTTTCACTTTCGTGTCAGTGGCAGGCAGACAGCTTCAGTTTTTCATTGCTCCATTTTCGGATGAACAAAGCCAATCCAGCTGTGTTGTCAGAAGGAGATGATTCTCTCTTTCTTTCTCTAGCTCCCTCTTTCTATTTGTTTCTCACCACCGTCCTCTTTTTTCCATGCAGTTAACACACACTCTTCTCGACTTGGCAATACATTCTGTCAGATTTAATAAAAGGCTACATCTCTCACGCAGTGTACGGCAGTTTGGAGGACTCCTGCTGGGTTGGAGAGGACCCACCTGTCCTAAAAACAACAAAAGGCTCAGACCTCTCACCTATTCTTGCTTTAAACCACATTTGGTTTAGTATCTATTTTACAGATGACCTTAAAGGGGTAATTTCACTAAGAAAACTGTGTACTTTGTAGGTGCTATGTAATTTTTGACTTTACAAAAGCATCAAAATACCATAATTTGTTTGCAGATATTTAGGAAACATGCTAAGTTCACATACATGTTTCTCCAAAGAAAAATGCTATAGTTATTCTACTACAAAATGTGCATTCCGTGTCAAAATATCTGTTTTTTATTTGGTCTCTGTGACTCCGCTCACTACCAATTTACTCAATATTATTTCAACACCCCGGGTTGCCAGTTGATGGAAAACACTGCATATTAAAGCCATGGAAGCCAGCAAACAAACTGAATTGGAGATCACAAATTCTACCCAAACTAAAACAACTTCAGCATCTATCTAAAAAGCGCTATGACCAGAGGCATATTAAAAAAAAGGAATTCGCTTGTTGTTGTTGCGTGTCCACAATCTGGCAACCTGTGTGAGTGTCGAGTGTTTTGAATTTGAACTACAGCTCCTATTTCATCTGTTAGCTGCCAATATTACACACTGTATTAATTTTACATTTATATTTAGTCATTTTGCAGATGCTTTTATCCAAAGCAACTTACAATTGGCAAATACATTAAGCAATTCTTCATAAAGAGGCAAAGAGACAAAGGAAGTGTTCGTAATACCAAGGTTTAGGCATTGTTCAAATAAGTACAAGCTAGAAAGAGAAGGAATATGGCACCTTTAATATTTTTAAAGGCAATGCCCCAGCAACTACTGTCATCACTTGGAAATCCATACCAACCACTATTTATCAAAAACAAATACTCAGAAAACCTTATTGGCCACATATAAATGCACTTACAACCACCCAAACAAATTAGCAACACCCTAGCAACAACTCAAAACCATAGCAATGACTTAGTAATTCCATATCAACTCCCTGGAAACCGAAAAATACTCTAAACACCACTTAACCACTCAGAAGGCCCTAGCAACCATTAAGCAATGCATTTTCAGCCAATCAAAACAGAGGTAATTTACATAAAGAAGTCTTAAAGGTACAGTATCAAAAACATGTTTACATTCTAGAGTGATGTAAGCAGCCCATAAACCCTCAGAACTAAATATCCTTAATGTTCACCATCTAAACAAAACGCATCGATACTTACATTTACATTTAGCAGACGCTTTTATCCAAAGTGACTTACAGTGCATTCAGGTTATACATTTTTGTCAGTATGTGTGTTCCTTGGGAATCGAACCCACAACCTTTGCACTGCTAACGCAATGCTCTAACCACTGAGCCACAGGAACAACTTTTCATGACACGTTGAGTTTGTGTGTGCGCGTAGCTATCCGGAAAGATTAATTAATGTGGTTGACTTGGCAATGATGGATGGTAGTGCTTCATCACAAAATTATATGAAAAATGGTTAACTACTGCCGTTTTGGTGACGTTCCCAGACCAGGTGGTAATGAGTCCTGACCAGTCTGTTGTGTTTTCCATGGTTTCCGTGATGGCTGACACAATGCAGAAATAATTGCTAACCTTGCAGTTATTTGGTACAAAGAATAGAGGGAAAAACATCCAATTAGTTACTAAATTCCCTCATTAGCAAACAATAATTGCTTCATAATTCATTGAATCATGGCTTTTTTGCAGTTTCGGCTCCGTATTATGAGCAATCTTCAGGGAAGGTATTGTTTACAAAGACGTAGCAAATAAATAAAGTTCTGCGCGGCGATACAACAGGCCCTGCGGAGATATAAGGACGCACTGGCATTGAAAAATTGAATGTTTTGTTCTCCACTGCTCACCTGTCATCTGCCTTGTCATTTCTCGTCTCAAAGCTCACCTCAATCTCTCTCCCCTCCCTCCATATCCCTCTTTCCCTAGTCGTACGTCATTGAGATGTCCTCCGATGAAGAGAAATAGAGCACAGCCGCTCGCCCCTTCATCTTCCTTGCAATTGTGTCTACATCATCTTCAGGATAGAGAAACCGTTACTTCATAATGACCTGACACCCGGATCACTGCCAAAATACGGTTTACGACTAGAAGAGAGAAATGTAGAAGCTAAAAAAAAAGACAAACAAGCTAAATGTGACATGCGCTAGGGGCCATGATGAAAATTTAACATCAAAATGCTCTTTTCTAGCTGAGGTAGAATTGCTTTCTCTGCTTATTAGCAGTCCCTGAGGAGAGCCGCACGGCAGGAGAAAGGCAAATACAATATCGCTCCAGTAACCTTAAAAGACCCAAGGTTCTTGAGTAAGTCAAGCAAACATCTGCGAACAAGAGTGCCTGTTTGGCGATTTGCAGCCGTCCTCTTTGTGCGAGCTGCTTCAGTCTGGTGGAAAGGCAACACTGACAGCTTGTTTGAAAAACGCCTGCAAAGCCCCGAATAAAACATTTTGTACTTGACATGATTGCTTTGAGGAGAACAATACGCACACATAAACACTTCTTACAGAAACATTCGAGTTGTGATTGCTGATTATAAGGTTGTTGTATTTCAAATACAATCCCTGCTGGAAAAACAAGGTCAGCGTTCCAGTTTTTGATGGCTCAGGGTCTACCAGCCCATATCACATTGACCAATCCACTTTATCTTTAATGCGGCCTTTTGTGACTTGAATGTGCGAGGCTTCCAGTGTCATTCGCTTCCAGGTATTATAGCTGTACAAAAACACTCTGTTATGCTGCTTGATATTGAGAACTGGTGTTGCTTATAATATAATTTTAATCTATAAACACACTGGCTTGTAGCGCAAACGTTTTTACCTTTTACTGCACTTTATTATTCTTGTTATTTATTTATAGTTAATAAATCAGTCTCAGACATTCACAGACAATTCATTAATTCCGGGTTGTAAAATAAAGTGCATATGACCTATCTGATTGAAACCAGGTTCACCTGGATGTAGCTCACCCATCTCGGCCTAAAGTCCAAAATATACCTACATTGTTTACGTGAACGCTTAGCATTATTCTCAGTTGAATGCATATGGATTATAGCAATGGACAATATAAACATACTTAATTATTATAAAAATACCATAGATGGCTTGAATAACACAGCTAAACTATAAATTGTCGTAGTCGAGTGTTTATTTTATCATTCACAACGTTTCTATCTACTGTTTACTTAGTTACAGCAATAGCCATGCCTGAATTCACTACTTCTGTGACTGGATCTGTGGATTTTCTGTGCGAGGGCACCCTCTGGCGTCCAGTATGAATGAAAAAGACATCATCCCCCGGTTTCGCAGACAAGACTTGAGCCAAGTCCCAGACTAAAATGTAACTCTTAGTTGTTTTAACTGAAATAAACTAGCACTGACTGATCCTAAAATATATCAGAGCCTTTGTTTTGTCTCAAGATGCACCCCTTTTTTTCTAAGCATGTTTATAAAAAAATACTTAAGTGAACTATGGCCTAATCCTGACTCAATCTAAGCCCTGTCTGTGAAACCGGGCCCATGTGTTTAGTGCTAATGGCCAATCCAATTATTAATTGTTATTTTTTTATTTTCATAAGTATCGGTTCAGACATCGTTTAGGCACCGGTACCATTTTAAAAGTATCGATTTGGCACCGTATCAAAAAAACGTATCGAAAAATACGCAACGATACCCAAACCTAGCTACAAGCTACACTACAGAAACTCCATTTGATAACAAACACATAAAACACATGCACTAGAAATATTCATTGTTTAGTTTATGCACCATTTCTCACTAGACGTTATGTGTAAAAAAATGGTCCTTTTATTTATTTAAATCTGTGGGAATCTATTAACCTCCTCACATAACAACATGGTCATATATAGCTCTTGTGTCTCTGGCAGTTTTTTGTTGCTCTGTCTTTAATCATTTTCTTTTACAACTGTGAAACAAAAGCAGTGTTGCCACCTTGTGGACAAACGAAGTAGTGCAAAAATGTGCGAGCTCAGCAAACAAAGTGCACATGGTTTAAAAAAATCTGTACAACTACAAATTAAAGTAGACTAGATGTTACACTCCAGATAAAGATAATATGTTGATAAGTACGAGAGATTGGTGATGTAATCCGAAAAACCTGAACCTTCCCATCAGGAACAGGACATCAATATAATCTCACGTTGACATTGGACATGACGTAGGATAGACATTGCATTTTGGTAGAGAATGAAAATCAGGTTGACATCAGTATTTGATGCCAATTTGATGTTCACTTAACATTGGATTTTGGTTACACAACCTAAAAACAACAAATATCAACGTCAGCTGATGTCAGTTTTGGACTTCAAATTAACATTAGACATTGAATTGACGTTAAATTTTTGTCACCCAAAATTCAACCAAATATTAATGTCTTATGACATTGTGTGCCAGCTGGATTAGCTTGTGTCAGGTCCTGATCCCTAATGATTTTTTTTCTACACAATCCTATTGTCAACGATGACAAAAGCCCAAAAATGAAAAGAAGGCTTCCCGGGGGAAGAAAGCCTAAGGGTGTATCTTGTTGCGGTGAAGCTCTCAGCAACAGTCAGAAGTGCAACTCTTTGAATATCCATGGTGACCAGTCACTGTTCCTCTATCATGTTCACAGGCCGAGTGAATTTCTACTCAGAAAGAGAGACTCAACAGGCAACCCACGGCAACCAAAGTGACATGGAGGGAAAATAGAGTGAGAGAAAAGAAGAATAAGACAACTGGGAATTGAGCAGATTGTCCTTTTTTTCAACCTGTCACTCTGGACACATGTTGTTCATTGTGGGAAGGTTGTGAATGATTGAGAAGGCACATGTAGAAAAAAAATCATTTTTTGCATGTCTTCACAATGATATGTTGTGTGAGTCCACTATTTTGTGTATGAAGGCAATTGTTGTATGGCACATATGGCCAAATTCACTGGAGCAGCTGAAACGGTGTGTTGAGCAGCAGCTGCCTGTGGCTTTACCCTGCTAGGCGGCACAGGCGGTGGGCAACAGGCCACTCTTCTTCTGCTATGACAGGAGGATCTTCAGACGCTGCCAGGCTTGTTTACTCCTCTGGCCTGGACTGGAGTCGTTCGCAGCCATGTTCTGTCACAACCAATTTTTGTGAGATCAGCTTCCCAAAGCGCCCAACAGCACACATCTAAACACAATCCAAACTGAAGTTATCCTATTACAGGTCCATCTAAAAAAACTAGAATATCATGAAAAAGATCAGTATTTTGTATCACTCATTTCAGAAAGTGAAACCCATATATTATATAGATTCATTACACATAGAGTGAAATATTTCAAGCCTTTATTTCTTGAATGTTTGATGATTATGGCTTACAGGTAATGAAAACCCAAAATTCAGTGTCGCAGACTATTAGAATATTAAATGAGCTCTAAAATGTCCTGGTAGATGGCTGCGTTGACTGGACTTCAGAAAACACAGTGGACCAACACCAGCAGATGACATGGCAGCCCAAATCATCACTGACTGTGGAAACTTCACACTGGACTTCAAACAACATGGACCTTGATTTCCAAATTAAATGCAAAATTCTCTCATCTGAAAAGAGGACTTTGGACCACTGAATAACAGTCCAGTTCTTTTTCTCCTTTTCCCAGATAGGATGCTTCGGTTGATGTTTCTATTTCAGAAGTGGCTTGGTAGCCATTTTCCTGAAGATCGTGGTGACTCTTGATGCACTGACTCCAGCTTCAGTTCACTCCTTGTGAAGCTCTCCAAAGTGTTTGAATCGGCTTTGCTTGACAGTATTCTCAAGCTTGCGGTCATCCCTGTTGCTTGTGCACATTTTTCTTCCCTATTTATTCCTTCCAGTCAACTTTTAATATGCTTTGATACAGCACTCCTTGAACAGTCAACCCTTTCAGTAATGACCCTCTGTGACTTATCTTCTTTGTGGAGGGTGCCAATTATCATCTTCTGGACCATTTCCAAGTCAGAAGTGTTCCCCATTATTGTGGTTTCAAAGCACAAGAGATACCAACAGTTTATACTGAATGGATGGTCATTTATTGAAACTCAATGTAAATATTCTAATATTTTGAGATACAGATTTTTTTTACTTTCATTAGCTGTTAGCTCTAATCATCAAAATAAAATATTTTGAAGTGTTTTGCTTTACATGTATGAATCAAAAATATATGAAAGTTTCACCTTTTTGAAACAAGTTACAAGAAAAATGAACTTTTTCACCTTTTATAATTTTTTTAGATGTACCTTATGCATCTTGATGTGTTCATAATACCATCCAACTCCTATTGCTGCAGTTTGCAATGCGTAGAATATATGTGCTATCTTAGGCAACAAAGCACACTTCAAAGAACATATGCACTGTTATATATTTGTATGCCCCGTTACACTGTTATGCAGGAATTCCATTTTTCATATCAATTACGTTTGAATTTACATTTAATCGAATACAAGAAATATATTAAAATGAAAGTAATTTGTCTTTATATTTAACTTAATATTATTTGATATACGATTTGTCATTGATTTTTATATAAATTATCATAATTGTATTATTTAAATTTGATAATGTATTAAATTATTTACATTTACATTTAATAAAATAAATATATGAAAATAAAAAAACCTATAATTTGTCTCAATAAAACATAACATACTATAATAATCAGTTATTAATTTAAATCTATATTTAATTATTTGTCTTAATAATTTTTTCTCAGCTTTTTTAATATAGTATAATAAATTATACTATAATATAATGTAATATAGCTTATTACTATATCATAAAAATATACACATTTTAAATAAATTGAATGATTTATTAAATTGCATAAAATATGCATTAAATATAAATAAATGCAAATAGAACAACAACAACATTATTATTATTATTAATAATAATAAAATACATTTGTATTATATTAAATCAATGTAAATACAATATTTAGTTATTTAGCGTTTTGTGTTCCAACTTATTGCTATATCATGTGAATCCAAACATTTTGATTACTTTTAATAAATTATTCATTTGTATTTATATTTACCATACATTAGATACAACAAATATATGAATAATTTTTTTTGTATAAGTTGTGCCAAGTTTAGCAGTTTTTACTGCATCTTGCAGCATATTTAAGACATCTTGTCAGGTTAAATATAGATTAACTTTTAGAAACCGACCAAGACCCCCACGTGGTTAGCCTCATGCTGTTGCATTTTCCTGATTTCAAGACAACATCCTGTTTGAACGGCTCCTTAAAATTGTAATTTTTAAACTTCTTGATTATGTGAACACTGTACTCATGGACTCATTTAAAATGTGATGAGGAGGCCAAATTTCCAAGATAGCGGCAGAGATATTCCAAAAGCATCTCAAGGACATAAATATCACATGCCGCCTGGGCCTCGCAATGGAAGTTTAAACGTGAAGCATGCACCAGACTTACTTTTATCCTCTCAGCCATTTTAAGAGGACATCATGAATACATAAATAACTAATAAATCCTGCTCCTTGTAGTAATTTACACAACCTGCCAGCATATTGAATTTGCAGCCTGGTTTAGAAATTCTTGCAAATCCAGCTTTGAGGCTGATTAACATTATACTTCCCTCCTCCCCGCCACCCAAAACACACACAAAAAAACCATCCTGATCAGCACAAAACTCTTCCATAACTCAAGCGAAGCTCAAATGGAGATTTTGCTCACTGACACCCATGGGGCTTCGAGTGAGGAGAAAAAAGGGCTGCCTTTATTTCCCCCCAGTCGCTTTTTTTTCCACTCTCCTCCTTCATCCTAGGAGACGATATTGTGTTTAGCAAAAAACATGATGACCATAAATCAATTACTTGACATTTCCACTCAGCAGCTTTCTGCTTTAGGAGGAGGGGTAGAGAAAGGCAAAAGGCTAGTTTGAATTACATGTAAAAGAACAAGACCCGCGGACTGTTGAACGGAAGCTCGCAAAACGAAACAGGTTCATTGAAAAGGCCAGACTGTCTATGTGTTCCCGCATTTGTTAATTGGACACCTGCAGGTTTAAGCTCCCTCGTTCTTAATTTATCTTATGTTTTGTTATGTTTGACTATGCTTCAACTCTGTTGCCATATTTTAAAGTATTCTATAAAAGAACAACAAAAACCATAATAAAGAATATCTTTGCGCTCCAAAAATCGTCAAGGAAAAGAATGTCTCACATTATTTTGTTATGTTATACTGTATATATATATATATATATATATATATATACATATATATATATATATATATATATACACTATATTGCCAAACAAATTGGGTCACCCCCTAGCCTAAATAGTTAAACTACATAAGTAAAACCTATGTCGGAGTAAAAAAAAAAACACATTAAAAACCTTTTTGCTACTTAAAATAATTAATTAAAATAAGATAAATTATAAAAAATAAACTTATGTCAGCATTTATAATATTGAATTTAACTTGAACCATTATAAACAACAAAAACGTAATAAATTAAAATGAATGAAAACTACACATACATAATAATATAAACAAAATTATTCAAACTTAAACAAAAATGAAAGCGACACCAGAAAACAAAATCCTTTTGTATCAAAGATACTAAAATAATAATGGTATTTTATAATCTTTAGAAATCAGAATAAAATAAAAATACAATATAGCATTATCAAATGTATCTGTAACACATATACTACAGTAGCTGGACCATCCAGAAAGAAAACTCCAAAAACAAATGTATTTCTGTATTTTTGAATATTGTTCTTTATTTTTTTCCTCCACATAATACTAGCCTCAAGATATAAAGGTAAATACCATTATTTAAATAAATGCTTTTATTAGCATTTGTGTCCATACAAAGTTGTATTTATCGAACACCTCCAGTGTACTGAGGTGACTATTAGAGTGAGTTCACAATGGAAAACAAAATTTGCATGAAAGCAATTCCACAACATTCCAATGCTTTCGTGAATTTAAATATGCAACTAACAACAGCATCATTATAGAAAAAAAGCATCATTATTACCAGACTGTTTGTTTAAATAAACCCCTCGGGCTGTAATTTGAGGAAAAGAAGATATGCGGTTCACACCACACAGCACTAGAAGACTACTTAATTTCTCAAGAAGAAAAATTGACTCATTACACAGCAAAGGAAAAGTCCTGCCTTAGCATTGGTCCACCAGGGGCCCGAAAGTATGCATGCAGGGGTCTCTGGGAGAAGAAGTGGAACATAGGCAGGCTCCTGCATTGAACATCCGACCCAAAACCTGGTCTTGCCATTGCTCAATTATCTGATTGCTTGGCTTGAGAGTGAACAAGGATTACGTAGTCAGTGTGTACGTGTATGTCTGCGAGAAAGGGAGCGAGATAATCGGGAAGTGGAGAAAGGCTGCGGCCAGCTGGTGTCTCCGACTGTAAAACTGACATCTTAAATCAGCGTGGCCTGTAATTAACACCCAGCACCTCCGGGCATGATGGGAAAGGAAGAGATTATTGCATGCCTGGGGACGTTGCACCCCTCATCATTGAGATAGAATGCAGTGAGAGCTTTGTTATGGTATGAATGACTTCATTTTATCTCAGGCACATCCTTGAAAAGCAAATATGGAAAATTCAAAGCGCTATCAGCGTTTGTGGATTGCGATGCAAGGATGGATAAGTCTGATTTGTTTTCAAATTAAGAAAACATTTTAGTCAAAATCAAATGAAATAAAAAATATCCAAAACTTTAAATTCTATTGCGATTTAAATTTTTACCAAAAATCATACGACTAGTCCAGATAGAAAAAATGCTTGAACATATCCTCCATACTCTAGGGGGGGGGCAATTGAGTTATTTTTAAATGCCTCTGATATTAAACCAAACGTATTAAAAAAGTAAACGTACTAAAAAAAACTAAAAAACAAAAACAAAGTATTAGCTAAACAGATTCAGGTAGCAAGCTACACTGGCCAAAACTATAAACACTATACTTTTGTTTTTGCCCCCATTTTTCATGAACTGAACTCAAAGATCTTAGACTTTTTCTATGTACACAAAAGGCCTATTTCTCTCAAATATTGTTCACAAATATGTGATTTGTGTGACCATCACCTCATACTCACCGGACATGTCACCCATTGAGCATGTTTGGGATGCTCTGGATCGGCGTATACCACAGCGTGTTCCAGTTCCTGCCAATATCCAGCAACTTCTCACAGCCATTGAAGAGGTGTGGACCAACATTCACCAGGCCACAATCAACAACCTGATCAACTCTATGTGAAGGAGATGTGTTGCACTGCGTGAGGCAAATGGTGGTCACACCAGATACTGACTGGCTTTCGGAGCCCCCCAATACAGTAAAACTGAACATTTTTATAGTGGTCAGCGTAAGCACAGCTGTGCAATAATCATGCTGTCTAATCAGAATCTTGATATGCCACACCTGTGAGGTGGATGGATTATCTCGGTAAAGGAGAAGTGCTCACTAACAGATTTAGACAGATTTGTGATCAATATTTGAGAGAAATATGCCTTTAGTGTACATAGAACAAGCTTAGATATTTGAGTTCAGCTCATGAAAAATGGGGGCTAAAACAAAAGTATAGTGTTTATAATTTTGGTCAGTGTATAAACATAATGAATTCAACTAACATGCAGGTTCTTCACAAACTATTGCACTGCTATGCTAGTACTCCACCTGAAAGAGAAAACGGACAATAAGAGGATATTGTTTATGTTAATATTGACTTCTTGTCACAATTTTACAAATATGATGCATACTTGCGTTGAGTAGCAAATTGTGTTCTGAATCATTTCGCTATGCAGAAACATGTGAAATCAAGCTGGCATAGCTATAAGCAACTAAATATGCGCAGTTACAGAGGACATTCACAGAATATGCATTGTTGCCTTTTATATTATTTGTCAACTGTATAATTTATTGGTGCTATGTTAGTGTCGTGACATGAGTGCTATGTTTTAAAATGTCTTGTCAAAGTACGTACAGCTAAACCTCAAATGCCAAAATGACAAAAAGTACCACAAAGTTAGTACACAGTAAGATTATCGTTAAACTGTTGCGCCTCTATGACAGTACTTGATCTGAAATAAAAAAGGATAATTAAAGATGGCTTCTTGTAACAATGATGACAACGCAACCGTTCAGTTACAAATTGTGATCTGACACATTTTGTTTAAAGCAGAGAAGCAAAACCAAGTTTGCATAGTTAGAAGCGTCCACATTTGCATGTTTGAGTAGAGTGTGTTTTGCGCAAAAAAAAGGACATTTAAATAATAAGTTGCATTGTTGCATTATATCTGCTCAAAGTTTTTAGAATTGTTTGTACATGTTCACAGATGGACATGTTCTTGTCATTATATTAGTGATACAATGCTATGTTTTTAAGATGACTTGTCAAATTCTGTACGTTTAAACTTCCCAAAACAGTACAGTAAAATAAGTCCATATGACTCGAAAGTATTTTGTGCGAGGAACAGAGATAATTGTAAGATGTTTTTTTGCTTAATTTACACGTAAACAAGACCTGGTCAAGACATGTTAGGTTTGACATCAATGGAAACCACTAGCTCTCACATGTCTCGAGACCGATCACGAACGAAGTTGGATTTTGCTGGAATGTGAACGAGATTTGATTTACGGAGAATTTCATAATTTTAAGAGAGCAACAACTTAAAATGTTGGTCTGTTCCTTACAAAGCTAACATATAGCTTCAGGATACTTGGAATATACAAGTAGCAACTACTTTTGGAGCTTGGTCCTTTTCATTGTATGGAAAATGTTGTAAAATTACTCTCATGTTCCATGGATAACAAAAGCCAAACAGCTTTGGGACAACATGAGGTTTGAGCAAATTATCACAACATTTTCATTTCCTTTCTCTTTCCAGGTATGGTTAGATTTGATAACAGCAAAACAGACTGAAGGGTGAAATCAAACAGTGCCTGTCACTGGCCTGTCCCTGACCTCAAATAGGCTTTTAATACCCTCGGCTATGAAACCGCTAATCAGCCGGCACCAAAAGGCCAGAGCTCAGAGATATAGCCTTCAACCTCAAACTCTCTCTCGCTCGGTTTTCCACCTGCCAGTCATCAGGGCTCCTCTGCCGCAGGAGCTTCCCAATAGACCCGTGGTCCGTTCCATCCACTGTTCAAATCAATTAACAAGGCAGCTATTAAGACTGTGTTATTCTACACATGGTGTGTAATTGAAACAGAGCAGTAATTGAAAAGCTCACTGTGGAGAGAGAGAGAGAGAGAGAGAGAGAGGAAGATACTAAAATGCATAATAAGAAAGAAGAATAAGGCCTTGATTTGACAAACTGTGGGACATCAAGCTTTGACAATCACAACAATGAACCAGAAACATTATTGTAGATTTTAGTGTGCTATATTTTAGAGATTCACTTTCCTATAGAAGCCTGTCAGATTGAAAAATGATTGGATTTCACTTTATTTATTGCATTTACAGCATTATATCTTCCAACTGCAACGTCTCATAAACACAGCTTTTCAAACAACTGCTTGTGACTTTATATCTTCTAATTCAGAATGTGTTTCTCGTAACTGTGACAATTTTTCTCCCTATAAAACTCACATTGTGTGAAGTAGTTGCAATTGTAACAATTGAGAGTTTATATCTCTCAATTCCGAATTTATACCTTTCAATAACAAATAACTTTCTCTTAATTGCGACTATTTATTTTGTGTGACATTGTATCTCCTGGTTGTTTCTTCGCAACTCGCTAGTGCCACTTTATTACTCTTG
This sequence comes from Oxygymnocypris stewartii, assembly GCA_003573665.1. Taxonomy (NCBI): domain Eukaryota; kingdom Metazoa; phylum Chordata; class Actinopteri; order Cypriniformes; family Cyprinidae; genus Oxygymnocypris; species Oxygymnocypris stewartii. The sequence goes on along the minus strand of QVTF01019827.1, from coordinate 1,428,082 downwards.
ATTGCTATTTTATATCATCCATTTGCGATTTTATACCTCCCAATTGTGACTTTACTTTTGTTACAACGTGTCTTCTGATTTTAACTTTATTTCTTGTAATTGCGACTTTATATCTCATAACTGGGTCTTCTTATTTTAAACTTTCACACTTGCCCACTTAAATTTTTTTTACTCTGATGTGGAAACAGGCTTGCTTGCTGGCAGAAATAAACATTTTACATATACTTGGTTTTTCTAAGGTTGGTTTTCTTATTTGAAACATAGAAGGTTTCTTTGATGGACATAAACACAATATTCTAATTTTGGGTCATCTATCAGTTTATATTGTAATTTGTATTACTTGACACTAACCAACATAAACAAATACCTAACTCCATTTCCAAATCCTTACTTTTTAAATAGTATTATCAGATGTCCAGCCTCTAATCCAACCAATAGCAAAACAACCCATGCAAATACTTGCCATCCATTACTAGGAGTGAGTTTGCACTTATATATGCTTTCTTCACTTTGTCACTGGGGAAAGGGACCCTCGGGATGCTTGTTTATATGCTTTTTGCTTACGCAATCATAAAGAGAAGCGTGAATTTGAAGTCAGTATTAGCTGTCACTTCCTGTCAAGTCACAGACAAGCATTTAGCAGTGACAAGACCATATATCTCAGAGCTCCATACTTGTGTTATTTCCCCAGTGAGAGGCAGGTGAATTTAATCAAATTAAGTCTCTGAATTTCCTCGTCTTTAAAGCAACAGCCTCTCACAAGTTTTAAATGAGCTCCTGGAGTGTTTGAGAGGTAAATGATTTGTATTTATTTTTTCAGGAAAGAGAAATGCATTAAAATTCTCCTTCCATTTTATCCACTTTAGTCTCCCTATTTCACAGTTTACTCGCTTGTGCGTCTTACAAGTCAATTGAAATTGGGATATTGGAACTACAAGGAAATATGTTTCAGAGGAAAATTGTGACTCATCAAAATGCTCCACAAACAACATCCTGTTACAGCAGTCTGCACAGGTATTGCACACTACAAGCAGGCTTTTAGAAGTCAATATAAAGAAATAATAATTTCAATTTTTATAATTATTTCTAGGTTGTAGCTAGATGGTCACTTGCCAAGACAAAAGAGTCCGCCTCTAACTCTCTATGTTCTGGTCCCTTGATATGACTTTGGTTCTTCCTTCGGGAATTGTTTTTTAATATATATATATTTTTACCTGTTTTCATCATTCACCTGACAAAAATTATAAATATGATAATTTATAGAAGTAATAGCTCACCTCAGCTAAATAAATCACATAATTTGAGGTAACATTACGCTGTCAGAAAAAATAGTCTAAAAATTGCACCTTTCAGGATTTAACAGCTGAAAGGGCAGCACCCTTAAAGAAACAACTTTGTCTTAATACGCTGATGTACTAATATGCACATTTTATCCTTAAAGTACTAGTGTGAAACTTTTAGGGGTAGTGTGAATCTTTTAGGGGTAAAAATGGTACAAGGATTCCACCTCAACCACCCAGAAAAATGTAGGGTGCCCAGAAGCTACCTAACTGCCACATTTGACTACTCCAGGCATGTTGACACATCCATAGACGTGTCCTGACTTACAGTAAAAATCAATGAGCTTCCTCAAGATGCTCTTGATGTAAAAACAGAAGAAATTTTGATTCCTGAATAAACGGAACACACTTTCACAAATGAGCTTGGTTTCTTTGTTCAGATGTATTAATTAAATATTACAGCTTTTAAAACTATGGCAGTTTTTGTTTTATGTTGTGTTAGCTAATAGCTTCATCATGTTTTAGTGTGTTAATTAAGTATAATTATCTGATGCAGTCTATTGCAGATATAGATATCCATACATGCATATAACTCCAGTCGCAGACGCAAAGTCAACTTGCTCTCGAGTGTTGACAGACCTGCTTTGGCCATTTCAATATGGCAGGATGGCTTACATACACACGCCCATAGAAACAGCCATTAACTGGATAGTTCACCCCAAAATTTTTATTTTGTCATTAATTACTCATCTTCATCTTCAGAGCACAAATTAAGATATTTTTTTATGAAATCCGAGAGCTTTCTGACCGTAATTACCATGTTCAAGGACCAGAAACAAAGTAAGGACATTGTTAAAATAGTCCATGTGACATCTGTGTATCAACTATAATGTTATGAAGCTATGATAATACTTTTTTGTGTGCAAAGAAAACAAAATAACGACTTTATTCAACAATTATTCTCTTCCATGTCACCATCCACTGCCATTCACGAGAGTACCATGCCGCAACTATCCCTTTAATAAGGCATCTACAGATACATATTTATGCTTCCAACCACAGAAAAACATCTGCAATCTGTCAAAATTGTTCAGGAGGATTTAAACCTTAAATTCAAATCTCCAAATCTAAAAATAAGCTCTAGTAATAGTTTTTCCTCTCTGCAAATAAACTGTTAACTGAGAACCTGTTTGTGACATCAATGCATTCAGGCATTCACCATAAAAGCCCACTGAAACTGATAAACACCCAAGTCTGTCTTGTACTTTCTCTCATTTTGGGTATCTCAACTTTCCACACACACATGCTTGCTGCAATTACAGGTAGAGAAAGAGGTGATTGCAAATATACTTTCATTGTTTCTTTCTCGTCTCACACTACAGGGTGGTCTAGCACTTTACATGTTCTCCACTAAAATGTGCCATTTAAAAGGCCAAGTGGCTTTAAATTAGCCGCAGGCTGTCTCTCCGGGCGGAAAGGGCACATCTTCACATTTTTAAAGAGATGTTTTCAATTAAATCAGTATTGGAGAGAGCATATGCTAATGCCATGAATATTTAATGTATGTTCTGAGAAATAGTTAAGACCCCTCTGGTCACAAGGCTCTTTTTCTCACAATCAGTATGAGAGACAAGAAAAGTAAAAGAGGAACTAGAAGAAGACGTCGACAGCTCTCGGGCAGAGTGGAGGGGAGATAAAGGACGGGATAGTGGGAAGAGATAACTTGGACTTTTAAAAGCTGCTTTTCCTTCTTCTCTGACTCTCTCCTTCTTTCTTTCATCGACTAGACTCGTTGTGTCCTGAGGCACATGGTTCTGGTGCATTTAAGAGCTTGGTGACAACTAGACGAAGACCTCCCATTATCAGCTGCCACCTCAAGCAGACCTTTTTAGGGCAGGTGGACAATTTAGGAAGCTATCGGAGTGACAACTAGATATCTATTAACGGATGTAGCACTGGTGCCCCAGTCAACTGCGTGCAGATTGTGGTTTGCAGACTGAATGGTTTCACTCCACTGGGTTCAGGTCAAGGTATTTTGGTCGGGCGCTAGGGCAGGAGTAAGGACTCATGCCTCACAGAAGGTTTTATTTTAAATGGAAATGCATATTGAAAAGGGATTAAAGTGTACCTGGAAAGTAGCAAATCAGAAAAGGGTGTCGTGTTCGCATGTTTCCTAGGGGCAGGTTAAACACCATAGGTCTGTTAAGTTGCCTGGCTATATCATGCCTTCCTTGAACCTCAAGGACACCTTGAATAAAATACGATCTTTCAAGGTGAACATATGAAACATGCAATCAAGAAAGTTTTTAACTGAAGCTGTCCTAGGTCAACTCAATCTCTGGAGCGGTATTCAAGGCTAAGCGTATCCCATCATACATCATGTTTGGGAAATAAATCAACTTTTTTTCTGATATCTCTTTTGTAAAACATTTGCAATTGCGAAGGTCTTACGAGTTTGAAAAAACATGAGGGTGAATAATTAATGACAAATTTTGTATTATTATTATTATTGGGTGAACTATCTCTTTAAGATGACCTGAACTAGCCCTTTCTCGGACCTGTATGGTTCTCGGACCTGATTTCTCTCCTCGATGGCTCTCCATGGGAGATTCCCATCAGGAGAGATGTCCTCTCACAGTCGGAGGGCGTGATCCTTCACCCCCGCCCGGAGTTGTGGAAACTTGTGGGTGTGGCCCCCGAGGGATATTGACTTTGTTTTTAACTAAATATGTCTTTTATGTTTTGCGTTTTGGCAATTCATTTACACGTCTTTTGAGGGTCGAAAAACTCAAACTTTTTTTTTTTTTTTTTACAAAACCATTGTCATCTCTGTGTAAACTACAAAAAAAGCACATTCATGAAAAGCTTGACATCATATGCATATAGCCATCTGTAGACATGCACAAGTTTCTTTGCAACGCTATTGTCAATTACTGGCCTGGCATGCATAATAGCCAAGGCGAGTTTATTTATATAGCACATTTCGTACACAGTGGTAATGCAAAGTGCTTTACATAAAAGAAAGTAAAATAGACATTAATAATACTAATAAAAACAAGGAATAATAAAAAAAAAAAATAGAAACAAAATTATAGAAAAATTGAGTTTAAATTAATTTAAAACAGTTTAGAATAGAAAATGATTATACAGTGCAATCAGTTCAGACGTAGCACAGTTGTAAAGACTGGTCAAAGGCAGGGGATCCAAGTGCAGTAATATATATTTATTGGACAGAGGCAGAATCACACAGGCAATGGTCAGAGGGCATAACAGGAATATCGGAGGCAGAGCAGAGACGTAAACAATACCAGGCAGGGGTCGAGGTCACAGGCACAGGTTCAGAAGTCCAAGGTCAGGCAGTCCGGGGTCACACACAGAGATAACAGATACGGGGAAGAACGCTCAGAAATGTAGCCAGGGCAAAACAAGACTTCGCCGTGAGTGAGTGTTTGTGTGCTGCTTTTATGTGAGTGAGTGAATGAGGTGCAGGTGTGGTGAGGCAATTAGGGTTGATGAGTGAATGGTGACAGCTGTGTGATTGGTGTAATGGTGGACGGGAAAGTGTGAGTGCAGTGCATGATGGGAGATGTAGTCCATGGGTGATGTGCAGTAGAGTGAGTGGTAACCAGATTCATGACAGAGCCCCCCCCCAAAGAGCGGCTTCCAGACGCTTACACAAAGCATACTCCAGGAGGGTGGTGGAGCGGCGGTGGAACCGGGGGAGGGAATGGAGGGCCAGGTCCATGTGGGGCCAATGAGGCAGGAGCCCACCAGGGCGGGGTGGAGGAGACAGCAGAGACGTGAAGTGACACTGGGTAAACTGCTGTGGCGTGAGGTGACTCTGGCAGGTCGGCGGAGACGTGAGGTGACTCTGGCAGGTCGGCGGAGACGTGAGGTGACTCTGGCAGGTCGGCGGAGACGTGAGGTGACTCTGGCAGGTCGGCGGAGACGTGAGGTGACTCTGGCAGGTCGGCGCGGCGGAGACGTGAGGTGACTCTGGCAGGTCGGCGGAGACGTGAGGTGACTCTGGCAGGTCGGCGGAGACGTGAGGTGACTCTGGCAGGTCGGCGGAGACGTGAGGTGACTCTGGCAGGTCGGCGGAGACGTGAGGTGACTCTGGCAGGTCGGCGGAGACGTGAGGTGACTCTGGCAGGTCGGCGGAGACGTGAGGTGACTCTGGCAGGTCGGCGGAGACGTGAGGTGACTCTGGCAGGTCGGCGGAGACGTGAGGTGACTCTGGCAGGTCGGCGGAGACGTGAGGTGACTCTGGCAGGTCGGCGGAGACGTGAGGTGACTCTGGCAGGTCGGCGGAGACGTGAGGTGACTCTGGCAGGTCGCGGAGACGTGAGGTGACTCTGGCAGGTCGGCGGAGACGTGAGGTGACTCTGGCAGGTCGGCGGAGACGTGAGGTGACTCTGGCAGGTCGGCGGAGACGTGAGGTGACTCTGGCAGGTCGGCGGAGACGTGAGGTGACTCTGGCAGGTCGGCGGAGACGTGAGGTGACTCTGGCAGGTCGGCGGAGACGTGAGGTGACTCTGGCAGGTCGGCGGAGACGTGAGGTGACTCTGGCAGGTCGGCGGAGACGTGAGGTGACTCTGGCAGGTCGGCGGAGACGTGAGGTGACTCTGGCAGGTCGGCGGAGACGTGAGGTGACTCTGGCAGGTCGGCGGAGACGTGAGGTGACTCTGGCAGGTCGGCGGACGTGAGGTGACTCTGGCAGGTCGGCGGAGACGTGAGGTGACTCTGGCAGGTCGGCGGAGACGTGAGGTGACTCTGGCAGGTCGGCGGAGACGTGAGGTGACTCTGGCAGGTCGGCGGAGACGTGAGGTGACTCTGGCAGGTCGGCGGAGACGTGAGGTGACTCTGGCAGGTCGGCGGAGACGTGAGGTGACTCTGGCAGGTCGGCGGAGACGTGAGGTGACTCTGGCAGGTCGGCGGAGACGTGAGGTGACTCTGGCAGGTCGGCGGAGACGTGAGGTGACTCTGGCAGGTCGGCGGAGACGTGAGGTGACTCTGGCAGGTCGGCGGAGACGTGGGGAGGCTCTGGCAGGTCGGCGGAGACGTGGGTGACTCTGGCAGGTCGGCGGAGACGTGGGGGGACTCTGGCAGGTCGGCGGAGACGTGGGGTGACTCTGGCAGGTCGGCGGAGACGTGGGGTGACTCTGGCAGGTCGGCGGAGACGTGGGGTGACTCTGGCAGGTCGGCGGAGACGTGGGGTGACTCTGGCAGGTCGGCCGAGACGTGACTCTGGCAGGTCGGCGGAGACGTGGGGTGACTGGCAGGTCGGCGGAGACGTGGGGTGACTCTGGCAGGTCGGCGGAGACGTGGGGTGACTCTGGCAGGTCGGCGGAGACGTGGGGTGACTCTGGCAGGTCGGCGGAGACGTGGGGTGACTCTGGCAGGTCGGAGACGTGGGGTGACTCTGGCAGGTCGACGGAGACGTGGGGTGACTCTGGCAGGTCGACGGAGACGTGGGGTGACTCTGGCAGGTCGACGGAGACGTGGGGTGACTCTGGCAGGTCGACGGAGACGTGGGGTGACTCTGGCAGGTCGACGGAGACGTGGGGTGACTCTGGCAGGTCGACGGAGACGTGGGGTGACTCTGGCAGGTCGACGGAGACGTGGGGTGACTCTGGCAGGTCGACGGAGACGTGGGGTGACTCTGGCAGGTCGACGGAGACGTGGGGTGACTCTGGCAGGTCGACGGAGACGTGGGGTGACTCTGGCAGGTCGACGGAGACGTGGGGTGACTCTGGCAGGTCGACGGAGACGTGGGGTGACTCTGGCAGGTCGACGGAGACGTGGGGTGACTCTGGCAGGTCGACGGAGACGTGGGGTGACTCTGGCAGGTCGACGGAGACGTGGGGTGACTCTGGCAGGTCGACGGAGACGTGGGGTGACTCTGGCAGGTCGACGGAGACGTGGGGTGACTCTGGCAGGTCGACGGAGACGTGGGGTGACTCTGGCAGATCAGGCGCCCACCAGGGCGGAGCAGACGAGACAGACGCCCACCAGGGCGGAGCAGACATGACAGTCGCCCTCCAGGGCGGAGCAGACGTGACAGACGCCCTCCAGGGAGGAACAGACGAGACAGACGCCCACCAGGGCGGAGCAGACGAGACAGGCGCCCTCCAGGGCGGAGCAGAGATCCCTGGCCGAGACTGGGACCTAGAGGAAACGGAGACACAAGAGGCAGAGAGAGCACATTTGGTTTCAGGAACCGAGGCAGGGAGTTTAAGCGGCCATGGTAGATCCGGGGACTCGGGCAGCCATGATGGATCAGGGGACCTCATGGGCCATGGCGGGTCCGGGGTCTCCGTGAGCAATGGAGGGGAGCTCCCTCCATGAAAGTTCTTGGTGAACTCCACTACCTCGAGGGGGCACTCTGGAAGCGCTAAATCTCGGTGGCGCTCGGGCGGCTCTGACTCTCTTGGGCACTCAGGTGGCTCTGACTCTCTAGGGCGCTCGGTAGAACTGGACGGAACCAGCGGAGGCATTGTTGAGCTGGGCGGGACCAGCGGAGACGACGGAGAGCTGGGCGGGACAGCGGAGACCGGAGTAGAGGTGGGGCGGGACCAGCGGAGACGGAGGAAAGCTGGGCGGAACCAGCGAGACGAATGAGAGCTGGGCGGGACCAGCGTAGACGAAGAGAGCTTGGGCGGGACCAGCGGAGACGAAGGATAGCTGGGCGGGACCAGCGGGGGCTCTGTGTAAACGGACGGAAACCAGGAGGGGAACCCGGAGTGGCCGGACTCTTTAGCTCCGGGATCGAGCGGCTGGGGCGGACTCTCTGTAGCTCCTGGGGACGGAGCGGGCTCTGGACGACTCTGCTAGCCTCCTGGGCTCTGCGAGCTCCTGGGACGGAGCGGGCTCTGGAGCGGACTCTGCGAGCTCCTGGGACGGAGCGGGCTCTGGAGCGGACTCTGCGAGCTCCTGGGACGGAGCGGCCTCTGGAGCGGACTCTGCGAGCTTCTGGGACGGAGCGGGCTCTAGAACACCCACAGTGAAGGAAGAGCCAGCACACGATAAAGCATAGTTCAAAAGGCCCCTCAAACTCCCATGATACACTCTTCCAGAAAACAAGATTTGTTAAACCTGGCCTTGACCTGACTAGTGAGTCCGAAATAAAACAAGTCCTTGAACAGATACTCGTCGTACAACGGTACCTGGTAAGACAGCTCACAAAACTGGTGAACATACTCTTCCATAGTCAGGCCTCCCTGGCGAAGATGTAGGAGTAGGCTTATGCTGTCCATAGTTGAGCTGGGTAGGTGAGATGATGCTGCTGGATCTGAGGTGGCGAAGTCTTCTGTAAAGACTGGTCAAAGGCAGGGGATCCAAGTGCAGTAATATATATTTATTGGACAGAGGCAGAATCACACAGGCAATGGTCAGAGGGCATAACAGGAATATCGGAGGCAGAGCAGAGACGTAAACAATACCAGGCAGGGGTCGAGGTCACAGGCACAGGTTCAGAAGTCCAAGGTCAGGCAGTCCGGGGTCACACACAGAGATAACAGATACGGGGAAGAACGCTCAGAAATGTAGCCAGGGAAAAACAAGACTTCGCCGTGAGTGAGTGTTTGTGTGCTGCTTTTATGTGAGTGAGTGAATGAGGTGCAGGTGTGGTGAGGCAATTAGGGTTGATGAGTGAATGGTGACAGCTGTGTGATTGGTGTAATGGTGGACGGGAAAGTGTGAGTGCAGTGCATGATGGGAGATGTAGTCCATGGGTGATGTGCAGTAGAGTGAGTGGTAACCAGATTCATGACAACAGTGCTCATTCAACAAATGCACAGCTAAATAGATGAGTTTTGAGACTGGATTTAAATGTGGGTAATGTTTTAGCACATCTGATCTCTTCTGGAATCTGATTCCAGCTGCGGGCGGCAAAATAGCTAAAAACAGACTCCCCTTGTTTTGTGTGAACCCTTGGTATTTCTAACTGACTCGATCCTACTGATCTGAGTGGTCTGTTAGGTTTATGTTCAGTGAGCATATCTGCAATGTATTTAGGTCCTAGGCTATTGAGGGATTTATAAACTTGAATTTAAATTTGCATATAAATTTGAGGAAAATTACTTTAAAAACAATCCTAAATGTAACTGGAAGCCAGTGTAAGGACCTGAGGACTGGTGTGATATGCTCAGATGTTCTGGTGCTAGTCAGAATCCTGGCAGCAGCGTTCTGGATGTGCAGCAGCTGTCTAACGGTCTTCTTTGGAAGACCGTTGGTGAGGAGACCATTACAATAATCCACCCTGCTGGTGATAAAGGCATGAAAAAGTTTCTCCAAATATTTACTGCAAACAAAACGTATAATTCTTGCAATGTTTTTGAGATGATAGTATGCTGATTTAGTTACTGCTTTGACATGACTACTAAGGCCTGTCTCCAGAATCACCCCAAGATTTCTGACTTGATTTTTTGTTGTTTGACCCCTAGAGTCAAGGTATGCATTCACCTTGAGAACTTCATCTTTGTTTCCAAATGCAATGACTTTAGTTTTTTCCTTGTTTAACTGAAGAAAGTTCTTGCACATCCAACTATTAATTTCATCAATGCATTGGCAGAGGGAGTCAATGGCTATATTCATTTGGAGATAAGGCTAGGTAGATCTGGGTATCATCAGCATAGCTGTGATAGGTAATTTGGTTCTTTCTAATTGTTTGACTTAGTGGGAGCATATACAGGCTAAACAAGAGCGGTGCAATAATTGAGCCTTGAGGGACTCCACATGTCATGGATGTCCACTGAGACTCATGCTCTCCTATACTCACATAATAAGTATGACCTGAACCATTTGTGTCCCATCCCAGAAAGCCTGACCCAATTTTACAGTCTCTGTAGAAGTATGTTATGATCAACAGTTTCAAACGCAGCACTAAGATCTAGTAGTACCAGCACTGATATTTTGCCAGAATCAGAATTAAAGCGAATATCATTTATTATCTTAATGAGTGCTGTCTCTGTGCTGTGATGTGCTCGGAAACCAGATAGAAAATTGTCCCGGTATCCATTTGAATTGAAGTATTTGTTCAGCTGATTAAAAACTTCCCTTTCAATAAGCTTACCTATGAAAGGAAGATTTGATATTGGTCTATGTTGCTCAACATGATGTAATCAAGATTGCACTTTTTCAGAAGGGGCTTAACAACTGCAGTTTTCAGGGAGTTTGGAAAAGTCCCAGAAAGAAGTGAGGTGTTCACCACTTATAAGAGATCTGCTTCTAAACAGTTAAGCACACTTTTGAAAAAGGATGTGGGAAGTGTGTCAAGATAGCAGGTTGATGATTTAAGATGCTGGACTATTTCTTCCAAAATTTTGCTATCAATTTCTTCAAAAACAGACATGGTTACTTCTTTTTGAAATTGCGGTCAAATCTGTGTGACCTCTGCATAACTAGAAGATATGCCAATCTCCTTTCTGATATTATTGATATTCTCAGAAAAGAAGGGAGTAAACTCGTTGCATTTGCTGTTGGAGAGCATTTCACTGGGAATCTGAATTGGGGGTTTGTCAGTCTATCAACAGTAGCAAAAAGAGTGCGAGTGTTGTTTAAGTGACTGTTTATAAGGTTTGAGAAGAAGGTCTGTCTAACTGTGGCTAGTTCTACATTGAAAGCATGAAAGCTGTCTTTATAGCTGCTATAGTGAATTTCGAGTTTTGTCTTCTGCCACATCCGCTCTCCTTTTCTGCATTGTCTTTTCATATTCTGAACTGCTGTTGATTTTCTCCAAAATGATTTCTGTCTGCTATTCTTCTTGTAGACTTTCACGGGGCAAATATCATCAATAACATTCTCAACTTTTGAGTTAAATGAATCCAGTAGAAGATCAACAGAGTCTGCAGAAATGCTTGGTGTTAAAGATATAGCCTTCATTAATAGCGCACTAGTGTTCTCGTTAATGCATCTCTTTCTGACCGAGACTGTTAGTCGTTATCGCAGTTCCATGTAAAGGGGAGATCGTTTTGACAATGTTTGTGTCTATATGCAAAACTTTTCAAAATTGTAAAGAAAAAACGTTCATGTTTGTAGTACATCATTGTCGTATAAATGTACCCTTAGTGTTGCTTACTCATGCAAGAGTCGCCACCATGAAGCAAGGATTTTGCATTGCAGCTGTAAAGGAGTAGTCATGGGTCACTCATGAATGATTCATTAATCTTCAAAGATTGTTTTATATGTCTCGGACGTAACACATTTTCTCAGAGAGGGATTTGTGACCATGCATGCGCAACATCCTTTCATGCATGAATAAAATGACTCGGGAGGTGAATTAAACAATTTTGTTTCCTGTACGGGTAACTTTTCAATGCAGGAGATATTAATGACTAGTTGATCTTCCGAATATCCTGATATGAGTTGCTATTTTTTTCAGCACAGGACAGCAGCAAAGGCTATTGACTGGAAACAGGAAAAACAAGCTTCCAGAGAATATCAACTATAATAAATCCTTTGTTCTTTTCAAGAGACAAAAGAACGAATGACTCCGTCCAGACGACTCGGGAGGTCAAATAAGTATTTCTGTTTTCTGTACATAGCTATACATGTGGCAGTTAAAAGACAAAAGAATGAACAACTTAAGTGGTGAATTAACTGTTAATATTTTTTCGTAATGTCTTTGGCTAGTATTATCAGGATTTCAATGTGATTTGGAATGTCATCAAAGTTTGTTGGGATTTAATCTAACTTGAATTAAATGTCTTGAATACAATTATGGTAATTTTCAGAAAAAATAAAATAAAATAAAAAATAAAGATCAAATGTCAAGAAAATTACTTGAACTTTCCATCAATAGTTCTAGGTTGTTCTGGGTGGGTGCTTAAAATAAACTCAAACAAAATGATTTCTGGTTTCAATCAGGTCTGCAGAATTCTTATGCATTAATTTTAATATTTAGGGTTAGGAGTAAAGCAAAGTAATAGTGATGGTTGCTTTAGCAGCACTAATGAAATTTCATAAAATGAATACAAAAATCAATTGCATGGCTTTAGAGCACAAGCAAATGATTTATTGCCAAATTAATAATTTATCAAGACCTTATAAAAGGATTTGAAATATGGCTATGATAGAAACAGCCACCAGGCTTGGGAAAATAAACTGTGACAGATTTACGAATGTAAACAAAGGACCAACTAATTTCAGCTTTCAAAGGTTCCCTGCGGAGCTGCTAGCTCACCAGCACCTTTATTAGTAGTTAGTCTTTGATTAGTTGCCAGAGTTGCTCACAGTATTGTAGGTCATGGAGGCCACGGGACTGAAAACAATCAAGCTCTTTACTGCTGGCAAACCTAGAGTTAGCTGTTAGTTGTGTTTGGAACCTGTTAGTTGGTTTGTTGCTGCTCAACCATCTTGAACCAGCAATAAACTAGCTACCAGCTAGTCAAACCTTCTTCAGTCATTGACTTATTCAGTATCTTTTTGTCGTTTTCCTTATGAAATAAGAAAAATGTACAGAGAGGCAAAGCTGTATAATAATTTATATTTGTCTTAAGAGAATATAAACTGATTTTATTATTCTTAAACAGGTTTTTTATTTTTATTTTAAGCATACACAATTACATTTAGTGAGGTTTATGCTTAAAATTAAATAAAACATTAGTTGAGAAATTTGTCAGTGGTAGGCTATAAGAAAATAAAAATGTATTCAAAATGTATACTTTTTGTTAGTATTATTTTGTAATTTAAAATCTGACTTTTGTCCCGCATAATTCTGAATCTCTAGCTTACAATTCAGATTTAGTTTCTTGCCATTCTTAGAAAAAAAAATCAATTGTGAGATATAAAGTTATAAATTCAGAATTGCAAGACACAAACTGACTTTTTCTGGGGTTATATTTCACAATTCTATTGTTGTTGTTGTTTTTATTGTAATTGTGATGGTCACAGTTATGACTTTTTCCCCACATAATTCAGAATTTATATCTCACAATTCAGACTTAGTTTTTATGCAAAAAAAAAACTAAATTGCAAGATATACAATTATAATTTCAGATTTATTTTCATGCAATTCTGATTGATACTGAACACTGTTCTGATTATATAAAAAAATGCAAACATCTAATTTTATACATATATAGAGAGATTATATTTCACGATTGCGTTATTTTTGTAATTGTGACTTCTCACATTTCTGACTTTTTTATTCCAGTTGCAAATTCAAATCGGAAAATTATGAGAATATATCTCAATTCTGACTTTTTTAACAGCATTGTGAAATAAAAATGATTTGAGATACAAACTAAGAATTGCAACAAAAATTACTGTATTGTCAGATTAAAAAAATAAAATAAAAAAACACTTTTTTATGTATTAATTAGTGTAGTGAAATTGAGCTTCCACAATTAACCTTGCTTTAAGGATGATTATTTTTAGACAAGATAAAAAAGCTGATTAAAAAAATAAATGACAATAAATGAACAGCTTGCAGCTAGCTACCATGTTTGAAAACACACTAGCTGGATTTTTCAGCGGGGTAGACCTTTCTGTAGTTGTTTGTTTCGCAAAAATGACTGCCTGCATCGAGCTATCGCTACCCAAGTGTTTGAGATTTTCAAAGCAAGGCTAATGCCAACGTCTGTGACTTCTCAGGCTGAACTTTGCCCTTTTAAAGTACTCAGAAAATCCCTCCTAGCATGGTAGCATTATCACTCTGCTCTTTCGCTGTCTCACTCTCTCTCTCTCTCTCTCTCACTCTCTTTTTCTCTGTCCGCAGAGAAATTCAGACATTCTTGAGCTGCGTGCTTGTGTTGGTCTGCCCGGCTGCTGCTTTGAGTTTTATTAAGAGTGACCTTCAATATGCCTCAGCTTTCTGCAAAATGTCGCTAGCAGCACTAAAGCACCGTGAGGTCCTCTGACTCCATAGACTGTCTCAACACGCCACTTGCTTTCCCTCACATTGTTTTGCTGGAGATGATTGAAATGGTTTGTGCAGAGTTCAGGAGTATTGGAATATTACCCAGTTGCTCATGTTTTCCACCTAGAGATGACACCATCAATAGACCTCAATAGGATAGATTACATTTGCCGTAAACTGTTATTAGCAATACTATGGGAGAAAGGTAATTGTATTGCACGGTAAGGGAGGTCTCAATAATTTAGCAACAACAGTACAAAATAAAATGGAACAAATACATTAATGACCTTGTTTTTTTTTTTTTTACAGATCATATTAAATAATTATATTATTATAAAAAGCATATCAAAAAAGTATTTATTATATATATATATATATATATATATATATATATATATATATATATAAATTATATACAATTCATAAAAAGTTGCATTTTACATGTGCCTTTATACTACTTATATGTATATCCGGGCTATACGTCTCAATTTCATTTAAATTTATGTACTAAAATAATTATATAGACATGTATGAAAACAACCAAACCAAATAAGAATGGAAATATATAAATAAATGTTAACAAAAATAAAAATAAAAATATAAAAATAAAAGCTGATTTTAAATATTAATAAAAAATCAGCAATAGTATCTCGGTGATATAAAAAAAAATATTCAATTTTTTCTACGCCATCTTTATGTTGAGCAACAATTCTTTTTTTCAGAGAGTTTTTTTGCCATGAGGTGCTACATTGAACTTCCAGTGACCAGTATGAGAGAGTGAGAGTGATAACACCAAATTTAACACACACGCTCCCCATTCACACCTGAGACCTTGTAACGCTAATGAGTCACATGACACCGGGGAGATACAATTACTAACTGGGCCCAATTTGGACATTTTCACTAAGGGGTGTATTTACTTTTGTGGCCAGCGGTTTAGACATCAATGGCTGTGTGTTGCTGTGTGTTATTTTAAATATATACAACAGTCCTGATGTAACATTATAAAACAAATACAAATAAAACATCTACATTATGAAACATACTATGAAATATCAAATCTGCTATGTTCCCAAACTTAAAAATAAAACTATACAATAATTGACATTGTTGTTTGCCAGAATATTATGTCATTCAATAAATAATTAAATAAAGACCATTATCTATAAATAGTAGGGGTGTGACGAGACACTTATCCCACGAGACCCTCAAAGATGAAATATATATGGAAAAATTGTCTTTAATTCAACTGAAAAACGCAAAATGCAAAAAATGTAGGTGCATGTTGAAATCAACTTATACTTTATGAAATTAAACTTCTTTTTAATGAATTATATGCAGTAGGCTAATAAACAACAAACTAGAGCTGCACAATTCTGGATAAATTGAGAATCATTTAAAAAAAAAATTATTTCACAATTCTCTCACAAAATAACGTAAATTATTAGTGGTTCTGACAAAATGTTTATTGCTTGAGTATTTTAAATATAAATATTAGTGGTGGGCCGTTATCGGCGTTAACGTGCTGCGTTAACGTGAGACTCTTATCTGGCGATAAAAAAAATATCGCCGTTAATCTATTCTCAAAGTTGGGTTGGGAGCTGGGTCTATACTACGCAAGCTATGATGACTTTCACCCTGATATTTTAGCGCGGATGTATACCTAGCCGAATTGCACTGTAGGGGTGAGAACGAGTCTTCGAACTAGAGGCTCGCAGTCCGTGATGGACAGATTGTTAACGGCTGGTCTATGTGGTAATACAATCGGGCAGGACATCCAAACGCTCACCTATCATTCATCAACCTCAAATATGGCTTTTCCTCTGAAAGATGTATGTAGTAGCAACTTTACATGGCCGCTCAATATGATGTTAACCTAGAGAAATGTGCGCTATTGAAGTGTTTGTGTGGAAGCGCGTTTGCTGCAGGACAGGCTCCGGTGCGCTCACTTGCTCTTAACATCTCCGTCATTTTTGGTCATACAGATAAAAGTAGCCTAATACATCTTTCGAATCTGTAAAGACTCTACGTTTATTTGTGTACACTCAGAATAACAACGAAACGTTGCACTTTTAAGCAAACAGGATGCGCTTTAGGTCTCATGTGAACTTGAGAATTCACTCCCGTGTCACCCTCTGCTTCGAACCTGTGTGTAACGTTACTGTGAAATTACCACATCAAACGTGACGTGCTAACATGGATGCAGCTATGAAGCCGCCGGGTTTGCTTCAGGGAAAATTTATTTTTAAGAAGCTTCCCAATGGAAACTGTAAACAGTTCATCACGACCTCTTATGTAGGCCTACAGTTCAAAATTCATGTTTAACTGAATAAACAGTTAGTAAACACAAGTACATCTTATTGAACATAGTTTATTTTCATCACCAATTATCATAGTAGAACAGCTTTCTCAAGCAGTTTGTGATGCATTCTGGAAACAGGAGATGAGCCCCTGGTCTAATGCGCCACCTGGCTTGAGAAACCCGTTCTCAAAGACTTACTTTTAGTCATTATTTGGGTAGCACACATATTCTGAATGCCTTCGGCAGAATTCAAATGAGCCATTTTAATCTAGATTAATTCCAAAATTAATCTAGATTAATCTAGATTAAAAAAAATAATCTATGCCCACCCCTAATAAACATATATATTAATTTGAACAAAAAAATTAAAAATAATATAATGATTAACTCATTTCATAAAGACTTGTTTCACTGTTGGAATCTCCTGAATGAATGATTCAATGTCAAATAAATTTACATTTACATTTAGTAATTTAGCAGACGCTTTTATCCAAAGCGACTTACAATTGGGGAGTACATTAAGCGATTAATCTTGAAGAGGCAAACATACAGAGGAAGTTCCAATAACACAAAGTCTCAGGCATTGTTTAAATAAGTACAAGCTAGCAAGGGAAGGAGAGAAAGATAAAGAGAAAGATGAAGATTTTGAAAAAAAAATTATTATTTTTTTTTTTTTATGTAATCAAGTAGAGTTGAAAGAGATGAGTTTTCAATTGTTGCTTGAAAATTGACAGGGATCCAGCATTCCGGATGCGGATGGGAAGATCATTCCACCGGCCAGGAACGGTGAAAGAGAATGTTCTGGAGAGTGATTTTTAGCCTCTCTGTGATGGTACCACGAGGAGTCTCTCACTAGCAGATCTCAGACTTCTGGAGGGGATGTAAATTCGTAATAGTGAGTGGAAGTAGGTGGGTGCTGAGCCTGTGGTTGTTCTATATGCAAGCATCAGTGTCTTGAACTGGATGCGAGCTGCAACTGGTAGCCAGTGCAAGGAGACAAAGAGAGGAGTAACATGGGCTCTTTTGGGCTCGTTGAAGACCAGTCGTGCCGCTGCATTCTGAATCATTTGTAGAGGTTTGATTGTGTTTGATGGAAGTCCAGCTAGAAGAGCATTGCAGTAGTCCAGTCTAGAAATGACAAGGGCCTGGACAAGAAGTTGTGCAGCATGCTCTGTCAGAAAGGGCCTGATCTTTCTGATGTTGTGTAGTGCAAACCTGCAAGATCGAGCAGTCTTTGCAATGTGCTCTTTGAAGGTCAGCTGGTCATCGAAGATTACACCAAGATTTCTGACCGAAGCTGATGGGGTAATTGTTGATGAACCTAACTGAATCGTGAAATCATGCTGTGGAGTTGGAGGGAAGACAAGAAGCTCAGTCTTTGCCAGGTTGAGCTGTAGATGGTTTTCTTTCATCCAAGCCGAGATGTCCGCCAGGCAGCCTGAGATCCGTGCAGCTACCGTTGGATCATCTGGTCGAAATGAGAGATAGAGCTGTGTGTCATCAGCATAGAAATGGTAAAATAAGAATTAATACAAAAGAAAGAAAGAAAGAAAGATAATTATGGGGCAGTGATACAATCAATAGAGATTCACATTATGGTGCATTCACAGTTCCGTTTGTTCATCCAGCGCAGCATTGAATGTGGATGTGAATCCTTACAATGTGAAGGAGTCAGTTTGGCTATATATACTGACGGTCGTATAATAATAGAATGCTCTATGAACTCTCCATGAAGTGAAGTGTTGCCATATTAGCCTTTACCTTTTGCTCTAGAGTCTTGTTTGTGTTAAACATGGCAGAAGAATAATCTTAAATAGGGATAGCTGCAGACTGTTTTTAATGATTAAATGAGCAGCTCTAAGGTAAAAATGTCTAAATACTTTTTGAGGATATCGTCACGTTCTCGATCTCGCGAGATCTCGTGCCACAGGATCTCGTCACATACCTAATAAATAGTTAAAAAAATATATAATTTCAGTTACGTTTGTGAGTCGCATGGGATTTAACATCATATCATGCAGCTCTAGTTACTTATGAGAATCTCTCTACACTTGCACATTGCAAAGTCATTACAAATGTCATGCCTGTAACATTTCCGGGTGACCCCAAGGCCTCACCAAAGTGATTTCGCTCTTTTTAGAGGCCAAACCGCTGATAAGCCTCATGCTAATACATTTACTTCTCAAACCTATTTTACATTTCCAGAGGCTTGCTTTCTCCAAGGCGGTATTTGCAAGCCACAATAGATAAGACAGCTAAAGTGTTTATTATTTTAGTAATCCAGCCTCAATATAAATCTATCCAGAGGTGCAAGTGACATCAAACACACTGCCAAAACCTCTTTTGCACCCCCCACTGTTATCCAACTCCAAAATATCTAACCTTTTACATTGCTTATTCTTAGCTTAAGCTAATTATTCATATACAGCGCCTGTCCTGTCCAAACATAAAGCCATATAACCAGTAATTACTAAAACCCTAATCAATTTTACCTTGTCAGGTCTAAATTGGATATGTTCATTTATTCAAGCTAATTGCTAGGCAACTGATCACTATGAGCTTATTCAAGGCCCTTAAGCGTTAACACAACAGAGCTAACGCTAGCTATAGAGGCCATCTGAAATGTAAAAGTCATTGTCTTCACCGCATCATGTTTACCAGTCTAGTGCGACTCACGAGGGCTGAAAAAGCTAATTTCTCAAGAGAATAATGAGAATTTGGAGGTTGTGCATAATGATATATAACCTCAAGGCCACGTTCACAATTCAGGTAAGCAGAACTTCAGAAGCATTTGACAACTCACTTTTGAGCACTGCTTTAAATTATGTTCTTAATCAGTATAGATAGATCATTTTGATCTATATATCTATCCAACTATCCATCCATCCAGCATTTTAGTACTATATATCTATTCAGCTGTTATTTTGATCTATACAGGTGCATCTCAATAAATTAGAATGTTTTGGAAAAGTTCATTTATTTCAGTAATTCAACTCAAATTGTGAAACTCGTGTATTAAATAAATTAAATGCATACAGACTGAAATAGTTTAAGCCTTTGGTTATTTTAATTGTGATGATTTTGACTCACATTTAACAAAAACCCACCAATTCACTATCTCAACAAATTAGAATATGGTGACATGCCAATCAGCTAATCAACTCAAAACACCTGCAAAGGTTTCCTGAGCCTTCAAAATGGTCTCTCAGTTTGGTTCACTAGGCTACACAATCATGGGGAAGACTGCTGATCTGACAGTTTTCCAGAATACTACCCTTAATTGATATCCTTCACAAGGAGGGTAAGCCACAAATATTAATTGCCGAAGAAGCTGGCTGTTCACAGAGTGCCCAGAGTATCCAAGCATGTTAACAGAGAGTTGAGTGGAAGGAAAAAGTGTGGAAGAAAAAGATGCACAACCAACCGTGAGAACCGCAGCCTTATGAGGATTTTCAAGCAAAATCGATTCAAGAATTTGGGTGAACTTCACAAGGAATAGACTGAGGCTGGTGTCAAGGCATCAAGACCCACCACGTACAGACGTGTCAATGAATTTGGCTACAGAGGCGTCTTACCTGGGCTAAGGAGAAGAAGAACTGAACTGTTGCCCAGTGTCAACCTTGGGTTACCTCGGGTTTCAAGTCCAAAGCTCTATCCGTTAGGCCACGATGTGATGAGAGCAAGTTTTGTATTTCATTTGGAAACCAAGGTCCTAGAGTCTGAGGAAGGGTGAAGAAGTTCAGAGCCTAAGTTGCTTGAAGTCCAGTGTTAAGTTTCCACAGTCTGTGATGATTTGGGTTGCAATTTCATCTGCTGGTGTTGGTCCATTGTGTTTTTTTGAAAACTAACGTCACTGCACCGTTTACCAATACATTTTGGAGCCCTTCATGCTTCCCTCTGCTGACTAGCTTTTTAAAGCTGCTGATTTCATTTTCCAGCAGGATTTGGTACCTGCCCACACTGCCAAAAGTTGGTTAAATGACCATGGTGTTGGTGTGCTTGACTGGCCAGAAAATTCACCAGACCTGAACCCCATAGAGAATCTATGCCAACAATTCACTTTTTTTTTTTTTATTGGTCTTGTGAAGTATTCTAATTTGTTGAGATTTGTTGAGTGAATTGTTGGGTTTTTGTTAAATGTGAGCCAAAATTATCACAATTAAAAGAACCAAAGACTTATACTACTTCAGTCTGTTTGCATTGAATTTATTTAATACACAAGTTTCACAATTGGAGTTGAATTGCTGAATCTATCTATCTATCTATCTATCTATCTATCTATCTATCTATCTATCTATCTATCTATTATGTCTGTCTGTCTGTCTGTCTATCGTTTTATTCTATATCCATCCAACTATATGTCATTTTGATATATCTATGCATCTATTGTTTTGTTCCATATACAACAGAGGCCACCCGCCTCCTAAGCGCCACAGACCCTGGCCCAATATTGTGCTGGACCCAGCTCCCAAGGCGTCATCCTGATCTACGGGACAGGAATATGGAGGGGCCTTTCGGTTGCCGGAATAACCCCCAAGCTGCCTCGGTTGAACCTCCAAGCACCCCGTTCAGTTCCAGGTGCCAAAGGCAATGTGTTTTTCACAGTCACTGGGCCCGTACTAGTGTTAATTTCGTCAACGAAGACAACAACAAAAAATATTCATCAACAAGCCTGTGAATAAGATGAGACGTTGACGAGCTAAAATTTATATCTGATTATAAAAACCATGACGAAATGTAGGTCGCGCCTTAGAAATGGTCCCTCCGGCCCAGAGGGAGTCAGGCTTCTACAGCCGTTAATTCCTCATCCCCAAAAAAGATGGCGGCCTACTGCCTGTATCGATCTCAGAACCCTGAACCGTACCCTCATGAGACGGCTGTTCAGGATGATTACGTTGAAACAGATCCTCTCGCAAACATATGCCTCTTTCGCAACAGGAGCCTCTTGCCCACTCAAATCGTTTCAGAGAATGCTGGGCCTCATGGCGCCCTGCCCATTCTGGCGGGCTTTGCCAATATTTAGTGAGCACAGCCGCTATTGATTCGTTTTACAGCACTGCATGAAGTAATGGCAGTGCAGTAACACTGCAATATTGAAAAAGGGTTCAGTTATCGGAGCAAAATGAGTTTTCCCCAAATGCGTCTTAAATAAAAGATGCAGTACTCGTTCCCGTATCTCACGGTAGCGAGGTTACTATAGTAACCGAGTATGCTTTCATAGAATATACCTTGAATTAAATATATTTATGGCATTGTTTTTTGATTGTTAGTTTTTTTCAAACCTCTTATCGCATTCAGACTCTGCAGCCACTGAAATGGACATCATAGGATTTTTGTTTAAACCAATACAATTTTATATGTACATTTTTTATAAAATTAATAATGTATGGTTACTGATTGGCTCCTGATCAACCAATCACAATGAAGAACACTTCTAACTTAAAGGGATAGTTCACCCAAAAATTAAAATTATGTCATTAGTTACTCTCCCTGATGTCATTTCAAACCCATAAGTTCATCTTCAGCTACAAGAATACTTTTTGTGCACAAAAGAAAGAAAAATACTTTATTCAACAATTTGTCTCCTTTGCATCACCCTAGCGCCATTTTGGAAAGTATCCGCTGGATGTAAACATAGTATGCTGTTCTAATTCAGCTGTGTCACGCCGGATTTGTCAAATTTGTAAAATTACGGTTGAACCCATGATGTCACATTTATTATTTTACCAATCTCCATGCTACATTTCTGAGTCTGGGAACATTTATGTTGTATTGCTGTCTATGCAGGGTCAGACAGCTCTCAGATTCCATCAAAATGTTCTTAATTTGTGTTCGGAAGATGAACGAAAGTCTTATGGGTTTGAAACAACATGAGGGTGAGTAATTAATTACAAAATTTGTATTTTTTGGTGAACTAACCCTTTAATTACCCTTCAGTTACATGCATCACATAGACAGACACGACTAACCGACTATACAGGAAGAGGAGGAAGCCCGATTTGTACCTTGTTTATGCAGATTTATGTTCATGGTAGACTCATCAACTTGCACCTTTTATAAAATTAAGACTATCAAGTGATAATATTCAAAGTTATTTAGAAGATCTTACAGAGCTGCAGAACACAAGATTTTCTTATTTTATGTCAATCACAATACACATCGGGTCTTGAAAGATATCAGCCGGAACCTCATGGATTACTTGTATGACAGGTTGTGAAATCTGTGCAAGCATTTCAAAGCTAGAATACAGAGATACAAATTCTAAAGTTGGAGTTTTATGAACACTGATGTTAATTAAATATTATTGAAATGATTCCATTTATGTCTTCAAAGTGCCAATAACTTGTCAATATTTAGTTTAATTTATTTTAGTGTGAAACAGCCTTAGTGGATGGATGTGAATCCACTAAAATGAATACACAGCAACACACACTCACGCTAAAACAACCAGCAAGTATACTGACACACTAATACTTTTACACACATACTCATATTCACCCACTGCAACCAACACAAAGGATCAAACACATTTGAGACCTCATATCATCTTACCTTTCCTTACATCATCATTGCATTTCTCATTCTTACAGTTCTGCATGTGTTCTTTTCAAAATATTCAACACTAGTTCATAAGTATAGTTAGGATTTTCATGTAGCTTCAGCCCTGGTGTCCATTATAAAGGACATGAAAAAAAACATAGTATTAATTATTATTATTTTTTTTACATCTGCCATTGAAAAATCAGGTTTACTTGTGGCTGGCTTCTTTTTGATTTGCCTCAAATTATTGCTAGACATTTGCAAGACCAGCATGCCATTACCAATAACATCCTCTAATAACAACATTCCCACTTTAATTTCACATTTCATATGCCCAAGACCCTCTTTATGTCATGATAAACATGGATCAATCTAAAATACCTCATCAAAATGCAATATTAAATATCCACCTAAGAACGATTCCCAGTTTCCAAATGCTTGGGATTTCAGCTTCCTGCCTGCATGCTTCCAATGTTTAACATCTTGGAAAAAGCTTGAAACACGAAGATGCTCATTTATGAGATTGAAGAACACTAGAAATGATTGCAGAATGCCCGTGATTAGGGGTCAAATAGCAGCTTCATGACTTTCAAGTGGCAAAGCCTCATGGGATTGAATATGAGGCCAGATGAATCCTGATTGATTCTCTATCATCCTTTCACAACCAGTGTCTCTCCGCCTTGTTTATTGGATTGAATTTAGTACTTGAAATGATGTAAATTTTATGAGGCTAGGACAAAAAAAATACATCATCCTAATAGCGCTATTACATTAAGGCCAAGTGCATTACAAGACAGAATATGTTGCCCTGTGGACATTATAACACTGAGTTTTATGTTTTCTGTTGAACTGGTACAGGCTTTACACTCACAGAGTATTGTAAGTGTTGATTTTATGATATGTCAACAAACATGAAGGAATGGCTTGTGGACTAAAAAGAGCTAAAAGAGGATAAAAAAGCAGTTTCACATTGCACCTATATAATAAAGTAACTAAAAAAAGAGTCAGTGTTGGGAATAACTGAAAGTAGCAAGGCTAAAATTTAAATTACATTTTCAGTAGCATAACAGTTTTTCAGAATAGCGTAACTTTTCTAGTAACATAATTTATTTACAATTAACTGCTATTCATTGTAAAAAAATTATGTTACTAGAAAAGTAACATATTGGCTGGCTGGCTGGCTTGCTGGCTTTTGAAAAATTATCTTCCACATTGACCTTTAAAGCTAAATGAGTTATGGCAATATTCAAACACTGATTATAGTAAATGTAATAATTATTATATATTCGTAAATAATCATAGATAATCATTTTAATCCTATTATATTCTCTTTTTGTGGAGAAAAAACTTTCAGTCATTACAACTCTCTGAAAGATTAGCGTGATAGTATAAATGGCAGCTATGCTGCTACTGCCAAACACATCCACATACATGCTGCTGTGAGCATATATATTATATATTAAATAACCCCCATATATAGCATAAATTAACCCCTTAACTTTCAACCCACCCACTCCCCTTTTTGGACAATAGAACCTTGAAAGTGCACTATTTAAAGTTAAATTGTTCTAATTTATGAATGCTTTTGAATACAGACTTAAGGTTGGTCTCTTTTAAAATACAATCAGCAGATTATTGCAGAAGTCAAGTAAGTCAGAAATAATGTCAAAAAATGAAAGTGAAAAAATATATATAAAAATTTTATTTTACTGTAAATAAAATGTATTTTGTATAAAATAAATATTTTACAAAATAGGTTTTAATCCAAATTTGGCATACAATTAAATCATAATGGAATATGTCCCAAAACAGACAGAAAGCCATTTTTTATGGTTAAAGTTGGTGGTTTGTAATGGTATTTGTAGTGGAAACCATTAGAATTCTGGTGATGGTTTCTATTGTTTTAAATTTTTTTTCAGCAGGGGTGTTCCACAGAAAATGTAACGGCATTGACACAGGTTTAAAACCACATGAAGGTGAGAAAACATTACCAGAATTGTTTTTTCTGGGTAAATTAGTCTATAAATGACTCACTTAAATGATCCTTAAATGATTCTCACTTAAAATCCTTGTTCTTTTGTGCCAGATAAATACTACTCTGATTAAAGAAGTGTATTATATAATCTGACAGTCATTTTTAAACGTTATGTTAACAGTTTGTAGTGCAGCTAAAGCACAATTTAATTACTTCAAATTATAAGTAGCATGTAGCTTGGCAAGCTCCAGGTTCAAATAAGTTTCTTCTTTTTCTTCACAGACAGACACACGTCACAGTGAAACGGCGGGAGCGCGGCTGGTAATTATCTCCATAGGAGTGCTGGGAGCCATCTCCTCATCATCATCTCCTGGCGCCAGGAGCGCAGGAGGATTACTCCCTCCTCTGCTTCCCATCAAGCCAATCTCTACGCGGGACGAGAGGAGGTGAGCAGCATCTACACGGACCCCGGGGAACGGAATGGTGAACCGTGTCTCAGAGGTACTTTAAAGCTCCTTTCCACGGCTGAACGAGCACACAGTGTTTCATTGTCCCGGCCCCCAATCTTCATAAATCCACTCGTATCTCTGGAGAGCAGCCAGGAATGCCGCACTCCTCACTTTAGCCGCGATTCTGCCCAGCACAGGCCATTATATCCGATATGAATGTACGTGACCTAAAGATGTCATGAATAGACGGGGGAAAAGACAGCATGGTGCCCGGAGGCGATGGAGCCCAAGTCAGGTCTGAGCTCAATAAACTGAGCCCACCTGCTGTCTAAAGGATATGAGTGTGTGTCTTAGTATATAGAGGACAAGAGAAGCATATATACATCAACATCAACATCAGCTTCAGGTGAGCCAGTCACAAATAAAACCCAAGTTGGAGGAAGCCAGAAATGTAGATGAACATGCCATTTGCTGTGTAAATGCTAATCTGTCTTGATGCATCCGGAACAACATAAAGGATTCGCCTACTCACACTGCAAAACTACTTTACTTCCTCTGTATGTTTGTCTTGTTTTCCAGTACAAATGTCTAAACATTCATAAAACAATACATGTTTACTTGAGAAATAGTGTAAGCATCAAGCAGATGCATTTCTTAAGTGCAGAGGTACTCTTAAGGCAGAAGACGTAATTTGGAGGAGAAGAATTGTTGAATAAAGTAGCTATTTTTGTTTTATTTGCACAAAAAGTATTCTGGCTGCTTTGTAAAATTAGGGTTGAACCACTGATGTCACATTAACGTTTTTACCGAGGTCCTTACTACGTTTCTGGTTCTGGGAACATTGCAGTTGAATTTCAGTCTATGCAGGTTCAGGAAGTGTGACAGCCCGGTTGAAGAATAAACGATTTAACTCGTGCACTGATGTTGTACTGTCTTCCTTACTGTGTTTATTGTCCTTATAGACTTCACAACTCCGCAAGAGCTTGTTCTCCTTTCCAACAGGTGCCAGACAACAAAGTAAAAAACTAAAGAAAATACTGCAAAATAAAACAACAAACAGTGACTAAATGCCTAAATTCACTTGAAAATGGCCTTAATCCTTTAATTTAACTCTGTGAACTGTCTCCATCTTCTGCGCGCTCTCTCTGTATTCGCGATTTCTCTGTGCAGTGAGTGAGCTCTGGACACTTCCGTCAAGCTGCCTTTCAAAATTAAAGTCTCTATCAGTTAAATGGCTTAAAGGGTGCAATTTAACATTCTAAAATATAATAAACAACTAATATTAAGAAAGGACATAATTAAATAATGTAAGTATATTATATAAATCCTGGTAACTAATTCTAATAACTGAGGGTTATTTACACTCCCTCCAATCATGAGTGTCAAACTTTAGTCACAGATGATTTCTAAATTAAAATACCAATGTGTAAGACTATATGTGAAAGTAAAACTGAATCGTATTCTAATATTAACTACTTAAATCAAAGTATATGTCAGGAATTCCAGGGTGCCTCCAGCAGCAGGACCAGGTTCTGCACTGGACGTTCGACTACTGAAGGTTTGTTCAGACATTTACCATTGTTCCCCAGATTTCTGTCTCCAAAACTTATCTTCACTCTTCTCACCAAACCATCTTTGTCAATGACAGTCTCGATGAATTCTGCCAAGCACTACTCATTCCTGGGCAGATCGTCTGCCTTCTCCAAGATTTATCCAGCTTGCATGTTCCTGCTTGATGTAAGCCAGCATTGTCTTGTTGTAATGTTAGACACATACTCCTTGTGCCAACATCCCCAAAACTGTTTCGCTAAGTATTGGAAATGACACAATCTCTTGCGAGAATATATGTCTTCTCTGACAAACTTGCCAGGGGGTGGTAGGGCTTGGGTAGTGTTCAGGGTGAGGAGGTGATTAGGGTTTAGAGGCTCAGGACTGCAGGGATCACTTAAATTATCTACAGTGAGTGGATGGCTATTTTCAATGGCCATGGCCTCATAGAAGAGGGTTCGCAGAGAAGAATCATCTAGTCTTCCGGATGACTGGGACAGAGTGGAACAAAGAACACTTCTCACAGTTCTAATCTGTCTCTCCCAAACTCCGCCGGTGTGACTTGCATGGGGTGCGTTGAAGACAAAGTCACATTGTTTTTCTGCTAAGAACGTTACCAGACGGTTGGTGTCAATCTCTTCCATGGCCTTGGCAAGCTCGTTCTTGGCTCCAATGAAATTACTGCCTCGATCACACCTTGATGAACTGCTCCTCTAATAGCGATGAAACAACGGAGGCCATTGTTAAAGGCGTCCGTGGACATGTCATCCAGCATCTCAATATGGATGGCTCTTTAACAGAAACAAGAAAAGAGAACTCCATACCTCTTGTATGATTACGACCTTGGCTTGTGATGAACAGACTAAACACATCCATTCCACTGTACGTAAATGGAGGGGATGGATCTAAACGCTCTGAGCGTAGGTTAACCATTTTTTTTGCTCTTTTGTGGGTCTGCGAAGCTTGCGACATCTCACACACTGTTGTACAAATGATGCTACAGTGTTGTTTACTCCTGTTATCCAAAATCATCTTGATCTGATCTCATTTATAGTCAAGCCCTTTCCTTTATGTGATGTTGTTTTCATGACACTCAGCGATCAGAAGTTTTGATCAGATGGTTTCCTTTGGTATTATTACTGGATGTTTAACAAAATTAGGGGCAGAAGCATCACAAAGCCTTCCTCCCACCTTGAGAAATCCGTCTTCAACGAAGGCATCCAGATTGTATAGCCTGTTGCTGTGTGGGAGCTGTTTGCCCTTATGGATTAAGGGTCTTTTGCACATATCTGACTCTATATGTCCTTGATGATGATGCACTTTGCATCCTTACATTCTGCCAATGTGCTGTGGTCGCTTGACTTGTCCTTCCTGAAATGACGAAGTAGACGTGCAACTGCTTGGATGACTTTGGACCATGAGGACAACCTTGTGAGATGGTTGGACAAGCAGGAATACTGTAGTGTTTTTGTCTTCAGAAACTGAGCCTTCTTGACCTCTGGGTCACTGATTGGAAGCTGTGTGTTAATGTTCATAGGGGAAGTATTTGTCATTCCCACAAGATGTTCGGTCCTCTGAACCAGCTGGAAGCGACAAGATCATTAAGACTCAGACCTCATGATGCATAGTCGGCTGGATTTTCATCCGAGGGAAAGTATTGCCACTATTGAGGCGTTGTAGTGCGATTAATTCTCTGAAACCAATTTGCGACAAACCTGTGGAAGGGGCGAGCTTAGTTGTTTATGTAGCCTAACACTACTTGAGAGTCAGTCCATAAATATGCCTCTGCATCTGCAAGGTTCATTTCTTCCTTTAATATATCGTTCACTGCAACTAACACAACCGCAGCAGTTAACTCTAACCTAGGGATTTTTGTGCCCTTAAGTGGGGCTACTATATATT
Source organism: Oxygymnocypris stewartii (assembly GCA_003573665.1). Taxonomy (NCBI): domain Eukaryota; kingdom Metazoa; phylum Chordata; class Actinopteri; order Cypriniformes; family Cyprinidae; genus Oxygymnocypris; species Oxygymnocypris stewartii. The sequence continues at coordinate 1,399,227 of QVTF01019827.1, read as the reverse complement.
TAGCCATGAGCAAAGAACAATGGACGCCACCTTGTTCATTCTTGAGCCTAAGGTATGAGCACTGGCCATATCATATCATACTGGCATCCAGTGGTGGACCATCAGGGGCAGCAGGGCCTTCTCTGCTGGCCCTATAAAAATAAAATTGTGTGAAAAAAAATTGTTATTGATTATTTGGGAATCATTTTCATTTCTGTATTGTCCACAAAATTGCTTATGATTAGTTTAGTTGAGGTTGAACTGGAATATCCTACATAAAAAAAATTCTGCGGCCAGCACTACAGATAGTGCTACCCTTTTGTTGAAAGATGTCACATTTGATTTGTTACGGACATTACTGACAGAATCATCAGCCAATCAAATTTTGACGTTCAATGACAGTCCACCCTCTAGGTCTAGCTACGTGCCCAGTGCTACCCCCAGCATTAGACCGTCTCTTTAGTCAGGGAATTCCCAGGAACGAAAGTGAAACTTAATGAAAAGAAATGACAGCTGCAGTCATCGGCGCCTACATCTTGTTGCCAATCTACTAAAAACGCATTTTTAAATGTGCTCTTTTGCAGACAAAAGAGAATAACAGAGAAAGGAAGACATATACTCAAACCGAATTCGCTATCAAAGACCAGCAAAGTTTTTATGTGCCATTTCAAAGATTGCAACTATGAGTACTTTGAGTGGCCAATAGCTAGCACCGAGCACAATCTATTTTGTTGACTGTGTTTATGTTCCAATACGAGTAAAGGGACAGTGTATTGCAGACCCATGGACTTTATTTACAAGTGACCGGTAAATGCTTTATTATTTGATGAGTATTGTATCATGCACATTGTTATGGAGGTGTACGTGGTGCATTGTTAATACTGTGGTGTGATATGTGGATGTCCAGCATTTGTACTGTTTTGCTGCTTTGGGCGCATCATTATTTTAGAGTGACGTGAATGTGCATATGTGACCCATATACTGGCAGATTACTTTTACTGACCATGTAGGGAAATTTACTCTGCATTCAACCCATATTAATCTAGCCTATTTAAATTGTTGATCATTGTTATTGAGAGCCTGTATGCGGCATAAAGTGCATTATATGCATATGGCTGCATTAGCTGTAACAGAGATGTGTAAGATGTGTACATGTAGTTTACAATTGCTTACTGAAGGCTCTGACTGAAACCCCACGGCACACCACTGCTCGCATCTGAGAAGTGATGAATCTCTCTCTTTTTGATCCTGGCTGCAAACCAATCAGGTAAGGGATCATCCCAGCCCATGCCATTTCGGCACATTTCTTGAAGAACAGTCTTTCATTTGAGCAAGAATGGTGCAAGAAACCCTAAGGGGTCGAAAAACGAGGCCACCGTAGATAGTTTACCCCTACAGTTTGCTGGCTGGTCTTTAAAAATGATGCGAAATTTGAAAGGTCATGTTCCAGATGCTAGTAAATGCTCAAGGCTCTTTCCAAAGGCTGGTCAGTGAGGGAGAGACCAACAACGGTAATATCTACAGGACACAAAATGGTGGTATTGTCTCCAAAACTGCCTTGTCATTGGATACAAATTTATGCAGCCTTAAACCTCCTAGTGCACACAGCTGGCGAGCTTCTCGAGCTAACCTGATGGCCTTCTCTGCAATTTCAACACTGGAGACCCCATCATCCATGTATAAATCTTGCATAATGAATTGTGTACCTAGGGGATACAGATGTTCACCTTCTCTTGCAAGATGCTGCAGTCCATAGTTAGCACATCCGGGGGACGACGAGGCACCAAACAGATGTACTCTCATGCAGAACGGTTGAGGCTGTGAGTTGAAAGCTACATTTCTCCACCCTATAAATCGTAAGTAATCAGGATCTGCTTCGTAAATATGGAACTGGTGTAACATCCTCTCAATATTACACATGAGGGCTACAGAGTACTGTCTAAACCACAAAAGAATGCCAGTCATGCTGTTCATCGGGTCAGAGCCTTTAAGAAGATGATCATTCAAGCTGGTTCTTTTGTATCTGGCAGAGCAGTCAAAAACCACATGCAATTTCCCGGACTTCTTCGAGTGATACACTCCTTGATGAGGGATGCATCACCATTCTCTATTACACATTAAATTAACTTAACATAATGCTCTATGTACTTCTGGTCCTTCATTAATCTCCTCTTTAGATGCTGAAGTATCATGACAACAAGAGGCTCATTATTTGGAAGACAGGGTCCTTACTTGGAAAAGGCATGGAAGAGGAATTTCCAAGTGGCTGTCTTTGTTCATCCTGATGTTTTCTTCCAGTTTGTTCAAGAACATAATGTCCTCTTGAGACACTACTCTTGTGTTTTCTTTAGTATCTTTGAAATCTGACTCCAGAACTTTGATCACATCAGTTGGTGTTACAGCAGGAATCTCCTTAATATATACTCTGTGACACATAGTAACACCGCCTCTGTGACATGATGTGTCATGGAAGGGCCTACAATGCTCCATCCGAGATCCGTGAAAACAGCATATGGCTCGTTGTCGGCTCCAAGTTTCACTTCTCTATGGGCTAAATCTCTGGCACAATTATATCCTATTAATAGACCAACTGCACAATCTTGAAGTGGGGGGATTCTGTCTGTCAGAGGAGCAAGCTGTTTCCAACACCTGGCAGTCTCTCTGGTAGGGATGGGGGCACGATCCAAGTCAAGTCAAGTCACCTTTATTTATATAGCACTTTTAACAATACAAATTGTGTCAAAGCAACTGCACAATAACAAAATAGGAAAATACTGTATCACTAATGTAAAATGACAAGATTAAACGCCCAATTTTCAGTTAAAGGCATTTCATTATTGAATTCAGTGATGTCATTGTCCAGCTCAGTTCAGTTTAAATAGTATCTGTGCAATCAAGTCGGTGATATCGCTGGAAATGAAGTGACCCCAACTAAGCAAGCCAGAGGCGACAACGGCAATGAACCAAAACTCCATTGGTGACAGTACGGAGAAAAAAAACCTTGTGAGAAACCAGGCTCAGTCAGGGGGCCAGTTCCCCTCCGGCCAGACAAACCAGTAGTTTGTTCCAACTGTAGCAAAGTCAGATTGTAAGGTCTCCAGTGGTCTTTTCCCGATGGCTGTCTAGGTCGAGGCCCTCTGTCGAGGTCCTCACTGGGTATCTGTCTCTGGGGCTCATCTAGGTGTCCTGGTCTCCGCTAATGTTGAGAGCTGTAGAGGTCATCTCTAGGTGCTGATCCACCATCTAATCTGGATACGGACTGGATCTGCTGTCTGAAGTGATCATCTAGGCTGGATAATGACCAGATCGGGTGGCTACGGTGACCTCGGAATAAGAAAGAAAAAGACTTATATTAGCGTAGATGGAAATCTTCTAATGATGTAACAAGTACATCGTGTTTTATGGGAAGTGTTCTCCCTACCTCCCCAAAAGGTTATTATATACAATTATGTACAGTTATTATCAAACAAGACTAAACAGGGGCAATCCAGAATCTAGGTCAGAGAACAGGCGGTGGACAACGGTACAAACAATTGGGCAAAGCAAACAACAATTGATCTTTCTCACGAGCAAACACACACAGATTATCAGGCTTACTAACACATGTAACTAACTAGCAGAGCAAGCGAGCACGAAGCTAAAACAGGAAGTGATGACGAAGTCTCTTATAGGCATCCAGGAGTCAGCTGACCAGACAGGGTGTGGCACCAATTGGACTGCAGGAACCAATCAGAAATCATCCTGCACAGAAACACACACAAACACCTCCCAAACATAGACAACACAGAGAAATAGAACAAAAGGGACGTAACACTGCCTTGACAGAACAGATATGTTTTAGTGATTTTACCAGTGGGCTTTGGATTCTCATACTATGTGACTATCTTCGTATGGAATACACTGGCCTTGTTCTTACTAACATTGAGATTATGTTTCTCCTTATTAGCTTCAGAATCATGAAGAGCATGGAAGGACGTGACTGGGTTGCAGGCTACCTCAGCTTTAATGGGCAAAATTTTGGAAAGTTGGAAAATCTTGTTTTGAGTGTTTCACTCAGTGTTTGTGTGGCTTGGTGGTTCCAGTGGGCAGCCGCCCAATCAGGAAGTTTGCTCACACATTTCCTATTCTCCTCACAGTCATTCAGTATTTCCAGTCCCTTCACATGAGGCATGGCGTCTTTACATTAATTCAGGAAATATGAGAAATTTCTGAGTCCTTCAGAGTCCTTGGGCAAGATTCTGGGCCAGTTTGCGAGTTTCTCTCGGAACGCTCTTTGTATGATGAATGGCTATCTATTGGGATCTTAAAGTCTTTTCCACGCATCCTTGTAAGCTTCCTCATCGTTTCTGTAAAACATGCCTTCTAGAGATTTCAGAGCAGACTCAGCAACATACTTCTTCAAATAGTATAACTAATCTGCTGAGGATATATGTCTCTTGTCGATGAGTGATTCGAAATAAGCTTTCCACTCTATAAAGTGAATGGGGTAACCCTTGAAAACTGTAGGCTCTGGCATAGGAAGTCTGTTTAACGTTATATTGTCTTGGACAGCATGTTCAAGGTAAGACACTTCAGCATTGGGAGTTGGCAACGAGAGCCTTTCATTGAGTGTTGGCTTAACTGAGGATGAATGCACAGGTTTGTGTGTGGGAATACTTAGAGGCTGTAGCAGCTCATTGTTTTGGTTACCAGAGTGAATGCTTTCTTCCTTGTCATAAACATCTAGCCTTGCTTTAGCTGCTCTTACCTCCTTTATTGCTTGTAATCTTTCAAACTCACTCCTTTGAGCATCCAATTCTTTCCTTTGCTTCTTTTCTAGAAGTAGTTGTTTTTTCTCTTTGCTCCTTTTCTTCCATTATCGTTGCATATTCTGCTTCCTTTGCTGCAAGCTCAGCTGCTACCTCTATTATTTTAGCCATCAGGATGGAGTTCAGTGAAGGCTGATTTATGGGCGTACTCAACTTTGAGCAGATATGTGAAAACGTAGAACTGTAGATGGAGTGAGCAACCAATTCATGAAGATGCCCCTTACGCTCTCACTGTCAAAGTCTCCATCCACACCTGAGATCCTCTCATAAGTGATCTTTACATTATTCTTCTTGTATCAGTGGCTGAAGTTGCATAACTTCTAACTCTTATGTATGCATTCATCACAGTGTCTCTTTCGTTTTCCAATGTGTTTATAAGTGTTGCTAGTTGAATTTCAAGGATGTCTGTTTTCAGCTGCCCTCTTGCCTTTCGAGCCTCAGCCTTCCATTTTTCATATGCATGCATAAGCTTTCTCTCTGCTTTTTATGACTCCTCTTCTTGATAAGCAAGCATCTTTTCTGTTGGAATTCATTTGCAGACAGAGCGACGTAACTCATCTCTCTTTGTAACTTCAGATTGATGTTCTATCTCATCGTCTGTTTCTTTGTTTTGTGCAACTTTTAATACAACAATTTCCTTCACAGGAGTGCACATATTTGATCCTTGGTCCATCATAATTTACATCAGCAAATGGAATCAATGGGGCAAGCTCTTACCATGACAGCCCAGTTGAAGGATAAATGATTTAACTAGTGCACTGATTTTGTACTTTGTAAAGTAACATTCTAAAACATAATAAACACAACTAATATTAAGAAAGGACATAATTAAATAATGTAAGAATATTATATAAATCCTGGAAATTAATTCTAATAACTGAGGGTTATTTACAGGAAGCTCTTGGATTTCATCAAAAAATATCCTAATTTGTGTTCCGAAGATGAACGGAGGTCTTATGGTTTTTGGAACGACATGAGGGTGAGTAATTAATGACAGAATTGACATGTTTGGGTGAACTATCCATTTAAGTGGTCTAAATGGTTGTATATGCACTTATTTCGACTGTGGAAGGCGTATGACCATAAAATGTTTGTCCAATCAGATTATTCGTTCCGACGGCTACAATAGGCTGTCCTACCTGCCTGTCAACGTATGTATTTGCATACCTCTGCGCACCCTGTTCGTGCAAACTTGATATGTCATAAGCGTGTTGCATTACTCTATTGCAGAGTGAGCGAGAATGGAAGGCTAATTATTGTAATAGGATGTCCTTTGTACTTGTAATGTTTTCTCATCGGTGAACGAGACATGAGATAAACTGACCATGTTGCATTGAGTGATTTTCAGGTGGAGTGGGATCACAGAAAATAAACTCTTATGTATAGAATAAAATACCCCCCCCCCCCCCCCCCATGAAACGTCTCAGGTTACGTATGTAGTATGTCCCCGAGTGGGGAACGAGACACTGCGTCCCCTAGGGGTCGCTATGGGGAACGCTTCCAGCGTGACTCGTGTCTGAAGATACATATGTAAAAACACCATCCGTTGGCCGGCGACAGCCCATGACGTCACTACCGGCGCGACCATAATAAAAGGATCGCCGGGAGAATACATCATCAGCTTCTTCGTCTGAAGCTTGCATCCGAAGCATGGCCCAAAGCCTAGGGGACGCAGTGTCTCGTTCCCCACTCGGGGAACCATGGTTACATACGTAACCTGAGACGTTCCCCTTCATGGGAACTTCGAACTGCGTCCCCTAGGGGTCGCTATGGGGAACGCTATACCCACGCCACCATGCTGAGGGGAGTGCAAGCCAATTTCGCGAAAAAGGCGAGCACTAAGCCAACTCTACCAGGCTAAGGGAGTCGCCCCCGGGACGGTTGATGGATGTCAGTGACATTATCCCCTACGGCCAGAAAGCCTGAGCTGCATACCCTAAAACCTTAACTGCTGGGTGCCGGGACTACCGGACCCAGGGTAGAGCTCAAAGGTTTGGAATCAGAACGATTCCTTTAAGGGGATATGGCCAAGCACCTAGTGGTAATAACTAGGTCCTGGCCGGTCACTCAGAAGCTACCGCTTGCTCTGCACAAGCTTTCTGAGGGACTGTCTCAACAGACCCTTTGGTAGCTACACCCTTTTTTCTTTTTTTTTTGGAACCCAAAATATATGGGACAAAAGGAGCGTGGCCCAAGGCACAAACCGGGGCTTTAACCAACTCAAAAGAGCGCACGAAGCTGTGCGCGTAACCCTACCGTACAGGATTTTTAGAAAGAACGCAGAACCTTGATGTGCGAACTTACCACTTGAGTGGATTTTAAAAAAGTGCCCAAAGTCTAGCGTGCGCACTTACCATAACATGGATTTTTAGAAAAGAACGCAGAACACTTGATGTGCGATCTTACCACTGAGTGGATTTTTTAGAAGTGCCCAAAGATCTTAGCGTGTGCACTTATCTGGATGTGTAAGTTCTATGGCTCCGGGGCGGAGAATTATTCACCCTTCAGATTGAGGGGGAACTCAGACGCTCAGAAGGGAGCGGCATGCTCATAAATGACCCTCTATGGTGAGGGGAGCAATGCTAGCTCGACCAACAAAGAGAGAGACCTATCACAGAGCTCTGGGGAGCGGAGAAACTCATTCTACAGAATGAGAGAGGACTCAGACGCTCAGAAGGGAGCGGCATGCTCATAAGCGACCTTCTAGGTGAGGGGAGCAATGCTAGCTCTACCGACAGCGAGCTCTGGAGAGCGGAGAAATCAACCCTCAGAATGAGAGGGACTCAGACGCTCAGAAGGGAGCGGCACGCTCATAGGTGACCCTCGTTGGTGAGGGGAGCCGTGCTAGCTCTACCAATGAGGAGCTCTAAGAGCGGAGAACTCATCCCTCAGAGTGAGGGGACTCAGACGCCCAGAAGGGAGCGGCATGCTCATAAGTGACCCTCTATGGTGAGGGGAGCCATGCTAGCTCGACCAACACGGAGAGCGACCTATCACAGAGCTCTGGAGAGCGGGGAACTCATTCGTCAGAATGAGAGGGAAACTCAGACGCTCAAAAGGGAGCGGCCTGCTCATAGATGACCCTCTAGATGAGGGGAGCAAAGCTAGCTCTACCAGCACGAGCTCTGGAGGGCGGAGAACTCATTCCTCAGAATGAGAGGAAACTCAGACGCTCAGACGGGAGCGGCATGCTCATAAGTGACCCTCTATGGTGAGGGGAGCCATGCTAGCTCGACCAACCCGGAGAGCGACCTATCACAGAGCTCTGGAGAGCGGAGAACTCATTCGTCAGAATGAGAGGGAAACTCAAACTGCTCAGAAGGGAGCGGCCTGCTCATAGATTACCCTCTAGGTGAGGGGAGCAATGCCAGCTCTACCAACATGAGCTCTGGAGGGCGGAGAACTCATTCCTCAGAATGAGAGGAAACTCAGACGCTCAGACGGGAGCGGTGTGCTCATAGATGACCCTCTAGGTGAGGAAAGCAAAGCTAGCTCTACCGACAGCAAGCTCTGGAGGACGGAACACTCATTCCCCAGAATGAGAGGGAACTCAGACGCCCATAAGGGAGCGGCATGCTCATAGGTGACACTCTGTGGTGAGGGGAGCAGTGCTAGCTCTACCCATGAGGAGCTCTGGAGAGCGGAGAAACCATTCCTCAGAGTGAGGGAACTCAAACGCCCAGAAGGGAGCAGCATGCTCATAAATGACCCTCTAGGTGAGGGGAGCAGTGCTAGCTCGACCAACAAGTAGAGCGACCGATCACAGAGCTCTGGGGAGCGGATAAACTCAGACACTCAGAATGAGAGGGAACTCAGACGCTCAGAAGGGAGCAGCATGCTCATAGGTGACCCTCTATGGTGAGGGGAGCAAGGCTAGCTCGACCAATCAAGGAGAGCCATCTATCACAGAGCTCTGGGGAGCGGAGAACTCATTCCTCAGAAATGAGAGGGAAATCAGACGCTCCGAAGGCAGTGGCATGCTCATAATAACCCTCTAGGTGAGGGGAGCAATGCTAGCTCTACCAACAACGAGCTCTGGAGGGTGGAGAACTCACTCCTCAGAATGAGAGGGAATTTAGACGCTCAGAAGGGAGCGGCATGCTCATAGGTGACCCTCTAAGGTGAGGGGAGCAAGGCTAGCTCGACCAACAGGAGAGCGACCAATCACAGAGCTCTGGGGAGCGGAGAACACATTCTTCAGAATAAGAGGAGAACTCAAACGCTCAGAAGGGAGCGGCATGCTCATAGGTGACCCTCTAGATGAGGGGAGCAATGCTAGCTCGACCAACAACGAGCTCTGGCGAGTGGAGACTTAGACGCTCAGAAGGGAGCGGCATGCTCATAGGTGACCCTCTATGGTGAGGGGAGCGATGCTAGCTCAACCAACAGGGAGCGCTACTAGCCTGGATCTAGTATCGACGAGTGATGTAATCACTGCGATAGCCGATAGCCTTTAGAAATGGATCATACTCATCCATTGGTTGCAGGGGAATTAGAGAGGATCAAGAGGGCAGATGCCCCCCTAAGGGAAAGGAGTAGATGTCTTACTCTGGTCCGGACGAAAGTGTCATATAGGACGCTTCATCCGGAACACCTCCCTCAGGTTTTGCCTCTCTCTGACCCATGCCTCTCTTTAGCCCTACCCGCAGGCGGGGGTGGGGCATGAGTCGCGAGACTAGCCTTCTGAGCCCATCTCTGATCCCCAGACCGAGATGGGCTAGGACCCCTGGTTGTTCGGGCTCAGACCTGGACTTTATAGAAAGCCTTATCCAGGTCTTTCAGCAGATCAGTCTGGTATGCCTGAAGCACCACCATAGTGTGCAACGAAGCGACCATCTGACCTGCTGCTGCATATGCCCTGCCATTTAAGCAAGATTCAGGGGCTTAGATGGCAAGGAGGGAGCCTTGAGAAAGGATGTCTCGCCCACAGCGAGATAAGCTAGCTATCATCTCTTGCACAGGGGGCATCCCCTCATAGCCATTTTCACGCATCCCCTCAATGTCAGCATAACTAGTATGCTGAAACCTATGAATACGAGAAAAAATAGCTTTTTCCACTCCTTCTCAACCTCCACATCGAGATTTATGAAGAAAGGAAGGCTCGCTCGAGCTGGGGATTTATGGCCAGAAAGATTTATTTTTATGATCCATAACCTCCAAAAACTAATTCATATGCAGTGCAGGAGGATTGAGAGGGTTCAGTCTCAACTTCCTCGCCCTCAAACATCTTCTGCTCTTCCTGGGCATAACCCAGCAGAGCACTAACCGCTGAATCTGATGATGTCAGAAAGATCGCATTATCACAATCCAGCAGCTCACTCTCGTTTTCGGCCGACGCGCGCGAAAAGGGGCGGTCCTTCTCTAACTCATCGGCCATATCCAACTGCGAACCCCGCGATTTCAATCGCCACCGTGCCTCGGCAGCGGTGGGTACCGAATCGCAGGAAGCAGACGGCTGCCCCTCTTTCCTCGAAAAGAGGGACAGACGAGAACGGAGCTTTCTCATAGAGAACAGCTCACAGTGCACGCAGATTGCCCCCTCAAAGACATCGCGTGCGTGCTCTTCGCCCAAACAAAAGACGCAACGATCGTGTGTGTCATCGGGTGTCAAATAACGAGGACACGGATCCACACACTTCTTGAACGCCTTGCTAGTGCTCGCCATGATAAATAAAGGAAAACTGTATTCCTACCAGAATGCACGTTTCTTCAAACAGACCAGTCAGTGAAGACGAAAAAGCTGATGATGTATTCTCCCGGCGATCCTTTTATTATGGTCGCGCCGGTAGTGACGTCATGGGCTGTCGCCGGCCAACGGATGGTGTTTTTACATATGTATCTTCAGACACGAGTCACGCTGGAAGCGTTCCCCATAGCGACCCCTAGGGGATGCAGTTCGAAGTTCCCATGAAGGGGAATGTATATTCATTTAAACAAAATACAAAATAAAACTTCAATGGAGTCAGTGTCTCACTTCATAAAGACTTGTTTCACTATTGGAATCTCCTGAATGAATGATTCAATGACAAATACTTTTTAAACGGGTTGTCGTTAACAATACAAGTGTTAAGATACTTTCATTTTGATCGCTACTGTAGAGTACGCTACTGCTACTATTTTATCGCTACTGTAAGTGTGTATACCCAAACTATAAACTTTTATCCCAGTACTTCTTAGGGATGCACCGAAATGTAAATCATTGGCCAAAGCTGAAGCCGAACATGGTTTTTAGCATTTTTTTTTTCCACCATGTAGGCCTATTTTGCCATTTTTTCACCACTGCATAAATTAAATAGCCAAAAATTGTTTCTTTCTGATTTGTACTGCTTTTCAAATAAAACAATCAATAAAAAACAACAATTTAAAAATATTTATTCTATCGGACATTATTCCAACAAAGCACAATTTCTGGCCATTTTTGAGACCCCTTCTTGAGTCAGGCATGTATTTTTATCTGTACAAATAAATGCAGCCTTGCTGAGAAGAATAAACTAATTTAAAAACATTTGTAATTAAAAAATTTGTAAAAATATATTACAGATCCCAATTTGAACATTATGTGTGAAAGTTATAATAAATGTATTAATAGAGCTGTTGTATGGTAATTATTATTATAATTATTATTGTCTTACTTTTTTATTTTACAGAACAACAGTAAAATTACAAAAATAACATTTATGAATGTTGATGGAGCTTTTAATTTGGCATAAACACGCAGGAAGACCTCAGTGCTTCTTTTTGTTGATAGCAGATTTATAAATGATTCTGACGAGTTTGGGAAGATGTTTGTCACACGTATCGCATTGGCACATGCCTATAAAAAAACTAATACAAATTTTACTGAGCAGCTGCCGGGTAACAGTGTTTTAGTGCAGATTTTTCTCGCACTTTGGACTTTGAACCCTAGCGCCGCGAGCTTGTACAGCGCTGTTTGAATAACTTACATGCAATTTGTGCGTGTATTAGAAAACACAACTTTCTGCAGTTTATTTACTAATCGTTTGAGGCCATTTCGCGATTTCAATCATACAGTAGCCAGCATCATCCATCCTTCCTCTTCTCATCGGAGACATGAGATGTAGTGCTAAACCGTCTCGCAGTCAGTGCTTCCTGCTTATAATGAGTGTTGCATCTTTCTCTGACAGTTTTGAATACTTCCACACTGCAGACACATTTGCTGCATTAGTGTGCAATAGACATAGCTGAATCGTTGTCATTCAGGGAAAAGATCGCATGGGTGTTTTAAGCAAGATCGCAATTTTTAACGATTAATTGTGCAGCTCTAATGTAAACACAGCAAAATGTTTTGCAAGGATATCGTCACGTTCTCGCGAGACCGGTCGGATTTCGCGAAGCATATCGGATCTCGTGAAATCTCGTGCCAAGAGATCTCGTCACATCCCTGATATATTTATTTAGTCATTTAGCAGATGCTTTTATCCAAAGCGACTTACAAATGAGGACATTATAGAAGCAATCAAAACCAACAAAAAGCAACAACATGCAAGTGCTATTATAAGTCCTGGTTAGCCAAACCCAGTACACATAGGAAAGTTTTTATATATATATATATATATATATATATATATATATATTTATTTTTATTTTTTAAGAAAACGAGTATATAGAATATAGAAAAAAGAAAATTAGTGTTAGTTTTACAAGAAAAGCTAGCAGTTAGATAATAAATATGCAAATGATAGAGGGTCAAATGTGAACTTACAAATGTGTTTTAAATTAAAAAAAGACAGATTAGATCAAATCAATTTAGAATGGAGAGTGCTAGAGTTAGAGGGTCAAATAAAGATGGAAGAGATGTGTTTTTAGCCGTTTCTTGAAGATGGGTAAGGATTCAGCTGCTCGGATTGAGATAGGCAGGTCATTCCACCAGATGGGAACAGTTAATGAAAAAGTCAGTGAAAGTGATTTTTTACCTCTTTGGGATGGTACAGTAATGCGTCGTTCACTTGCAGAACGCAAGCTTCTAGAGGGCACATAAGTCTGAAGTCATGAATTTAGGTAAAGGGGTGCAAAGCCAGAGGTGGTTCTGTAGGCAAACATTAATACCTTGAATTTAATGCGAGCAGCTATTGGTAGCCAGTGCAAATTGATGAACAGAGGTGTGACGTGCGTTCTTTTCGGCTCATTAAAGATTAATCTTGCAGCAGCATTTTGGATTAATTGTAGAGGTTTGATGGAACTGGAAGACCTGCCAAGAGAGCATTGCAAAAGTAAATTCTGGAAAGAACAAGAGCCTGAACAAGGAGTTGTGTTGCATGTTCCGAGAGAAAGGGCCTGATCGTTTTAATATTTTTTTATATATATATATATATATATATATTTTTTTTTTTATATTACTTGTTAATTACAATACAGTTTATATTTGGGTTTAGTGAGCGTTATCAACTGTCCTATGGTGCTGGGATTCATTCACTTTTATTATATGGCATAAATATGAACAAAAATCCATATTTTAACGAGAGTAGAAATGATTTCTCTCTAAAGCAAAGTGTTGAAGTCAGCACAGAGATGAATGAAAACAACTCAAGGTAAAAGAGAAGCCGCAATGTGTCAAGGTGATTGGATGATCAAGTGTGCAGGGCAGACAGACTTGCGCCAGTGGACATGGGTGTGGATATTTATCTCTCACAGTAACATTAGTTATGCAACAAGGGCACTTCCCAGGGATTCTTGACTAAATTTTGGCAGGCAGCTTCGAGGACAGTGCTGGTTTTGTGATTTTCTGAGAAGCAACCGTCACCTGAGGGCCACTTCGGCGAGAGACTCCTGATGCCCATTTCTCTCTGGATAAAACGATTGAGGAATCATTCCTGGAATCATGTTTTGATGATGATGGATGAATTTACGAGTCACCATAAATGTGTCTTCGACATCTTATCCTTGGCTTGGAGGGCTGGAAAAAAATCTAAAATATTAAGCATGACAAATGTTTGCTTGACAAAACCAAGTCAAGTACAAACATTTTTGGTTTCATTTTCAATTTGCATCTTATTCATGTAACGCTGTTAATCTTGTAGAAATGTTAAATCCCTAATTATGACTGTCAGTGATTTCACAATATGTTTTTTTCTTTCCCTTGTCAGCACTTACTTGTAGCACTCACCATAATTACAGCAATTTTAGCAATATCAGTATGCACATCTCTCCCCAATATTTCATGCCAGGTGAAACTTGTGAAGCCAATTATTGACCGTGATGTTTTTTTAACTAGGAAATACTGTTTATTATTGCATAAAATGTACATAAATCCTAATTTTAGGATAATCCTGTGCATATTTAAGTCAGGCATTTCATTGCATTAAATATTCTAACAAAACATCAAACCAAGTGACAACTGGAAATAAATGATGCATATTTGTTTGATTGTTTCACTACATTACACTTCCATTAACACATCTTTAATCAGTATAAATCATCAAATAATGTGAGTTCTTTTGACTGATTTGTTACAAAGAACCGGCTCATAGGATTCATTCATCCGTGAATCAGACTTCGCTTGTTGTGTTTGTGTTAATCAGCGGAACAAAACAGACATTTAAGAACCATTATTGAACGTCATGAGATGTTAAATATTAAATTTGAAAAGTAAAAAGTAAGAACACAGCATAGTTTATAGAACATTTCTAATGCAGTGACATTCATGCATTTTAAATGTGGCTTAAGTAAATCGTTTTTGTGTCCACTGTAACTAATCGGGCCGAATGGGATTCCATAATGTTTTGCAATGCACCGTATAAGAGATAGGCATAGTGCTGACTAACGGGGCTCGTTGACATTGAGCTGTTTTTTCTCTTTTTATTTTTTATTTTTTTTTCATTTGATCTATTGAATTGAAAAAATAAGGTCACTGAGACAACACGGTTATTAGTTTACAGCATTGGAAATCACTGCAGGCTGCTTAATAATGTTCCCAACCAATTTGCACAATGAAACAGACGCCGTAGAACATTGTTTTTCTTTACTTAGATGATTGCACTTCAGAGTAAAGGGTCGGTTTTTGAAACAGCATTATTGTTCAGCGTAGTGACGGTCCTGATAGGATTAACTTGTGTATATTTTAATCCATCTTCACTGGCCTATTTCACCATTGCAAGGAGGAATACAGTTGAAGTACATAATTCAACATGCAGACAGGTAGGGCATATCAATGAGGAGAGGAGAGTATAACTCAAACGGGTTCACAAATAGGCCAGTCATAATCTGGGAAATGGGTTTTGAGGGGCTACGTGGCATACAAAACGTAATGAATCCAGTGTGAGCAGTGGAACTAGCGGGAACTTGCTTGTTACTCACCTGGAAGGGTTGAAGCGTTTGTAGCTGGGTTCACATGCTCTCGGTCAAGGTAAGCCCTGAAGCAAAAGCCCTTCATACTGACTTGTTCATTTTAAAATTGTCACCGTGTCTCCTTTCTCTATATGGCTGAGTAAAAGCGATAACTGTTTTATTACGTGCACCATGTGTAAATTACAGTAGACAATTTTCGCCGGTTTTCTGCTGCAACCCATCGAAAACATATAGGGAGATGGAGGATGTGGATGCAATCCCAGCTGGCACTCAACGTTTAAGATGTTTGCTTAAATTTCGGTTGCGACATCGGGTGACCAAACTTCAATGTCAATTCAACGTCTAATGTCAATGTTAATTTAATGTCCAATACCGACATCAGCTGACAATCGTAAGTCAATGACAACATTAAGTCAATGTCAAATTGGCATCAAACACTGACGCCAACCCGATTTTCATTCTCAAAATGCAACGTTTGTCTGACCTCATGTCCAACATCAACCTGATGTTATATTGACATCCTATGCCTGATGGGGTGGCTTGGGCTGTTTTTGCAAAGTTAATTAAATAACAAAGAGGCAGCATTGTGTGATCTTGTTTTAATAGTTCAGTAAAATTATGGTAATATTGAGCAACTTATGTTTTAGACTCAATAAGTCTTTGTCTATTTTGCACCACCAACAAAAGCAGTTAAACAAAGCGCAGAGCCTCGGTAAAATAAATAAACACACAGTATAAATTTAGTGTTTTTTGAAAAAAATTGCTTGAGTGATTGATTAAAATGACTCACTTATAAATGAGACATGTTTTATGAGGAAATTTTTCAGCAAACCGTTCATAAAAACAGCTACTTGTTTTGTTCCCGAATGAATCAGCATTTTGGAAGGAACTGTTTGTGAAAATACTCATTCATAGTCTCTTCGAATTGGAGGAGTATATGATACGGTGACTCATTCATAAATTTAGTCACTTTTTTTATCAATTAGAGTTTTTGAATAAATCGAATGTATTAATGAGTCACATGAATCACTTATGAAGACAGTCATTTGTCTTCACCTATTGGCGCAATGATGTAACCAGTAAAAAAAAAAAAAATGTGTAAGTCCTAGTAAAATTTCCAGACCAGAACTAACTTTAATAACATTTTACATACACAAATGTGAATCATTTTATTTATTATTTCAGAATAGTTGGATATTTATGCAACTGCAAATCAACAGCAACAGAAACTTCTCCTGTGACAAAGTATACCATTAACCTACAGGCCCCAATCTGACTCATAATTTTCAGTTTGATCAGCCACACAACTCGGTCATCTCAGTGACCAAAGAGTGGGTTCAGAGAGTAATTACTGGCTTCGAGTTAAGATATCTGGGTAAACAGGTCTGACCCCATAAACTTGACACTCATGATGAGGTGGGAGGAGAGCATGTCAAGCAGAGCAGGATCAGAGAGAGAAATGGATACAATATAAAAAATGAGTCAAAAGAGGGTTGGGTGGTCTGATCACAATATTTATCTGAAAGTGAGTGTTTTTTCCTCTTATAGTTGATATATATGTAGAAACTGAGGGGCATCCCACACAATTAACATGTTAAAGGGACAGTTAGTTAACTGACACGAGACATTAACTGACGGACTGGAGAGGTCTGGATTACTTGCGGATTATTGTTTTTATCAGCTGTTTGGACTCTCGTTCTGATGGCACCCATTCACTGCAGAGGATCCATTGGTGAGAAAGTGATGTAATACTACATTTATCCAAATCTGTTGAGGAAACAAACTCATCTGCATCTTGGATGGCGTAAATATTCAACATTTTTTATTTTGGGTGAATTATTCCTTTACATTTATAACACCAATAAATAAATGTAGTTTTCCCAGTCACATTTTACTGCTACACTGTGTATATCGCCAATTCCTAACCAAAATTGTAGGGAAATTCATATGCCACCTTATGTACGAATGAGGGGCGAGTCATATGGATGTGATTGATGCCAAGGTAGAATAGTGTGCACAAACCGCTTACGAAGAGTGAAAAGGAAATGTACTGTAAAGGAGATGATTACCCACTGGCACTCAACACGCTTTGCTTCTTAAGTTTGCATCACACCGGTTGCCTTCTTAATTTTCAGTTGAATCTCCAGAGTCCTCCATTTGTTTCTGTCTGAATTGAGTGTGGAGGCAGCGGAGCTCTCCCTCACGCTGCGCTGCCTACGCCCAGCCGCCCCTGTCGGGTAGATTGATGGCACCCACCCCCTGGAGGCAACGTGATGAGCTAATGATGGCTGCTGGGATATCGGCAAGACCTACCCACCCAAACTCCTAATCGTAACTAATGCACTCTTTGATCTTCCTCTTCACTTCATATTTTACCTTAGGAAAAGCCGCCCAAACGTGTGAACAAATATGGAACCGAGAATAATTAGGTTTATGGTGTCAATGTTTTATTTTAGACATGTTAAATAGTTTTAGTGGCTTTTGCCGTAGATAGAGAAGTAATATACGATGTCAGAAAACAGCAACATTATACAGCCTGGTTTTACAAACCACATATAATTATTTGACGGGGCCCCGGAGAAGAAGCAAGGCCATCTGCAAATTTTGCAACAAAATTTCGTAAGGCACCTGCAAAGACACCACAAAGAGAGGTAAGTTGAGCCGGACGGCATCGAGAACATAAGAATTAGCCTTTATTTTTAACTTGTTGGTAACAATTTACAATAAGGTTAATTAGTTAACTGTATTAGTTAGCATGAACTATAATGAATATTCCTTCTACAACATTTATTCATATTTGTTAACTTTAATTTCAGCATTCACTAACGCATTATTCAGATGACAAGTTGTTTGTTAACATCAATGCACTGTGAACTAACATAAACTATCAATGAATGAACAAACTGTATTTTTATTAAATAATGTTAACAAAGATACATAAATAGTACAATAAATGTATTGTTTGTTGTTTGTTCATGTTAGTTAATACATTAACTAATGTTAACAAATGACTCCTTATTGTATTGTTATGAGGTTAGAAATAGGGCTGAAAGATGAATTGTATTTCCATTGTCATTGCAGTTTTGCATTACACACACACACACACACACACACACACACACACACACAGAGAGAGAGACAGAGCTGAAGATGTTCGTGTTTTTGAAAATACTCCTTTAGTTTATTACAAGTAATACCTTCAATAATTGGGAACCTGTTCATTGGAGTTATTTTGGAGTTAAAATATTTAGTATTTTTTTTAGTGACACCTGTATTGCTTGTTATTTGTTACATGTTCTATTGGCAGCCCATAATTTCACGATCTCTAGCTGGAGTGCCCGTGAGCTTCGCTAGAAGGCACTCCATCCCAGATTTCTACCACACCATCAAAGATTTAATTTCCCATAATCCTTTGCCCGGACTCATTAGCACTCACTGTTTGCACCTGTGTCTCATTTACCCTGTCTGCTCACCCTATATAAGTCTGGTTCAGTTTGTCATTCTTTGTGAAGTCTTGTGTGTGTCAATGCTGCAATTCTAAGCTTTGTTCCATGTTTCTTCCCCAGTTGTTATTTTTTGGACAGATCACCTGTGTATGACTTTTGCCTGTTTGTAGACTCTGTTTGTGGATTACCCTTCATTAAATACACTACATTTGGATCCGTTATACACCATTAGTATTAAAAGCAGTATAATATATATATATATTTATATATATATCTATATTTGTATATATATATATATATATATATATATAATATTGTATAACAATACAGTTACACTAGTTATAGAAATTTCACATTTTCTTTTTATTATAAAGTAAATAAAAATAATTTTATCTTACCGCTCCAAACTTGGTTCTAGAGGGCCGGTGTCCTGCAGAGTTTAGCACCAACTCTAATTAAACACACTTAAATCAGCTTATCAAGCTCTTATTAGACACACTAGAAACTTCCAGACAGGTGTGCTAAGGCCAGTTGGAGCCCCTGTCCTACAGAATTGATACTTTGCACATGCTTTTTGATCATTACAAATAATTATGCAAAATTATTTTCTTAGATTAGGAGAAATGCTGTCTCTCGCATCCCGTACATTATCAATAGTTAAGCATTTGGTCTTGAAGAGGATCCTTTTTTATCTCTCATTTGGACGTGGTCTTGACTTGGACTCAACTTTTGTCAGATTGCAAAATTTAAACTGTCTTTATACATGCAATGGTTGTGAAATATACAGCAATATAATTGTATACAAGATAGCACCTAGAAAAAAAATATAGTTACAAAAAAATGTTCATGGCCTGGTAATTACAATTAAAATGAATAATCAATTATTAATAAATGATTACCTATTAAAGTGTGTGTGTGTGTGTGTATACAGTATCTCACAAAAGTGAGTATACCCATCACATTTTTGTAAATATTGTATTATGTATTTTCATGTGACAACACTCAAGAAATGACACTGTGCTACAATGTAAAGTAGAGAGTGTACAGCTTGTATAACAGTGTAAATTAGCTGTCCCCTAAAAATAACTCAACACACAGCCATTGATGTCTAAACTGGTGGCCACAAAAGTGAGTACACCCCTAAGTGAAAATGTCCAAATTGGGCCCAATTAACAATTTTCTCTCCCCAGTGTCATGTGACTCGTTAGTGTTACAAGGTCTCAGGTGTGAATGGGGAGCAGGGGTGTTAAATTTGGTGTTATCGCTCTCACTCTCTCATACTGATCACTGGAAGTTCAACATGGCACCTCGTGGCAAAGAACTCTCTGAGGTTCTAAAAAAAATATTGTTGCTCTACATAAAGATGGCATGGGCTATAAAAGATTGCAAAGACCCTGAAACTGAGCTGCAGCATGGTGGCCAAGACCATACAGCGGTTTAACAGGACAGGTTCCACTCAGAACAGGCTTCGCCGTGGACGACCAAAGAAGTTGAGTGCACGTGCTCAGCATCAAATACAGAGGTTGTGTTTGGGAAATAGACGCATGAGTGCTGCCCGCATTGCTGCAGAGGTTGAAGGGGTGGGGGGGGAGGGGTCAGCCTGTCAATGCTCAGACCATACGCCGCACACTGCATCGAATTGTTCTGCATGGCTGTTGTCCCAAAAGGAAGCTTCTTCAAAAGATGATGCACAAGAAAGCCCACAAACTGTTTGCTGAAGACACGCAGATTAAAGACATGGATTACTGGAACCATGTCATGTGGTCTGATGAGACCAAGAAAAAACGTATTTGGTTCAGATGGTGTCAAAGCGTGTGTGGCGATAAACAGGTGAGGTATACAAATAAGTGTGTCTTGCCTACAGTCAAGCATGTTGGTGGGAGTTTCTTGGTCTGGGGCTGTATGAGTGCTGCCGACATGTACTGTGACATACTGAAGCAGAGCATGATCCCCTCCCTTCGGAGACTGGGCCGCAGGGCAGTATTCCAACAAGATAATGACCCCAAACACAACTCTAAGGTGACCACTGTCTTGCTAAATAAGCTGAGGGTAAAGGTGATGAACTGGCCAAGCATGTCTCCAGACCTAAACCCTATTGAGCATCTGTGGGGCCTCCTCAAACGGAAGGTAGAGGAGCACAAGGTCTCTAACATCCACCAGCTCTGTGATGTCGAGTGGAAGAGGACTCCAGTGGCAACCTGTGATGCTCTGGTGAACTTCATGCCCAAGAGGGTTAAGGCAGTGCTGGAAATTAATAGTGGCCACACAAAATATTGACACTTTGGGACAAATGTGGACATTTTTACTTAGGGGTGTAGTATATCAAGGACCGAATCAGACAAATCAAGATTCGATCAAAGCATGGTTGAAACATGAGGAGCCGAATTCCACAAGACAACAGCAGGAAGTCATAAATCAGACCCCTAGCGCCAAGCCCGTCTGAATACAACCTGCAACATTAAAACCAAAGGAACACTTAATGATAATTCCAATGCAGGAATTTGGTAATATATTTGAGTAATAAATATTAATGTTTAAAGAGATGCAACATGTGACCATTACATGTGACCATTCTGATAGAAATCACAGCTACAGACTTTCTTAGAGTGACCCCCCCCCCCCCCCGACCAGGCTTCGAGGACAAAGGCTGAAATTCCTGGGTTCACAAAGACTATAGAATCATCTTAAAAGACTTTCATTCTCATTGTTAATGAAACTAATCATTTCTATGCATAACTGCATATTATGTAGGTGTCCCACAAATTTGACTATCCTTGTTTTAATCATTGTGTTTGTCGTGCTTTTAATTAGTATTGAATAGCGTAAGCCTTAAGGGTTAATGTCATGTTTGGTATGTATGAGTTCGATAATTCTAGCTTTAAACATTTATTCAAAGTGATTTTCTGTCAAATGTATCATATTCTGGTTATAGAAACCACATCCAAAAGGATACTTTGCAAGAGAATGTAAAATTCGAGCAATGTGACTGGCCATGACATGTTGATTTATTGATTGGGTGGAGAAACAAAGCAGCACCCAGAGCCAGCATAGGATCTAATTGGTCAAGAAAACAATTGGGAGGTGTCTGAAAGCCGAGTTTAAATACTAGGACACCCTCTTGAATTCACTGCTCTCCTGAAAATACTCTCTCTCTCTCTCTCTCTGGAAAAATGAACTCTCTTGAAAATGCCATCTACAAGCTCTCTCTAACTCTCTCTTTGAGCGCCATGTGCTCTGACCCATAACCCAGCTTGTTACCATGATGAGAAGAAAAACCACCTAGTCTCTTTACATCCTTTTATTATTTTACTTTAATTTATTTTCTTTCCGTTGAGTTTGTGTGCTAATTTACGTTTGCCAACGACAACAAGCCCAAAACTCTGCAAAACCAGCCAAGAACCAACGCCCACTTCAACGACTCCTGAACTCTAAGCCAATCAGCGACTTTGGAGAAACCCTTTCCTGCAAAACGGAGGACAAAAGGGAATCCTTAAACACAAAAGCAACGCAAGTACAACCCCAGATACTTGCTGAGCTGGTTTAATTTTAATATAGATTTTAGCCTCATTGAATAAGTCAATGCGAGTGTTAAATATGTGATTGGTTGTTCAGGTTTATGCAATTGCACATATTGCTGTAAACGTGGGATATCAAATTCTCATTCTCTTAAACTAATCCTTTCCTCACTTTCTCTCTTTCTGCAACGCGTGAATGTGTGAATGCTTGTGTAGATTAGTTTACATGTCTTAGATTTATATAAATAAAGCCTTGTTTATATTGAAAAGATAAATATCTTGTGTTTTGTGCTCATAAGTTAATGCCTTAATCTGTCGATTTTGTTACTGCGCTGTTTCATAGTGTTTTCACTATATTTTGGGATTTTAATATCCAGTGCAGAATTTGTTATACGGCTTGTTCAGTGAATCGCCGTGAAACAGTGAGTCTGTTCAAATTCCCTATAAAATCATTAATGATTCCCTTTGAGCTAAATTGACCTGTTTCCCTTATAACAATATATATATTATATGTTATCATTACAGGGGTGTACTCACTTTTGTGATCAGCGGTTTAGACATTAATGGCTGTGTGTTGTGCTATTTTGAAGGGACAGCAAATTTATACTGTTGTACAAGCTGTACACTCACTACTTTACATTGTAGCAAAGTGTAATTTCTTCAGTGTTGTCATATGAAAATATATTATACAATATTTACAAAAATGTGAGGGGTGTTCTCACTTCTGTGAAATACTGTATATATATATATATTAGAGATGCACTCATGTATCGGCCAACAATCGGTATCGACCGATAAAAGCTATTTATTTCACTATCGGCCATCGGTCGACTGTTCAAAATCAGCTGATGATCAGGGCCGATTATATCCTGTCAATCAAAAGGTGGCAAAAAAACGTGTCAGACTGCAACTCATACTTTGTTTGAAGCAAATCTCTGTTGAATTTAGAACGGTCAAAATTAACATGACAATAAGGCAGTTAAAAAAACAGTAAAAAAAGCGATATTAAAGCATGCTCTATTTGACCAGATAAATCACCCGTAGTTCAAGCCAGCATTGCCAGATCCGCAATTTTTCTCTTCACCAAATATTTGTAGTATGCCTCGCATCCAATAATCACAAAGAGCCCTGTGCTTTCTTTCTTCTGATAAGAACTCTCAGCATCAAATCCTGTACATTCTATCAAGAAATACAATCAATAAAATTGTTTGGACTCGAGTCACTGCTGCCTTTTTCTTGCACATGCGCTGCTGTCCTTGAGCCCTCCTGATGATGAAAATGACGTAATGCGGACATGTACTTTGGCCTTTACTCCTGCTGTACTGTGCGGTGGCTCTGCAGCATGCTATTTATGCATGGAGCAGAGCAGACATTTTGGATCAGTGCAGGATCATGCACTGGCACAAATACGACCACGTCAAATTTGAACTCGCACATAACTATCAGTATCGGCATCGGTACCGACCGATACCATTCTGAATAACTGGCTATCGGTATCGGTGCTTCTCTAATATATATATATATATATATATATATATACTTCAGAAGAAATATATATATACATTATAGTATAGTGTTTATATTATATAATGTCATTATATATATTCATATTGAGAATAAAAAAATGCTTAATAAGATGACTTTTTCCATGACATCCCTTTTTTCAAGGTTTAAGCACAAACTTCTCTGATTTCTGATTTTCTTAGATTCATACATAAAACATGAAAAATTATTGTTATGCACTTTGATATTTCAAGGTTTACCATGACCGTGGGAACCTTGTATAAACCACTGAAGTTAACATACAGATCACATTTAAATATAGCTCACGAAGAGTTCAAGTAATGTTGCCATCTGCTGCACAAGGATGCTGAGGGAGACCCTGCAAACCAAGTCATCACTGTGACTGTTGCAGAAGAGGACAGGATGCTGCTATTTATAGCCACTGTATGTGACAAATAAGGTTAGAAAAACATCCGCTCACAAATTAATGCAGAAACCACTGACGAATGAGCTGGAGATATAAAACCTAAATGGAGACTAAACTGTTTTCTCCCCTCTTCGCATATTAACGCTATTATTTTAAGTAAATAATTCACACATCATGTTAAACCAATTATTTTATTTTCGAATGTCAGTCAAACTGATCTTCATTGTGGATCCAGATCATTCCAAAACTGATGCATTATAGTGAATTATTAGACTTAAATTAAAACGACATGGCTCTTTGGAGGTGAAAGGACTCCAGGGTACAACATTTTGCATGAAAGGTCTAATTAGCAGCATATGAGCCATTTCAATCAAACGAATCTCATTTTAACTCGCAAGTTAGCCCTCCTAATTAAGTTATTCACTGTAAATTGCCGACTTGTTCAATGCTTTGCTGGAACATCGGCACATTAAATTGATATGATGTAGGAAATTAAAGTAATTTCTGTGTTATCTGTTTTTAACAATAGAAATAGCACATTTTCAGATTAATCTGGCAGTGTAATTTGACACCTGAGGTTCCCATTTGAAAGCATGTGTTTTTTTTCAACTCTAACACCACAGTGTGAACATTGAACCTGGAATTATGATCCGATTCCGACAGCGGGGAGGCGTTTTGCCCGCTAACAACTTCTGTCATCTCCAATTTCAGGTAAATTCTTCAAAAATAACCTTCTTATTTAACCCCTCAAAGTGTATTTTACCCACTTACTGGGCAGGTAGAACAGATGACTGAAATCTCTAGCGCTTTTTCGGTATAGCGTATTAGCCACTCCACTCATCGTAGAGGACCATCAAAACATAAGTGAAACCCCCCTCCTGTCATTACGTTCTTTATATGACAGAATATATCCCATATATCCCATAAGGACCCGCATTTGGAAACAATCTCAAGGTAGTCAACCCACACTGCAACTGGTTCAGTATATCTATGCCATTCTCTCAAAGAAAAGAGATTTTGATTTGAACGGATGTCACAAATAGCCGTATTGATCATGAGATAATGGAATCTTGTCCTTGCTGTTTTTCTCCAACAATTTCATTTCCTCATATCTTTCTCCGCTGCCCTCCCCCCCAACCTGCGCAGGGAAACGAAGGGGGCTCGTATTCAACTCATCACTCGTTCCAGTCCTCCGCTAAGTGTTTAATTACATTAGCATACAAGAAACTGGGCCAGTGATGTGTTATGATTTAGATAATTTTGGTAATTCGACATCCGTGGCCTCTCGCGGAGAATCTCGCCGAAGTACAATTAAGCGCTTGGAAGTATCACCTTCGCAGACAACGACGACTGTACAATCTTAATGAGTTTCTGGAGAAACGGAAAATATCTAAAAATAGGTCTGATGCATGATTTGGGTAGAAGGTGTTCTGCTGGAGGCAGAAATATCCAAGTGGGTGGACATATTCTTTGATTCCTTTCCAAGCTACTTAACATGCCAAGCTAGCTACAATTTTAAGTATGTTAGTTTAAGCTATTATTTGAAGAAGTTAGCTACACTACAAGGCACTTGGATACAACAAGCTTATTACAATGATTCTACTTAAAGGTATTTTTTTAAAGTATTTCAAGTATCAAATAATATCATCAATGCCAAGTTCTGTAATGAAACTCTATTATCCGTAATGCAAACTGATAATATTCACAGCTTTAAACTAATTGGCAAACTACTTCACTTTTAATTTGAATGGCTGGTTAGCATTCACGAGAGCAGTTCCTCTGAAACCATCCACCTCCCCCCAAAAATTTTTTTTTTTCTAAGAATTGTGAGAAGACCGTGACAGTTGTGAGATATAAAAGCAGAATTACAAGATGTCTACAAAAAAAAAAAGGTTGCAGGGTAACTGCTGGTTTTTCAATAGTATAGAGGTGACAGTATAAAAATATTCTTATATACTATCGCTCCGGCAAAAATATATTTTTTCAATTATTCAAGTTATTTTTACAAAGTTCATTGCTTGTTTAAGTTTAAAAAAAGCTTAATGAAAACAATTTTTTTCACAGTAGTTTCAAATAAAGTGTTGTTTTAGAAAAAATAAAAAATAATAATTGCATGTATTAGATATACAGTACATCTTACATCCTGTCATTGATATTTAGAAATGTATGGAAATGTACAGTATATGTTTAATGTTTGAATACCAATGAACACTTATTATATCAGAATGTTTATTAACTGTTTTTTAGCTTCAATATCATACAAATTTTACCAGAGATTATCACACTTGCTGTGCCTGTCTCAAGTCCCTCACTGTCTTTGTTTCACCTGATTCTTTTGGCTAATTTGATTACAACAGAACATGAAAACAAATGCTCCAAATCCTTTATATTCCACACTTTCACAGCTGCTCGCTGACCTTCCTGGACCGAAGCTGGGTATTGTGGCTCACCAGTGCTACATTAATCTGAAAAGCCAAGATTGGAGGAGGAATGTCCTAATTTTCTATTACTAAAGGATTCACATGTCTAATCCTAAACAAATCCATTTGCATTCGGATTTCTTTGAGCCAGCCGGCATGGATTCCACTTTCTTCTTCCTGAGTTTCTTTTGAAGCCATTGCGGTGTCTTTGTTTTAGTGCGTTTGAATGGGAGACTCCCACTGGGTCGAGACAAACTGCCTCTACTTATGCAGATGCTCATTTGCGCAGTCCTTAGTCTTCACTCATACACAAAGCCAGAGGGGATTTATGAGTCTATGGGACTCCAGATGCTGATCCAGAATGCTCAATGACACCAGAGAAAGTTGCGCATCAGTAACGTTGAGAGATTAGGCTATACGAACCGTGTTTAAATCAATGGCAGGCTCTGGTTCTTTCATTTCTGATGAAACTTCAGCGGTACATCTGCAATAAGTGCACATCAATAAAGACCAATAGTATGGAAAATCACAATATGCTGTGAGAAACACTACACTGAATCGTTTTAAGATATTCATGCTGGTCAAAGTAGTGGTTTAGAAGCAGTGCACATACCGGTATTTTGAGCTATAAATCCATCATAGGTTTGAATCTGGCTGCCAGCATTTCAAAAATCATCGAGAATGAATCTCTCTTAACCTCACACACACACACACACACACACACAAATATACATATACATGACATAATGAGTGTATGAATCTCCCTAATATATATGAATGATTATGAAATAAATAAATTTGAAAATACAGTATATCATTTTATTTGTAAATCATTTATGTCAATATATATTCTGTAACTTGAATGCTTGGTTGTCTGTCTGTCTGTCTATCTCTCTGTCTGTCTCTCTCTCTCTGTCTGTCTGCCTGCCTGCCTGCCTGTCTGTCTGTCTCATCTGTCTGCCTGCCTGCCTGTCTGTCTGTCTGTCTCTCTCTCTGTCTGTCTTGTCTGTCTGTCTGTCTGGTCTGCCTGTCTGTCTGTCTCTCTGTCTGTCTTGTCTTGTATGTCTGTCTGTCTGTCTTGTCTGTCTGTCTGTCTGTCTGTCTTGTCTATCTGTCTGTCTGCCTGTCTGTCTGTCTGTCTGTATTTCTGTCTGCCTGTCTGTCTATCTATGTTTATTATATAAAAATAAAACAGAAAGCAAAGCTTATTTTGGACGTTTTGTTCTGATTTTACACTACATTATTGCATTATATAATAATAATAATACTAATAATAGGTTTAAAACATATTTATCAGACATAAATACATAATCACATTATCTAAGAAATATTATAATAAATAAATATATACATTTTTGTTATTTGACATTATTTTCGGGAGGTTTACCCACATTTTACACCTCAGTTGCTTTTACCATAAAGCTAAAATAAAATACATCAATAATTATTTTTTTTGTATATTTTATAATTTCAAATATGTTATTTTAATTGTAAATTATTACTCCGCCTTCCGGGGGAATATCGACTCGGGTGGTCTCGTCTGAGAGGGGCCGTCTAGGTGTACCCTCGTACCGAGTTTCGAGCCGCTGGGCCCCGGGGTTTAATTCCAGGCCTCGGTTGAACATCCACCCCCCCCTCTTCGTCAGCAGCCATATATCACATTAGGCCTATTTTTTTGCAATGCATTTCATTTATGCTGAACAAAAAATAATAATATATATATAAACAGAAATATAAAGTATAAAATAAAATTGCAAACAGTTTAATGGCTTAATACATAATAGCTGTAAAATAGCCATTTTCTTTATACCAACTTGTGTTTGGGGTGAAATTGGAAATGTATAAAAAAATAACAACATGCAAGCCTAATAACTTAATGTTATTCACACAGTGCAGCCCTAAAGCACATCTAGGTGCTGATAATTTATTGCATGACACTTGCAAGTTGTTTTTCCCCGCTCTTGAGTTGAACACAATATAGGCCTATGTGAAGCAGAGCATCCTCCGCTCCCTAATGTCTAAAAAAACACACTTGACGTAAGAAACGAACGCATGATCGCCCCAGCGTTTCTCCGCAGGGATCCCGCCTAAATGTCTGTTATGACGCTACTAATTCTGCAGTTTGTGCCGGGACCGTATGCAGAGAGAGACACGTCAAAATCCATCTGCTGTGACGGATATCAACCTCATATGAAAGCAGGCATCGATCCAGACATTTACCATTATATCTCTCAACCAGAACTGACACCAGCGGCTCAGTCGGTCTTATTGATGTTTAATTGTGAAATCTGAAATATTTAAGAGCCACTATTCCGGACTCTCGCCCTGGAAGAAAATTGGTCTGTAATGATTAGAATTAGTGTAATTATGCACTCGTATTGAGGGCTGCGTTATTGCATAAGCAATTCCATATAAGCTGACGATAGAAAGAAGGTCGACTGATAGAAAGCGGTCATGTGGTGATGAGGAAAAGAAAAGGTCACTGCATTTGGAAGCGAATCATAGCTAAAAACTAAAAGTCAAAAAGTCAGTTTCTCTAAAGATTCACTGATCAGCACAAACAGCTCTAAGAAACAGCAAGGGACTGAATTTGCAAATGGCTTTTTCCTGTAGAAATAACAGAGGGTCGATATAAAAGCAGTAAAATTGCACAATGGGAGAAAATTGAGTCTGCTGTCAATAAAAAAGGAGTGATTGTGTTCATTTAATAGGTTTCTTCCCTTGCAAAAATGACCGAATTTAACCAGGATTTCTGACTAAATACAAAAGTTATTATTTATAATGCTGTTTAATTTAGTGCAATTTATTATAAACAAATTCAATAAAATAGCTATTTATTTATTAAAAGAAGATGTTGTATTTGAATATTTCTGAATCCAAATGATTACATATATATATATATATATATATATATATATATATATATATATATAGTGCCTTGCATAAGTATTATTTTTTGCCTTTATTTGCCTTAATGTTGTTGCCTTATATTAAACCGCTTTAAATTATTGTTTTTCGAGAACAATATACACTCCATACACCACAATGGTAAAGCAAAAAACAGCTTTGCAAATGTATTACAAATAAAAAACTAGTATTCCACATGTATTCATACCCTTATCTGGGACAGTTTAAATTTAGCTCAAGAGCATTTATATTGCTTGAATGTAGACTTTGAGTGAAAGTAACCTGTGGCAAATTCAATTTAATGGGTATGATTTGAAAAGGCACACACGTCTTAATAAAAGGTTCAACAGCTGATAATGTATATCAGAGCAAAAACCAAGCCCTGCGGTCAAAAGAACAGTCTGTAGAACTCAGAAACAGGTTTGCGTCAAGCCACAAGTTCAGAAAAAATTTAATGAAATCTGCAGCATTGACGGTTCACAAAAGCATGTAGTCTCTGTTACCCTTAATGGGAGAAGTTTCAAACAACCTCAGACAGGCAGAAGGTTCACCTTACATCAGGACAGCCTGAACTTAAACCCAGTCAAATATTCCTGGAGAAACCTGAAAATGTGCATCTGCCCCATCCAACCTGAAAGAGCTTGAGAGGTGAGGAGAAGAATAGCAGAGAATTGACAAATGCAAAGCTTGTCGCAACAAACAAAAATGTCTTGAGGCTGCAATGGTGCTTCAGCTAAATATTTAGTTATGTTTATTTACTAAATATTTACTAAATGTTTAGTGACTAATATTTAGTTACAACATCTAACAATTGTATCTAATGTAATATGTTCTTATTTCAGTTTTTATTTTTATTTTTAATAAATTTATGAAGTTGTGACAATTCTGTTTTTTTGCTTTGTCAGTATGGTGCATGGAGTGTAGTTGTTGTTGAAAAAAAGGAATTTAAAGCAGTTTAACATAAGGCAGCAACATAACAAAATATGGAAAGAAAATGAGAAGGTGTATGAATAATTTCGTAAGGCAATGTATATATATATATATATATATATATATATAATGATTAAGTTGATTTCATTTTATTTATTTATTTTTTTCAGAGAAATTTGAGTTTTAAGGTTTTCTTTTCAAGAGTTATGGTCTTACTTAATAGGATTCTGACTTAATAGACCTTTTCAAGGTCTGAACCATGTTTTCCTTTACTTTTTCCCGGCCTCTCTTATTTGTCCCATACCACAAAGCATGATGGGATTGCTTGACCTCAAAGAAGGTCGTCTTCCAGATTGCTATCTGGAAAGGACTTTATCACAGCCAAGACTCAATCTACAGTTAACGCGTGTTTAATTTCGCTCTTCGGATGACTCTTCCTTCCCCTCCCCTTGTGGCTGAATCTAATTTGTAGTGTCGGTGTGATGCAGTACCTGTTGGCTCTCTTCTCTCGGCCCATTTGCCATCCGCCCTCCCCAAAACACAGACACTCCAGCAGCCAAGACAACTGGGATCTTTCTCAATCAGCGTGTATCTGGCCGTGCGGCGAGGAGATAAGGGTGGGATTCATCTGCCTTTGAGAGACTGTGCAAGAGATGGGTTCACAGGAGGCTTGAGAGACTCCACAGTGCTGCAGATCATTAGATGCGCTATCTGCTTTCACTCAGAAGCCCTGTGGAAAGAGATTATTAAACAAACACCATTCACAACACCGCCTCCAAATCCCCGCCTATTTATCTCTGACTTACTACAGTATTGATATTGATTTTTGGGATATGGATAGGTCGACAACAAATCCCAAGTCAACAGACAAATGTGTATGATAACAGATGTTTAGTTAATGAGAATTCGCTGCCAACATGCTGAATATGTGGAGTTAATCTTAAAATAAAAGGTGACAGTTAGAACTGAAAATAGGTTTTTTAATATTTATTTATTAGTTGAAATGGTAAATGAGTAGTAGTTCACTGAAAAATCTAAATGTTGTCTATATTTACTCACTCTCATGTAATTTCAGACCTTTATAATATTTCCTTTCCTGTATAAAACATAAGGCAATATAAAAAAAATATATACAAATAAACATTGCAACAAAACATGTCGATCTGAAAATGCTATTAGGTAAATTTATCTTCAGTAATTCGACATATTTTTTAGCATTATAATGAATATAAAAGTTAAAAACATTCCATTTTAGATCTTGGCTGCTCCAGTTCCCATTAATGTTCATTATATGGAAAAGAGAAGCATGGACATCCTGCTAAATATCTTATTTTGTGTTCTACAGAAACAATAAAGACATACAGATGTAGAACGACAGAAGGGTAAATCAATGAATTCATTTATAGAAGGAGTTTTGATTTTGTGTGAACTAAGCCTTTAAGAACCCAAAACACCAACATGTGAGTCTGAAGACCCAATAAAGCCAGATTAACAACAATTTTACTTATTTATGAGTAAAAAAGAATATCAATTAAAAAAAAGTGTTTTGAGTCCAGTCACCATAACTTCATATTGTATGGAAAAGAGAAGCATGGACATTCTGCTAAATATCTGCTTTTATGTACTACGGAGAAAACAAAATACCTACAGGTTTGAAATGACGGAAGTGTGAGTAAATTATTTAATTTATAATATATATATATATATATATATATAATTTAATTTATATATACATTAAGGGTATAATTACAGAAAGAGAAGCATGGACATTCTGCTAACAGTGCTGGGTAGTATTATTACATGTAATCTGGATTACATAATCAGATTCTGAAAATTAGGCACTTGCTATTAGATTGTTACATTTTGAGGTGCTCATAATCAGAAAACAGTTACTTTTTATAGATTACATGATTTACGCAATGGCAGTAAATTATTAATATTTTATTCACCTCTCTCTCTCTCTCTCGCTCTCTTAAAATAGAATTTTACTTTTCCTTAAATTAGTTTAATTAGGATGTCTAGTTTGGGAAACTTTGGCATAGTGTAATGTGCAATGCACTTCACGGTGTTCATAACAAAAAAAAAGGACAATATTTTATTACAAACTGAGTCAAAAGTAATATAAAAGTAATCAAAAAAGTAGTCAAAATACATCATCTAATCTGTGCAATCCAACATACTGCATTACTAACTTACATTTTCGTAATGTAATTAGTAATCAGTAATGGATCACAATTTGTACGTAATTTTACCAGCACTATCCGCTAAATATTAGTGCTGTCAAACGATTAATTAATTAATTAATGTTTTTTTGTTTACATAATATATGTATTTGTACTGTGTATATGTATTATGTATATGTATGTATATATATATATATATATATATATATATTTCAGAAAGGTAAATGTTTATTTATTAAATATATTTATTTATAATATAAATTGTATGAGTATAAATATAGACATGTATACATGTAAATATTTTTGTCATATATACTGTATTTGTGTATATTTATATATACATAATAAATAGACACAGAACACACACTTATGTCTAAATTGAGATTTATACATCATCTGATAGCTGGATAAATAATCTTTCCATTGATGTATTATTTATTAAGATATGACTCAATATTTGGCTGAGGTATGACAATCTGGAACACGAGGGTTCACAAAACTCTAAACATTGAGAAAATCACCTTTAAAGTTGTCCAAATGAAGTTCTTTGAAATGCATATTACTAGTCAAAAGGTATGTTTTGATATATTTAGTGTATTTATTTTTTTATATTATATTTATTATAAATTTACTAAATATCTTCATGGAACATGATCTTTACTTAATATCCTAATGATTTTTGGCATAAAAGAAAATCTATAATTTTGCCCCATACAATGTATTTTTGGCCATTGCGACAAATATATCCCAGCAACCTATGACTGGTTCTGTGGTCAAGGGTCACATGTATTATGTAAACACTTTTATTTTATATGTGATTAATCATGTCCCATGCAAACCAAAAAAGGGTGACAAAAGGGTTAAATAAATAAATACATTTGGCGTGATTTTTTCCATTAAAGTGCTCCAAATAAATCAATAATACATTTTAAAAAGTAATATTATTTTTGGGCACACTATCCATTTAATTGTTTTTTTTCCTCCAAAAAAAACTCTTTGCAGTGCTGAAGAAATAGAGATAGTTTCTTAAATACGAGAAAAAAAGGCACTCCACATGAATAGGCCTGAAGCAAGACATCAGCTGTGATCTACGAACACGGTCTATTATCAGGAACATTTTCCCGCAGTACAGAAACAGCCTTACGAACTGTTATACCACATACTGTTCCAATTTCAAGCATTTTCACTGTAATTCATGTTCAGCTGTCCGTATCTGAGCCTGTAATGATTTGGACCTGTACTCGCCGAACAAATGTGCAAGTCTCTAGTGGAATCAGAAGTTTATAAGAAACACGCAAACATTAGAGCCAAACAGAGTGAAGGACTTTCAGTCAGGGACTCTTTATGAACTAGTTCCAGCTACTGTCTCTGGATCTTCTCCCAGAGAGACGGCTAAATTCCCCCAAGTGACTTCACTTCCCTGGAGGCTTGGAGTATTGACGTTTTGTAACTGTATGTGTGTGTGTGTATGTGTGTGTGTGTGTGTGTGTGTGTGTGTGTGTGCGTGTGTGTGTGTGAGTGAGTTGAGTGTGTGTGAGCGATACTCCCTTTGTGAGTTTTAGCACTGCACGGCAGACATAAAGGTAATCCCTTATCTGTTTCTGAGAACTACAGACACATTCAGCTTCTACAATGTCTCAATAAACCTAAGAGACAATAATTTTCCTACATGCATTATATTTAAATATGCCCTTGCAGTATGTTGCATTAACCACGTTTACATAAAAAAATGTTGCACAATATATATATTTATTTTTTGTTCCATTTTCAGATTATTGTTTTATTCTAAACAAACAAATAAACAAACATTATCCACAGCTATTTGGAACAAAAACAACAAACAAAATGCTCCACAAACATTTTGATTTTGTATAATTTTTTTTTTTACAAAAAACATTATTGTAATGTAACTTGCAAATGCAATGTTGTAAAAAAAATATTGTGTGCTTTGTTGCACATAATACACCAGAATATTTACATATCCATGGTTACAACTTCAAGAAATATCATGGGCATACATAACATTTCCATATTGTCTCAATTATGCTGAAAATGAATCATGTAAATGTTCCCATTATATTTTGCTCTTGCAATATGTCACATTAACCACATTTACATAAAACAGTTTTTTTTCCATGTTCAGATTAAGCTTTTATTCTAAAAACAAGTTTAGGTTCTCCACAGCTGTAAAAAAAAAAAAAAAAAAAAAAAAAAACATTCTACAAATGATGCAGTTGTGTCAGATTTTTTTTTCTGTAGCGTTTTGCTTGCTGGGCAGTTATTTATTTAGTTCTCTGAATATGTAAATTATGTTTGGTCAAATTGTGTATTGTGTATTGTAAACTGACTGCTATCAAAATGCAATGTTTTGTGATTACTGGTCGGTTACTTATATAGTTCTCTAAATATGTAAATTATGTTTTGGTTACACAATTTGTACACATTTAGGTGTGGTTTATGGATTGTTTTTGAAAAAATACTGCATTAAAACCTAATTGCAACAAAAATGCAACGTTGTAAAAACATTACTCGTAATGCTTCTTTAATTGACTACTGTGAAAGTGTACAGCAACTACTTTAAGGTTTCTGTGGATACCCTCTGTGTCATCTGACCTACTGGCTGTGATGTTTAGTATGAGGTTAAAGGTCAGAGGTCAGAAGGTCAGAAACAGGACTTAAAGTAAATCTCTGGATCTGAAATCTCTGCTCTGACAGTCTAATAGAGCCTTCAACATGATCCATTACAGATTACATTGAAAAATATCAGTCATTAGCTCAAACATGGAGCCCAATCTACCCTCACAATCAATTAATCAACCAATAAACACATTACAGTCAGTTTTATGTTTTCTGAGATCATTAAAATCACACATAATGCAAGAGTATTTACATATTCATGGTTACAAC
This sequence comes from Oxygymnocypris stewartii, assembly GCA_003573665.1. Taxonomy (NCBI): domain Eukaryota; kingdom Metazoa; phylum Chordata; class Actinopteri; order Cypriniformes; family Cyprinidae; genus Oxygymnocypris; species Oxygymnocypris stewartii. The sequence goes on along the minus strand of QVTF01019827.1, from coordinate 1,363,897 downwards.
TTCAAGAAATATAATGGATATTATATAAAATAGCATTTGTCTGAGCAAGGCTGATATTTAGCAAGATGAATATTTGGTTCCTGAAAATAAATAACTAAACTTGAAGCAAATATTAACTTTAGGCGAGTTATGTGTGTTTTGTGTTCAAAATTATTAGAGGAAAAATTTAATAAATTAGTGAAAGAGTGAAAGACAAACTTATCCATAGTTAAAGAAACAACCAAAAATAAGAGCTTCACAGCAAATGCTATCAAAAAAAGCGTCTAATGTTTTCACAGCAGAAGTCTACTTTTATTTATGAACGCAGATGTTATGTATTCTTTTACAAAATAATGAATAACAACAATGACAATTACTGTTTTGTTAAAATTAGTTAATCGAGCTTCAGTGCATAGTACACAGAAAAATTAATCAAAAGCAAACGAAAACGCAAAACAGTTGATGTTTACAGCCGAGCTGAGCTTTCATTTGAGTTCAGTAAATTCACGTCCTCGTCTTTTGTTTTGACCAAAGTAATTATTCTGCTCCTTCAATGGTACCACAGCTTTACTCCGAGAAAAAAGCCTTTACTTTTGGTTTCCCAGAAAGAAATAGATTTCTCTCTCTCTCTCTCTCTCTATAGTATCTAGTGAATCTCTACAAAAGTGTGCACTTGCTTATTTGCTTTTGATCCATGTGTCCATGTAAAAAATTACTTCAAAACAGTGGCAAAAAGAATGAGTTTTTGATATGCTCAGATTGTGCTTTAGGTGTATTGTTTTTCAAATAAACAGAACTTTTAGATATGATGAGATCTCACCTCAATGGCCACAACAAACTCTCATGGCAATGTATTAACTATTTTACAATTGGTGGTCAATTTTACAGAATCATATTAAAACTTTGAACAAATAATTGTATACAAATTCATACAAATATGCCACAAATTAGCCATAATGCAAAATAGATTATTTTTCTGTTTGTGCACTTTATTTAATAAGAAATCTATTATTCCCCTTTTTACAAGATGCAATATAAGTCGCAAGTGTCCCCAGAATGTGTCTGTGAACAGGTCATTTATTATATACTTTTGAAAATGCCTATTTTGAGTGGAAGCAGAAACATGCTGGTTTTGTGCATGTCTCTTTAAATGCAAATGAGCTGCCCCCTTTTCCAGAATAGGGCTGTGCCTTTACAGCTTATACTTCAGATGCTCTGCAAAAAAAAAAAAAAAAAAACATTGTTTGGTTTTGATCACGCTGAAATCGTTCGTTTTAAAGCCATATTAGTTTGAACTTCTTATATAGGGTTTTCTGAGCACACACATCCAAAGCATGTGCACAAGTTCTTTTTCACCTCTTATGCACTTAAAATGTCAAACACACAAATGTTAAAAACACAGTTACAAAAACAGTCGGTTATGTCTGTGAAGGTAAACAGCTGGGAAAGAAATTGCATGTTTATATTCCCTGAATAGTGTTCTTCGGCAGTAATATTTTAATAAGATAATACGAGCGAAATATGATACTCCAATTTTTTCACAAGCTTGCAGAGAAAGGCTTGCCAAACAAATGTAATAAATAAAAACTGGGTTGTTCTTTTTCATGATTCGGTTGATAGATGCACCAGGATTATAGCACTTATACATGGAACAATCTGATTTTCATGATATGCCACCTTTAAGGGGATTTTTAAGGGTAATTACACAAATAAGGACTGAGTAATATTAATTAACTGCATGTACTTAAGATTAGGGTTTCGTTTGGTTTAGTTACTTATGCATAATTTACCTATTACTATAGTAATTTCATGTAACATGTAACTACTAAAAATGTAATTACCTCAACTATATGCAGGGCATAAAATTTTGCCACACCAGGTAAAATATAGAAAATGTACCAGTCACAAATATTTTTTATTTTGATATCATCGTCAAAATAATCCCCATTCACTAATTCTCTAAACGACTAAAATCAATGTATTATTCATTGCAGACCAGTAGATAGCGATGTTACTTTGTAAAGAAACACTATGCGTACATATAGACTGAACATGCAATACACACACATCACCTTTTTTTACAAATTTGCAGTTTATCAACACAATACTGTTAAGAAAATAACAGTATTGTTTTCAATAACTTACACTTCAAAAACTGTTTTCAAACGTTTGTATTTCCTGGCTCCCAAAATGTCATTGTTTTGTAAATGAATGGCCAAAATGCTTAACAAGCCTGTTTTAAGTTGAAAACTGCAGCGTGTAAAATTGTTGGTTGATGTTTGTAATACAAACACGCAAACTCCACAACTTGATTTAGATACATTTACATTCATTAATTTAGCAGATGCTTTTATCCAAAGTGACTTAGAATTGAGGAATACAATAAGTGTTAATACATTATAAAGAGGCAAACAGACACAGGAAGTGCTTGTAATAGAAAGTTCTAGGAATTGTTCAGAGCAAATTCTAGGCAGACAGTGAGAGGATAGGGGAAGAGAGCAAAGTTAAGGAAAGAGAGTGACTTTTTATGTTTTTTAAGATGAAGTCATGTTATGATGAAAGAGATGAATTTTCAGGTGTGGCTTGAAAATTGTCAGGGATTCAGCATTCCAGATGAGGGTGGGAATCCACCAGCCAGGAACGGTGAATGAAAACATTCTGGAGAGTGATTTTGTGCCTCTCTGTGATGGCACCACGTAGCGTCGCTCGCTTGCAGATCTCAGACTTCTTGAGGGGATGTAGATTGTTATAAGTGAGTGAAAGTAGGAGGGTGCTGAAACTGTGGCTGTTCCATATGCAAGCATCACATCAGTGTCTTAAGCTTGATGCAAGCTGCAACCGGGAGCCAGTTCAGGGAGACAAAGAGAGGTGTAACATGGGCTCTTTTGGGTTCGCTGAAGACCAGTTGTGCAGCTGCATTCTGAATCATCTGTTAAGATTTGATTGTGTTTGATGGAAGTCTAGCTAGAAGAGCATTGCAGTAGACCAGTCTTGAAATGACAAGGGCCTGGACAAGAAGTTGTGCTGCATGCTGTGTAAGGATGGGCCTGATCTTTCTGATGTTGTGCAATGCAAACTGGCAAGTTCGAGCAGTTTATGCAATGTCATCTTTGAAAGACTGAATTTGATTGGGTAATTGTAGAAGAACCTAGCTGGATGGTGAAATCATGCTGTAGAATTAGAGTGACAGGGAAGACAATAAGCTCAGTCTTTGCCAGGTTGAGCTGTAGATGGTGTTCTTTCATCCATGCCGAGATGTCCGCCAGGCAGCCTAAGATCCGTGCAGCTATCGTTGGATCATCTGGTCAAAATGAGAGATAGAGCTGTGTGTCATCAGCATAGCAATGGTAGGAGATATCATGTAGCTTGTATGATGGGACCCAGTGATGCAGTGTATGTGGAGAAGAGGAGGGGTCCAATAACTAATCCCTGAGGAACACCAGTGACCAGTTGATGTTCTGTGGATACCTCCCCTCCCCAGGCTACCTTGAAAGACCTGCCATTAAAATACGATACGTTTTATTTCTGTTATGGGTATATGTAAACACTGTGGTGCTTTTAATCTTTGTTTATTTTCACAACCCAGCATGTCAACATCTGGCTCTATAAAAAAGCTGGGGCTCCCTCTTTTTCCAAACAATTTCAGATGAAAGGAAACCTGTTCGGGAACAATCATTACCTTTCCAATACTGTTCTGTGGCACTAGGTGCATAAAAACTACACCCTTGTTTGTCCATATTTCCTGACAGACAGGTATTTGTGTCGTTCATTAGTTCATTCATCAGATTCCGCACGATCGTAAACATCTCCTGGAGTAAATAAACCCAGTGTAACATTAGAGAAATTCACCCACTTACAGAAATAAACCAACACCCCAGAGCTGCATGTATTAGCAGAGGAACGTCAAACTCATGAGTTCTGTCATGCCCTGAATCATTTCCTCAGCCAAATTATCACTCACGTGGGCCAGTGAGCATCAGGTCTCGGTCCCACATTACTTTCGGTAGCGTTCCTCACAGCCCACCGCGAGCGCAATAACAGGATCTGTATGCACTGAACTCTGCCGTGTCCAATTGATGTGACAACCTCCCTATCTCTTTAGACAGCAAGTTCACATCCAGCTAAACTATTATGCTCTGCTTCTGTACGAGTGTGCGTTCGGTTCGTATCAGCCCTTGTCTTTGAACAGTATCTTCTCTTTGCTTTTTGTTTGCTCACTGTTTCCTTCCTGCTCTAATTTTCAGGACAGAGAAATGAATAAAATTAGCATACAGCACCCGAGGGAGATATGGGAAGGTAAATAAACAGCCGAAAAGTCATCATCTAAATATCAAAACAGCCAATTTGCATGGCGGGTGATCATTAACTAAATGTGGATCTACTTATTTTGCCAAATGTTAACAAGTAGGGAGAGGAAAAGTAAGGAAGGGGCTGCTGGATAAATGGAAAACAACTTCATTGTGGATGAGTAATCAATGGCCTTGTTTGTACCCAGTACAAAAGGGTTGGAAGTTCAGGGATCAAATTATCACCTTCTTGTCGTTCCAAACACGTATGACTTTATTTCTCTGTAGAATAACAAAAGGATATGTTATGAAGAATATTCAAGCTTCTGTTTTCCACACATTAAAGTAGACAGTTATTTATTTTTTATTAGGAATTTGTTTTCATCATTTATTCAACCATGGACACTTTGTTTTTTTGTTTTTTATCACAGCATGCTAGATTTGCTAACTTATATAAATTAGGTTAAACTGTGGCCATGTCATGGAAATAGAATCTTAAATTGTGGTCCATTTATCGCCAGCATGTCATGTTTGGGACTCAATAAAAGTATAATGATCACCAAAATATTTTATTGTTTGGAATTTTCACAAAATATGTTAAGTTAACAACATAAAACAAATCTCTTGATGGTACAAGTTCCTTTTGTAAAATGTCTGTTTTGAAATTATTCTCAAAACATTTTGACATTGAAATGAAATCAAATGAATATTTGTTTTAATGTAACAGCATCACAGTATGAATATATGCAATGCTATGAAAAAAAACGAAATAAAAATATAAATGTAATATATTTTTTTTAATATAAAATGTATAAAAAATGTACAATATAATTAATAATTGAATAAATTAATATAAAAGAAAAAAATTATATAACATTTACATAAAATAAAAATGTGTAGTATAATATAATTGAAATATGTTTTATTTTATTATTCTCAAAATATGCTAATGTAAACAAATATTAAAAAGCAATATTACTATGATATGTACAAATTGTCTGTTCTGAGATTAATCTTTAAAAAAATACTTTACAAAATCATACTTGTTTATACAGTATCTCACAGAAGTGAGTACACCCCTCACATTTTTGTAAATATTGTATTATATATTTTCATGTGACAACGCTGAATGAATAACACTTTGCTACAATGTAAAGTAGTGAGTGTACAGCTTGTATAACAGTGTCAATTTGCTGCCCTCTCAAAATAACTCAACACACAGCCATTAATGTATACACTGCTGGCCACAAAGTAAGTACACCCCTAAGTAAAAATGTCCAAATTGGGCCCAATTAACCATTTTCTCTCCCTGGTGTCATATGACTCATTGGTGTTGCAAGGTCTCAGGTATGAATTCGGAGGAGGTGTGTTAAATTTGTTGTTATTGCTTTCACTCTCTTGTACAATTGTTGCTCTACATAAAGATGATGTAGGCTATAAAAGATTGCCAAGACCCTGAAACTGAGCTGCAGCACGGTGGCCAAGACCATACAGCGGTTTAACAGGACAGGTTCCAGTCAGAACAAGCCTCGCCATGGTCGACCAAAGAAGTTGAGTGCACATACTCAGCGTCATATCCAGATGTTGTGTTTCAGACATAGACATATGAGTGCTACCAGCATTGCTGCAGAGGTTGAAGGGGTGGGGGTTCAGCCTGTCAGTGCTCAGACCATACGCAGCACACTGCATCAAATTGGTCTGCATGGCTGTCGTCCCAGAAAGAACCCTCTTCTAAAGATGATGCACAAGAAAGCCCACAAACAGTTTGCTGAGGACAAGCAGACTAAGGACACGGATTACTGGAACCATGTCCTGTGGTCTGATGAGACCAAGATAAAAGTATTTGGTTCAGATGGTGTCAAGCGTGTGAGGCAGCGACCAGTTGAGGAGTTCAAAGACAAGTGTGTCTTACCTACAATCAAGCATGGTGGTGGGAGTGTCATGGTCTGGGGCTGCATGAGTGCTGCCAGCACTGGAGAGCTAGAGTTCATTGAGGGAACAAAGAATACCAACATGTACTGTGACATACTGAAGCAGAGCATGATTCCCTCCCTTCGAAGACTGGGCTGCAGGGCAGTATTCCAACATGATAACGATCACTGCCTTGCTAAAGAAGCTAAGGGTAAAGGTGATGGAATGGCCAAGCATGTCTCCAGACCTAAACTCAATTGAGCACCTGTGGGACATCCTCAAACGGAAGGAGGAGGAGCGCAATGTCTCCTAATAGAGTTTACATTCAACACACATTTGACAATAAATTATTTTCAAGAGATTACATCATGGCAAGTAAACAAAGCGTCATCACAACCCAATTTAGGGTGCTGATAGACGATAGTATAGTGTAAAGACGATAGTCAAAGATATCGCCTGTTGCTGATGCCTTTGACGACAGTGAGAAGATTATTGTTATTATCCATCAAAAATAGACTAAGTGCCTATCTTTAGTGATGTCGCACAGAGAGCCGCTTCAGAAACTTGCCAAGGTGCGGCGGATCAGCTCTGGTGGCTGTGGATCTGTAACACGTAAGACGTGTGCAGTGTAAATAAGGGATTAAGAGATGTATTCATCATACAGTGTACAACGCATAACACTCGCGCTAGACTGAAGTCAGTTACAATGTTCTTTGGTAATGTAAATGTTATTTGCTCATTTTGAATAACTGAGGAAATTTAACTGTTTGATTAAGTGCTCGTCGCCAAACATTTCAAGAACATCCTCTGAATCCTCTCCTGAAAGATTCGCGCAGCGCATGTCTCTGTCTCCTCAGTGCCATCACAAGCCCCTACTGGCAACTCCTAACCAATTTATAGACCTATCCAGCTGTCTTAAATAACTGGGAGAGTAAGAATGAGTCTTAGCTTTAAGAAATTCAATAAATTGCTTTTATACTTAAGTTTGAAAGTAGGAGTAAATTCAATGCACTTTCAGCACTTAAGACTAAAATGGCACTTTGAGAAGCTTTATAAATACGGACCCTATTGTTTAAATCATTTACTTGCTGCTAGGAAGGAATACGTTGTTTCCTACCTATTTCTATTCTGCATTTTGTTGAGGTTTATATTTTTGATTGCACTTACTAGTAATTATTATAATAATTTTTGTCTCCATTGCTACTTGGGCAAAATGTTAGTTTTGTCTTGAGCTATTAGCACTTCTCTAGGCTATTTGCTGGGCTAATCAGAAGCCGGCCACAGCTGTTTTAATTGTAGTCTCTTAGACTGTGTATTTATTTAACGACCGAGTGCTGACGCAGAAGGATCTGTGGAAGCGTTCATCCTCCTCGTGTGAAGACAGACGAGTGTAAAGACCGACGGCTTTTTCCTGCACGACTTTACGCCAGTAACAACACCGAGCAACACATTTAAGTATAATTTCTATCTTCCCTCACACACTCTCATTTGCTATCCTCTATCCTTCCACCTCTATCATGTGTCTCAACCACGCTCTAACATCACACGCAGATGGCAACGTAATCCTGCTAACCTGCGCCCCATCTCTACATCTTGTACTACACCTTTTTCTTTCTCGATGGCTCTCTGGAATTGTCAGTCAGCTGTCAACAAAGCAGACTTAATTTCTGCTTTTTCTGTACAATCCACACTCAGCATCTTGGGCTTGACTGATACCTGGATTCGTCCAGAGGACTCAGCAACCGCAGTTTCCCTCTATAACAATTTATCTTCTCTCACATCCCATGCTAAAGACTTCCATTAACTCCTAGCTTAATTTGATATCAAACGCCTTACCACTACTAACATGCACAAATCAGGAAACCAACTTGATTTAATTTACACAGGCAATTGTACTGCAGATAATATTTTGGTACAACCACTACATATCTCTGAGCATTTCTTCATAAAATTTACATTACATTTTGCTACCCGGGTGCCACCACCCCCCTTACCGGTTACTTTTAGAAGAAACCTACTCTCCCTTTCTCCCTCCCATCTTTCCTCTGTAGTATCCTCCTCTCTTCCCTCATCTACCCATTTCTTATCTCTGGATGTGAATGCAGCTACTGACACTTTATGCTCTACCTTAACCTCTTGTCTAGATGACATTTGTTCTCTCTCCTCCAGGCCAGCATGGATTGCCCCTTCTAACCCCTGGTTATCTGATGTTCTTCGTGAACATCGGACCAGACTCCGAGCGGCAGAGAGAAAATGGCACAAATCAAACGATCCGTCAGACCTAAGTAGGTATCAATCGTTGCTTTCATCTTTCTCCGCTGAAGTCCACACTACCAAATCCACACATTTTCACAACAAGATCAACAGTGCTCCAGACATGCATAATCTCTTCAGAGCATTCAATTTATTCTCTCCTCTGTCCCCCTCCACCACTTCCCACCACTTCTATAACAGCTGATGACATTGCCACTTTTTTTCACAGACAAAACTAGAACAATAAGTTGTCAGTTTCCACCTCCACACACACAGGACCTCCAATTAACTACATCCACTGCTCAAAATCCCATCTTCTCCTTCTGTCCCCTCACTGAGGTGGAAGTATCCAAACTTCTCCTCTCCAGACATCCTACAACATGTCTTCTAGACCCAATCCCCTCGCACCTTCTCCAAGCAATCTCTCCCACATTCTTGCAAGCACTCACACACATTATCAACACATCTCTCCTCACAGGCATCTTCCCCACTGTGTTCAAGCAGGCTTGGGTAACCCCACTGCTCAAAAAACCTACATTAAACACTTCTTACGGAAAACTACAGACCTGTCTCTCTCCTTCCATTCATATCCAAAACACTCGAACGAGTTGTCTTCAACCAGGTCTCATTGTTTCTTTCCCAGAACAACAAACTGGACGCTAAACAGTCAGGTTCCAGGAGTGGCCATTCAACTGAAACTGCGTTACTCTCAGTCACTGAAGCCCTGCGAATTGCAAAAGCTGATTCCAAATCATCAGTCCTCATTCTGCTGGATCTGTCTGCCGCTTTTGACACTTTCAATCATCAGATCCTCCTGTCCACCCTCTCATCACTGGACATCACTGGGATTCCACTTTGTAGGTTTGAATCCTATCTCGCTGGTCAGTCTTTTAGGGTGGCCTGTGGAGGGGAGGTATCCAAAGCACATCAGTTGGACACTGGGGTTCCCCAGGTATAGGTTATTGGACCCCTCCTCTTCTCCACATACACTACATCACTGGGTCCCAACACACAGTCACATGGCTTTTCCTACCATTGCTATGCTGATGACACAGCTCTATCTCTCTTTGCAACCAGATGATCCAATGGTAGCTGCACGGATCTCAGGCTGCTTGGCAGACATCTCGGCATGGATGAAAGAACATCACCTACAGCTCAACCTGGCAAAGACTGAGCTTCTTGTCTTCCCTGCCACTCCAACTCTAGAGCATGACTTCACAATTCAGTTAGGTTCATCAACAATTACCCCATCAACTTCAATCAGATATCTTGGTGTTATCTTTGATGACCAGCTGACCTTCAACAAGCACATTGCAAAGACTGCTCGATCTTGCAGGTTTGCACTACACAACATCAGAAAGATCAGGCCCTTTCTGACAGAGCATGCTGCACAACTTCTTGTCCAGGCCCTTGTCATTTCTAGGCTGGACTACTGTAATGCTCTTCTGGCTGGACTTCCATCAAACCTCTACAAATGATTCAGAATGCAACTGCACGACTGGTCTTCAACGAGCCCAAAAGAGCCCATGTTACACATCTCTTTATCTCCTTGCACTGGCTACCAGTTGCAGCTCGCATCAAGTTCAAGACACTGATGCTTACATATAGAACAACCACAGGCCCAGCACCTGCCTACTTTCACTCACTATTACGGATCTACATCCCCTCTAGAAGTCTGAGATCTGCTAGTGAGTGATGCCTAGTGGTACCATCACAGAGAGGCTCAAAATCACTCTCAATCTCAAATGTAGATTGCCATAAGGGGTGGAACTAGGTGGGTGTTGAGCCTGTGGGTGTTTTATATGCAAGCATCAGTGTCTTGAACTTGATGTGAGCTGCAACCGGGAGCCAGTGCAGAGAGATAAAGAGAGGTTTGACATGGGCTCTTTTGGGTTCGCAGAAGACCAGTCGTGCTGCTGCATTCTGAATCATCTGTAAAGGTTTGATTGTGCATGATGGAAGTCCAGCTAGAAGAGCATTGCATTAGTCCAGTCTTGAAATGACAAGGGACTGGACAAGAAGTTGTGCTGCATGCTGTGTAAGGAAGGGCCTGATCTTTCTGATGTTGTGCAATGCAAACCTGCAAGATCGAGCAGTCTTTGCAATGTGCTTGTTGAAGGTCATACAGGTTTTTTTGCTCCTCACCACAGCACATTTTATTTATTTTTCCATTTCAATTTTTACATTTGATTGGAAAAAATATTCAGCCTATTTCTTTGTAATTGTTTTGTGATATTTACTATTTCTGAATGAAGATTATTACTTTTTCAGTGTATGCAAAAGTATTTCTTCCTTTCACGATTGTTAGCGAGCGTTTAAAATCTGCAGCACTTTTTAAACGTTGCTACCGTGCTACAGCACTCTCACAGCTCACCTTTACTTACCCTCTCTATGCAACTCTCTTTTCTCTCACTGAAAAGAAAAATGCCAAAGTGTCTAGCGTTTCTTGGCTTGACCTTCCAAACAGGCGCTATGTGAATGGAATCCTAAACGTGCCCGAACACCACGGAAACAGTCAAGAGGGGGCGACGGGACAAAGTGAGCATTGTTTCATCAGCCCCCCGTCCCAGAGACTGATTGTCCGCCCCTCTTTAGCAGGCCTGCCCAAATATTTGTCAACCAGACATTGAAAAAACACTTAACAAGAGGGCAAACGCTTCTAGAGCTTTACTAAGCAGCTTGGGGTCGTGTTGTTTTGGTGTGTTTGTAGTTGTGTAGGTATGCTGGAGTTTCGACTAAGGAATGCTGTTAAACACAAGACAACTGCTAAACCACAACCTTCCTGCATTCCTACAACTGAACTTAAATTGGTAATTTGTTTAGTAAAGGTACAGCTCACCCAAAAATGAACATTTTGTCATCATTTACTCACCCTTGCACTGTTCCAAATCGTTATAAGTTTCATGCTGTTGAACATAATATGTATTTTGAAGAATGTTGGAAACCGAACAGTTTACGGTAGCCATTGACTTCCATAGTAGGGGAAAAAATACAATGGAAGTTAATGGCTACTGTCAACAGTTTAAATATGCACAAACATTTTTGTTTACATTTGTAAATATAACATAGTACAAATCTTAAACATTCATACATTGAAAATTATAATGGTAATAATAACACAGAGGTAAACAAAGGTTAATAATAGTCAATAAAATACATAGAGATTCTCAATATCAATTTGACATCAGCTATTGAAACTTAAAGGTAATATATACATGTTAATATAAAATATTCGTACTTCTAATTGATATATAAATGTGCTACATTTCTTACAGTATGTTAGGAATTTCTGTTGATAATTTCACAATATATATTGTTATTAATTGAGTACAACCAAAACATCTTAAAAACTTAAATAAAACACTTCACGGTATATGTGATATGCAAATGTTTTATAAAGCAAATTATTAATGAAATAATAAAGTGTAAAGTGTACAAATTTAATTATTCAAAGGTATAAAATAGAAAAGTAAGGTTTTTGTATTATTGTATTATGTAAAATAATAATATGTTGATCACAAAATAAAATAAAAAAGGTAATTGCGACTTTTTATCTCACATTTCAGATTTTTTTTCTTCTTGCAATCGTGAGTTTATATTTTACAGCTCCTAGGTTTCCTCTCAGAATAGTACATTTTTACCACACTATACCTTTTATAAATATAGTTTGTACCTTTATATCTCAATATATTTTTTTTCAGAATTGGGTAAAAAAATGGCTAAATTGCGAGATATAAACTCAAAATTGCAAGGAAAAATTCTGGATTGTGAGATATACATTTTAATATCAAATATTGGTACTTATATTTGTATAAGTACCAACTACCTTGTTATTTATGTTTGTTTATTTTTTTATCCCATTATAGAAAAAAGCTTTCTTATTTGCATGCATGTGGACTAGATGTTATGATAAATGTCATTTGTGGCAAACCATTTATCTTATTTTTTGCCATAGTTGGTTTGATGGTATAATGACTCCTTTCAGTGAACAAAGGTGTTTTTTTTTATTATTCTTACAGGAAACACGCTACTCATAGAAAGACTTAGTGTTTACTGATTGTTGAAACATACAGCCCTGAGACACTCCAGTGGAGAGGAGATTTCTGAGCATAATTGCATGCTGATAGCCAGAGGACTCAGAGGAAGGGTGTTATCTGAGTAAACTATTCAAAACACTATAGCCAGCAGGTCTCAAGAGAGACACTCTATAACAACTGCAGTTTGCGCGCAGATCAATAGGAGAGAGAGTTTACATTAGCACACCTGCTTAACTTTGAGTTTACACGCACTTGCTGGAATCAAACCGACAACTGACTGCAGATAGCCTTTACTTTCAAAGAGCTGCTGCTATGTGACTGAAGTCTGTTAAAGGTAAAGAGAATGTTTGATAGGAGTCAACACCAGCATACTGCTCAACACAGTCCTTATAACGCTATCATACATATACAGTACAATGTTTTGAAACGATCGTTAAATTTCATTTTAAAATGACATGTGTGTAGCGCTTCTGTCTGTACAAAAAATAAAAAATAAAAAATAGCATTGGGGATTTGTTGCTTTTTCCTGTTGTACCAAACACATATCAAACCGTGACCGCAAAACCAATGTATGTATCGTACGTTACACCTCTACACCGCAAATTGACCACAAATTCACCAAATCATAAAATAGTTCTGAAATACCATGAGAGTGAGTTGGAAATCTCAAAATATTCAGCGCATCACTGGATATTACTCCTTTGTGTTAAAACATTTCAAGCCTGATATCTCCTTAAATCTTTTAGAGCAACATTTAGCCAGAACTCACTGATCCTAGATCAGACCTCCAAGCGATTTCCAAATCCCACTCTTCCCCAAAACAGCGGCAGCTCTCCAAAGCTTTATACGGAGAACATGCCGCTACCTGCCTGGTCTGCTGGAGTGTGAGTTCCTGAAGAGAGACATTCATCAGCGGTACAGGGGGTCTCTTTTTGATGGAGTGGCCCTGCCACGCTTCCATGCAGATCACTCCAGCTCCAGGCAAAACAGCAGTTGCGTGTCAGTACGGGAGCCATACGTCATCCTTATTGATGGGCCTCCCTCTGTTGGTCCCTGCCGCTCTGGTCATGCGCTGGCATCGGCGTTTGCTCCATTGGTTCGTGCCGTGCTGCTGAAAAGTCGAAGAGAGAGTAAACATCCACATACTGTATTTACTCCGCATTCAGCTGATGTATTGTGTGCCGTAGAGAATGAGGGGAACATTGAGCACGAGTCACAGACAGTAAATAAATCCACACGCCAGGGGTTGAATGGTGAAGCTGCACCAGGATCTGGTGATGTAATTTATCACAAGCATCAAACAGCATGGCAAATACTTAAACATGCCGTTTGTCATAACACACATAAATTCTCTTGTGGCTGGTTCTTTGCTGAGAAGATTAGAATGATGGCAAAAAATGTCACTAGCTAAACATGTGCTATTGACATGTATTGCCGTGCTATTGACGTCTGTTGCTGTCTGTCTGTCTGTCTGAATTGATTCTTGAATTGAATTGAATTATATACATCCATCCATCCATCAATCCATCCTTCCATCTAATATATCCAAATTATTTATCTACATTAATTTATTTAGAAATTTTAAATGTATTTCATTAATTTATATTTAAATTATGTATTTTTTAATTAATTAAAATATTATTTTGATTATTTTAACTGAAGTTGAACTTATTTATTTTTAAATAATTGTTTATGTTTAAATGTATATGATTAATTTATTTAGATTTAAATTACATATATTAAATACATTTATTAAAATACAGTTTTGTGTTATTTATTTATTTTTGTTGAATTTATATATATATATATTTAGCTCAAATGAATATCACTTATCAATAGCAACATTACGATTCATGTATGCATATTTAAATAATATATATTTTAAATAAAATAATTGCAAATTACAAATTTGAAAATCTCAGGATTTTATACATTTACTTTTGATAACTTATTTTGTAATTTTCACACACACACACACACACACACACACACACACACACACACACACACACACACACACACACACACACACACAAGAAATGTTTACATTCATTTATTTATTTTTGTGATAAATAATATAATTGTAATATTTTTGTTATACATGTTAATATAATATTTCATTATTTATTTGTGTCTGTAATGTTGCTGCTTCTCAAAACCAATACCACTAAGCTCCAAAATTTCTTGCCAAAAATAATTGCTCATAACTGTATTCTTTAAATGCATATTACTATTAGTAAATATTTAAAGAAAACAGTTATATGTAAAATTCAAATGATTAATGTCAAAGTAATTGTTACGACATCCTTAAATTACTTATTATTATTAGTATTAATAACTTTACTAAATGTATATGTTGCATGCTTTCACTCATGTATATGACATTTACATCAGTTGTTGGCTGTCTGTTGCAAAGTTCTGCTTATTGGGAGCTTGTCCAATCATCATACAGAGAAGCCCGGCTTCCAGGTATTATGTATTGATTTCCTGGTTAACCTTCAACCCCTATTGTCAGTAGACCAACATTTAATCAGTGGTGGGCTGTCAGGGGCAGCAGGGCCTTCTCTGCTGGCCCCATACAATTGTGTGAAAAATGTTTTTTTTTATTATTTAGGTATCATTCCATTTGTGTAATGAACACAAAATTGCCTATGATTAGTTTAGTTGAGGCTGAACTGGAATATCCTACATAAAAAAGAATATGGCCAGCACTACAGATAGTGCTACCCTTTTGTTGAAAGACATCACATCTGATTTGTTTACGAGCATCAGTGAAACATCAGCCAATCAAATTTTGATGTTCAATGACAGCTCGCCCTCTAGGTCTAGCTACGTGTCCAGTGATACCCCCAGCGTTAGTCCACCCCGTTAGTCAGGGATTTCCAAGGAAAGTGAAATTCAATGAAAAGAAAATTACAGCTGCAGTCATTGGCGCCTACACCAGATCTTGTTGCCCATCTACTAAAAACGTCTTTTCAAGGCGCTCTTTTACAGAAAAAAGAGAATAACTGAGAAAGAAAGACCTACACTCAACCCGAATTCGCTATCAAAGACCAGCAAAGTTTTTAGAGTGACATGAATGTGCATAGTGACCTGTGTATTGGCGGCTTACTTTTGCTGACCATGTAGGGAAATTGACTCTGGATTTAACCCACACTAATCTAACCTACTGTTGAAGTTGTTGATCAGCAGTCATTGTTGTTGAGAGCCTGTGTGCGGCATAAAGTGCATTATATGCATATGACTGTGTTAGCTGTAACAGAGATGTGTAAGATGTATACATGTAGCTCACAGTTGCTTACTGAAGGCCCTGACTGAAAACCCACGGTACGCCACTGCATTTAATGAATCAAATACAGATGGCACGACAAGTTTACACCAAATTCCCAATGTTTGAATTGATTCATTTAAACCACTTTTTGGTGAATACGATAATTGGATGAATGAATGAAATACAAACATCCACCATCTGAAGTTGAGCAGGATTTTCCAGAAGGGTGGTTATGTCACCATTTTTCTAGATGTCATACATCACTACTAGTTAGTTGCCAGAATTCTTGAGAATCGCATTCATTTGCAATCTTTATTCCTCGTCAAAAGCGTCTAGGCTGTTTTAGGGAGTGTTTGTCGTGGTAATATCTCATTATAATGTCTCTACTCAGCACGAGGGGACAGGACACTCTCCATCAAAAACGATTATAAATCAAAAAGCCAGGAGTGTCTAGACACTCCAAAGAGTAATTTGAAAGATAATATTTTAATTGCTTCCTACAAGTGTATTTTAGGCCAGATGATGCACTGCCTTGTCAGGAGGTTGGGTTTCTGGAAGTCTGGTTGTACTTAAAGAGATCCACCTAAAAAATCAATCGTGGCACGTCATTTCAAACTTGAGAAACTTTGTCTCGGACGAAGTTTTGACATAGATGATGATGAATTCTCAAATGCTTGCTAAGGCAATTGTTTGATCAAAAATACAGTTAAAACAGTGATAATGAGAAACATAATTTTTATTCTGTTTGAATATATTGTAAAATGTCATTTATTTCCGTGATGGAAAGCTGAATTGTGTCGGTAATGTGTAAGTAAATAAAGTAATTCAATTAAGTAAATCAATCTAAAATTGTGAGACTTATGTAGTAATGTTTTGAGAATACATCAATTTGCATCAACAGATTACAGTCAAAATATTAGTCAAAGTTTTCAGAATAAATTTGCAACATTATTATTAAAATAGTAATATTTTGAGAATAATATCATAGCATTTACAGATTCAGAGTATTATTTCAACAGATTCAAATGAGATTGAAGTGATTTAAATAATATTTGTATTGTAAAAGTATTCCCAAAATAGTGCTGCATTAATGGTAACATTTCGATTTTATTCTCAAAATATTATTAATATTTGACCTATTATTAATATTTTAATCTCACAAATTCATAATATCACAATATTGAAGTAGAAATATTTTGAGAATAAAGTCATAACATTAACAGATCACATTATAAATGTGAGAATAAAGTTGTAAAATTATTCTACTAATTGGATAGTTACACATGTATCCTAAAACAAATATAACATATTTAATCTCATAGAGTTACACTGTAACATATAATAAAATAAGGAATGTTTTGAGAATAAAGAGTATTAACAAATTAAAGTTGTAATATTAAGTAGTGGTCGTTAAAGTCATAATACTTTTTAGAATAAAGCTTTAACATTATTAACAAAATATTACTACTTTAATCAAATAACATTAAAACTTTATACTAAAAAATAATAAAGTCTTCGCATTAACAGGTGAAAGTCATGCTATTGGTCAAAGCTTTTAAAATAAAGTGTTAACATTACGAAATCAAATTAGCAATATTTATAGAATAAGGTTGTAACATCATTTAAAAACATTACTAGTTTAGATGCAAAATTTTATGACTTTATTCTAAAAATGTATATACTTTAAATCCATAAAATCTTAAGTAGTAATACTTTGAAAAGTTTACAGTTTACCATTGCCAGATTAAAATCTAAATATTAGTCAACATTTTGAGAATACATTAGTAACAATATGATATTGAAGTATGAATATATTTAGAATAAAGTTAAAATAAAATAAAATACATGTGAAAGAATAACACAATTTTATTTAAAATAAAAATAAATTAAGTCATAGCTTTAGCAGATTGAAGCCATGATATTGGTTATAATAAATTGAATAAAGTCGTAACATTATTTAAAAATATTACTACTTTAATTGCATAATGCTTGGATTTTAATCTATTAAAAAAATCATAATAATACAAGATAAATAAGTAATATTTTTAGAATAAAATCTAAGTTAAGAAAATTAAGTAATTGCAAAATAAAACGTATGCTATTGCAATAAAGTCACAAGGAAAGTTAAAGAAAGTATGTGTTGCATTAAACTCCCATTAAAGACAGCTGTCAAGATTTGCAACCCAAGCACACAAACCACGCAAGTCAAAAACCACTCGTCTATTTATCAAGCAGATGTACACATTTCACCCTGAACACTGAACATTCACCTTCGTCCAAGTTCATTTGACATTAGTGTACTAAATGGCACCGAGATTGTGTTTATTTAACATTAAGGTCTACAAATGAGGCCATCTGGAAGACATGAACATCGTAGGTGGGGAATACTGATTTGTAATTGCATGAAATTACTTGGTAGTTTCTTCCCCTCTTCTGCGCGGGGGCAGCGAGGACTCATGAATATGTATCAAATGTGGAGTTAAACGAGGTGAGCATAAACTAGGAGGTAACTAGCTGAATGCTAAAAACAAAGAGCTGTTAATGGCTGTGGTTACAATATATAGACAATACATTTGTGAAGTTGATTCAGCAAAACACTTTTTAAAGTTTAAGTGTGTAATTTGGGTTCTGTTAACGGTTCACATATGCAGTCTACTAATATATATATATATGTTTTTTATAATTCTTGACAGTGTTTCCTGCATTCATTTTAGTGCCAAAATAACTAAATCTACTGAATTAACTGAGTGAACTGTACACATTACTCTTAAACAGCTTTTTTATGGAATAAAAGTATACAGCGGAACCGGTGTAGTCCGATTCCCTAACAAGACGATTTTTGTTAGTGAATCTATATTAATTTTAATAATTAAATATTTTATGTTAGTTACTCGTGTTGGGCTACTGTCATTTCTTTAATATTTTTTGTACTTAAACGTATTTATTTGTGCAAAAATGACGCTTTTTTAATCAAAACTGTAAATTTGTGTGAAAAGGAATAAAAGGCATCAGAATTTTACTGCCTCTAGTGTTAATTTATTTTGGAAACTGCAATGATATGTACTTCGTAGTATGAATTTCGCGTCTCGCTAAAAAGTGCCCCCAGGTACTTAAATGCCATGAGACCAGGTAGCACACAACCATTACATTTTCTAACACATTATTTTCTGAGTTTGTTCTTGTTAGTGAATAAAAACCACACAGTTTAACCAGTGTAGAACAAATGATTCCCAAATGAAGTTGTACTTTTTAATGAATCAAAAATAAAATGTAATGTCGCTATAGTTTCCAAATGAATCTGTGCAATCTGGAATTTTGCATGAGGGACATGAGGCAAAACATTTCCATATGTGGCTCCAACTTTGGATTCAACATTGTTAAACATGCAAATTTTTCGTATTTACCAATATTTACTGCTTAGTTTTGAAGTCAGTGGAAGGACTTTCTTTACAAGCAAAATTTCAGCTAAATGTACAGTCACTTTACACTTTGTTTAGCGACTTACATTTCACTCCAGACATTTCAATAGGAACCGACATGATCGCGCTTTTCGCATGAGGGTGAAAGATTTCCTCATGCTGATTTTTCAGAAGGTTCGAGTTGTGCAAAAAGATTAACTGAAATGAAAAAGCTTCTTGTTTTCAAAGTGCAAAAATGCTTGGTTTCTGTGTGAGCTGTGCTTTGGGATTCACTCTACTATAGATAGATCAAGTTAAAATCTTTATAAATCTCTACACTATTTATAATGGACAGTGGCCCATCATTGCCAAAGATATTTAGTCTAAAGTTGTGGTCATATTTACGATTATTCAGTAATTTTGTAATTCCAAAATCCAGTTTTTTTTAAATGAATCCACACGCTTACAAATTTCACATGAGGTCAATAGATTTCCCCACACCGACTTCACTTTGAATTGGTCTGATTCCACTGCATTAACAACATAAAGCTGTTTGGTTTGAATGTGTAAAAGTGCTTGGTTTCTGTGTGACCTGTGCTTATTAAACCACTATACTATACTAAGATAATGAACAATTGGCAATATAGATAAATTGACTATTTTTTCCAAGAAATCTTGAATAACGTGCATAACGTGAATAACGTGAATAACGTGAATATGCCTTTAACTTGTGAAAGTTAGATGTAGGGGTTAAATGTAGACTTAACAATAGAGACTCGAGACATTGACTTAAATCAGTCTACTTTTGTACTGGTTGTTCATTTGAAAATTTTTAGTTAGGCACTTTTTGTAAATTGCACAATGGAATTCCACCCACCCCCCCAAAAAATAAAAAAATAAAAAAATGTTTCAAGTACGGAATCATTTATGGAACTGCAATGGAACCAGAATTAACAAGAGGAATCAGAAACTTTGGAAGTGACTTCTGACAGCAATACTTTTTGAAGCACTACACTATTGATAAGATAACATTTGCAATTTTGCAAGCAAAAGTTCTCCAAAAGGTACGGTCACTTTTAGCATTGTTTGCAAATTTTTGCAGATGAAATGCAGTCATTTCAAGAGGAATCAACGTGATCGTGATTTCCTCATGCAGGTTTTGCAATGGTTTTAAATGTGGATTTGCCATGTTGACCAAGATAAATCTGCTTGGTTTGAAAATATGCTTGGTTTCTGTACAATCTCTGCTTCGTAAACCACTATACAATGGATTAGTGTCATATGTGTGTTCCTGTTGTGTTCCGGTTTTGTCCTTATTTGGTAGTTCCTGTTCGCATTAGTTCTTTATTGGTTAGTTGGTGTCTAGCTGTGTTGAGTTATCTTGTTTAGTTTGATTATTATTTAAGCCCTGTGTGTCCATTATTCTAGTTTCCGGTATTGTTTGTCTCACCCCTGTGATCCATGTTAACCAGTGTTATCTTCATTAAAGGAATGTTGATTCTCCTCATCTCCTGCATTCTCCTTGCTCCCCGCGCAGCGTGACAGAATACCAGAACCCAAACAAGAAGTGAGCGGCACCTTTTTCCCCATGTTTTTGTTTCATTTTAAATAATGTCCGTTGGCAACCGTGGCTCCAAAGTCATGCCCGCCGCCGTCCGTGGCTCCGAAGTCAAGCCCGCCGTTTGCGGGAAAAGCAAGCCTGCCGCCGTCCACGGCTCACTCAAGCCCGCTATCCACCTCACATGTGCCCTAGGAATGCTGATGGAGTATGAGGGGATGTCGTGGGCTTCAGCCCCAGAGCTTGCTCCAGTGCAGGCTCTAGCCCCAGACCGGGGTAAAGTCATGCCCCCAGAAATATTATCCCCAGGAACCATTCTTCTAGGTCTTGTCCTGTCTGTTGGGGTTCATGAGAAGCAAACTACTTCTCTTGTCATGGCCACGGAGGCCATTCACAAGCCACCTGCTTTTCAGGTTACCAGGTACAATGGAAGCGGTTCCTAAGCGCACCCCTGAAGAGGCCTCAGATGTCGTGCCCAGCCCAGTGAGGGCTCCAATTTCAACTCCAACTCCAATGTGTGTCCATTATTCTAGGTTCTGGTATTGTTTGTCTCACCCCTGTGATATGTGTTACCTAGTATTATCTTCATTAAAGGAATGTTGATTGTTCTCCTCATCTCCTGCGTTCTCCTTGCTCCCCGTGCAACGTGACAATTAGTGCTGTCAAGCGATTAATCGTGATTAATCGTATCCAAATTAAAGGTTTTTGTTTACATAATATACTGTATGTATGTGTACTTATGTATATATATAAATATGCACCTATTCAGTAAATATTTTGAAAATATTGACATGTATATACATTTATATCATTATATATTATATATATATATATATTCCATTTCCCAAATATTTCTTCCTCAGAAGTACTAATTGAGTACTTTTGGAACCGCACTTTTGGCACCATCCTAGCACGCACAGGACGGCAATATAATGTCAGGTTGACGTTGGACATGAGGTCGGACAGATGTAGCATTTACACAACCTAAAAACAACAAATATCAACATCAGCTGATGTCGGTATTGGATATCAAATTAACATTAACAATAGACATTGAATTAAGATTTAATTTTAGTCACCCGACGTCGCAACCGAAATTCAACCAAATATCAATGTCTTATGACGTTTTGTGCCAGCTGGGATGATGGAATCATAATCACAACATAATTAGAACCTTCACTGTCCTAGATCCACAGTGTTTACAGTTTAAAGATCCTGTAAATTCAACATCAACAATTAATCATCAAAAACACCAGTGACATCCTTGATATTCCTCCTTTAAAAATGGGAAAAGTGGAACACTTGACTACAATTAATATCAATATTCTGTAGCGCAATGGAGCAAAAACAGTCTCAGCCCACCCAATTTACATCCCAGATGGACTGTGAAGAAGGGAATTTGTTGAAAGTAACAGAATGCATGACCACGGCTTACATATTAAGGCTGTGGATGTACAGTGAGCATGTTTCATTTCCTTCTGTTTAGCCAGTAATTACTTTTTCTGTTCCATCAAACTCAAAGACGATGCATATTTTGAACCTAATAAAGGCCGGAAAAAATGCATGAGGATCCGCTGTTATTCCCGCACTGCATAAACCAGGAATTTTCTGCAGGATGGCTGCGATGTGGTCTGTTACACGGCTGCCAATGGCGAAACTGCGATAGTCATAGTGCAGCAAATTAAAGGCAATGAAATTGTTTGGATTAAATTACAAAAGGATACAAACTGCTTCCAGTGCACTGACACTAAAGGTACAATCTCCTTTGATTTAAGTGGATTTTAATAAGGAGCATCAGAGGAGAGAGATAACAGGGAAATCGTGTGGAGGGGAAAGCCATTATGCATTGAATAAGCGTCCTCGGGAGCCTAAGGAGTTGATAAAAGCACAAGCAATTTTTCATATTTATTTACACGTGCAGGGACACACACATAAAGCAGAAGGGAGCAGAGGCCTTTGCATAACAAACGTCATTAAAACAAACTGTTTATTTCTTTCATGCATACTGTCTGGATCTTCAACGCAACCCCGTAGGTCGTAAAGAGCTTTTAAAGGCATTAATCCTATAAAAAACTCCTGGATCACCTTAGAGCTGCTGATAATAAGTGGAGCCAAGACTGGAATTACATCAGCTACACGGTCAGGACAATAGAGTTGTGATGACCAAACAGAGATCGCAAATATTACATTTGAATGTCAACAATAATTAAATATATGGTAATGTATGTATGTATTTATTTATTTAAATATGTTGCTATATGTCCTTTTTTATTAAACTAAATTAATTAATCTAAATGTGTATTTTATAATACTTTTTTAAAGTATAAATTGTATAATATATTATTTTAAAATAAAAATGCTTATTTAATCCATCTATTTATGAATGTTAATTCATTTTAGAATTGAATGTAACTTCATACTTTAAATTATATATTATAATAATTATTATAAAAATAATAGTGTGCATAAAAGTTGTCTCTGATTATGTCAAACTTACTTTTAATCATAGATATTATAATATACTTCATATCTAATTACGAATGTTAAATTTAAAAATAAATATTTTATTTGAGATTACGATTGTCTATAAAAGTGTAAACATATGCTTGTTGCATAAAGAGCGAAACATAAGAAAATCTAGATTAAAAAGAAAAAAAAGAAAAGCCTAACTATTCAATAATTTGCATCAAAGTCCGCTCTAATAATTTAAATAATTTATTTCTAATTATAAATGTTAATTTGGTGAAAAATTACATTTTTATATACATTTTCATAACTTTAACTTTATTTATATAACTTAAAATGTAATAATCATTTATAAAAGTATGAACACAAACTTTTTACATAAAGAAAGAACATTTATTTTTTTTAATATATTGTCTCCAAGATAAAAAAGGAAAACAATTAAAATGAAAAAGTTATATCTAGTTATATATAAAGAATATATATATTTTTTAAATACATGAATACAAACATACATACATACAAATAAATGAACAAACAAATGCATAAATAAATAAAAAAACAAGTATAAATTAAATGATATATTTAAAAATTTGCATGAATTCCATTTTCTAATATAGAAAAGCAAACGTCCAACGTGCTCAATCTAAATGCAGAAAGCATCAGTCATTTTGTCCAAATGTCTTTGCCGTGCTGTGTGTGTATTTTCTTCAAGCACAGATGGGTTTGACATAAAAGGTTTATAGACGCAGCTTTATAAAGTTTACTGACACTGTTACTGCCAACTGAGCCTGTCAGTTACATAGAGATGCAGCTAAACATTCACCATGAAGTCTTTCAACAGAAAGAGTGAAAGAAGCCACATCGGCATGAAAGGGAATCCATGATCTGGCTGATCTGAGTGTCACAGCATGTGTGAGTGTATGTTTGCGACCACCTGCCAACAACACACACACACACACACACACACACACACACACACACACACACACACACACACACACACACACACACACACACACACACACACACCACAGCTGTGACCGGTCACTGTGATTTTGCCAAGTGCAACATGTTCCTGGATCAACATAATGGAAACATAGACCTAACCCTATCCCAACCCCTAAACCTAACCCTATAAGGAAATTATGGCTGGATAAGAGGGGTGTAGAAGCACCCAACTCTTTTTTAAGGCTAAATTGGCATTTCCTGTTAACGTATCAACATAGATGTTGATCCAGGAACATGCAGAACTTGGTGAAATAACATTCACCTTTGTCACCTTTCCCCTCACACTGATCAGTGATTAACCTCTGAAATCAATTATTCATTTATTTTAGTTACCTGCTATTTGTATTACTCTTCTGGGAGTCCATGTATGTTTCACCAACAGTAATGGACGTTATTTTTGGACACAACGTTTCTGTCCAAAATATCCAAAATGTCACATGCAGGTCATGTGACACATAGCCTATAGTATGTAATGACACACCTAAACGGAAATGCAGTGAGTTCATTTTTCTCAGCCGTTTACTATTTTTATACAGAAATGGGAAAAGCAACCAGCATCATCTCAGACAGTTATAAGATATTTGGGTCAATGAGGACAATGAGAAAAGACTAGCAGAGTGGCTGCCAGATGGATAATTGGTGTGCTGAAGTGAGGTGCGGGTGAGCGGTTTGTATTCTGTTTTTGGCACAGGAAGTTTGGAGCGTCGCTCAGCTGGTGTAGCGTTACCGCAGCCTGGAGGCCAAGAGATCGCTGGCCTGACAGAGGAGGCGCTTCTACAACAGCTGTCCCAGAACACAGCCCGCTTCACCTGACCGACCTACAGCGCCAACTCCAGCCCAGTTATCCTACAGCACACCACCAGAGCAGGTAAGTGACACACATCTATACCTGTGAGGTCTGCCATAGAAACCTGTGCTGAGCACACATTACTTTTTATATAAAAGTCACTTTTATTCAGAAAAAATGGTGACTTGGGGCTGTACAAAGTATCACAAAAAATTAAGATAAAATTATGTTTTATATCCCAAACATAAGTGATGCAACGTTTTTTTACAGAGGGAGGAGATAAATAATACAATGTATATGATACAATGTAATAAAATATTTGGTTTTTAGTCAAATACTTCTATTCTTTCAGTGTTCCACCTCTAAAATGACTTTGTTTCCTTTTTTCTGTTTATGTCAAACTTTCCCATCAAACCAGAAACTCTTTTCACAAACAAACCAATTGCAAACGAATACAATGTGTTTGTTTGTCTGCATTTTCCTCAGGAACATCCTGTTTCTCTCTTAAATACGTGATGTCATGGAAGTAAAATGAGCCATTAAATGTTGATTTTATTTAAAGCTAATTGTTATTTCTATACTATAATACTAACAATACACCTTAAAAGAAAATTAAATGGTTTATTTATTGATTTACTTACTTATTTAGCCATTATGTGGCCCATTTAGAAACCCTAACTATCACAATATATTTTAATAATAATAATTGTTGTACTACCTTTAATCATTTTTATTAAAAAAAAGTATTACAATGAAGCGCATTTTGCATTCTTTACCACAATGCCAAAAATATTCACTATTTTATGTAGAATACAAATTCCCCGCAGTTTTCTTATCCTTAAATGTATTTATGTATAGTGTCAAGTTTTGTTAAGTTTTTCCATCAAATATTTATTTCAATATAGCTTCATTTAAATTAATTAATTAAAAGACTATTTGTAATAGTTTATTTTACCAAACCTATATGGTTTAGTGCTTGAAGTTCAGGCCTGAAAGCTGCTGATTTGATCCCAGCAAGGCACACGATATTGTGCACTTAAGACTACTTCAACAGAAAAATTAACAGTATGCATGCAAACTTGATTTTACTCTTTTTTGCACGCCGCATACTAAATCAACAAACAGGTGAAAAACACTCAACCTCAGCTTTCAAAAAACATCCGACTGCATTGAATCAGACTTGACGGGGTTAAGCTAGATGAAGCAGCACAGCTCTGAAAACTCGTCAATTCTGATATCTGGAAAATTCAGAGAATTTGAAACACACATCAAAGACATTAGCAAGGCAGAAAAATAGGTTTGCAATTAACTGCCGCATGGGGCACATAAAATAAAAACATGCAGAGAAAGCAGCCACAATACACAGATGCAATATTAAATCGAATGAAAACAAAGTCAGGGCTGGCGGCACATCAAACAACTCTCTTATCAGCAAAGTCAATTTCACTGATCAAAACTAATTAGTACTGATGCAGGCATTAGGGCAGGACGGTGCTTGCCCAAGACACCCTGTGTCTCTTTCAGTATGCTAATGAAGTCCGGCTCAACGGGCTCGGTGCCTTCGTTAAAGTGGCGAGATTTCATTCCCCTAATCGGATGGGACTCAAGCCAGTATCCAACCGCAAGAGCTGGTAATAATGAGACACTTTTTTTCCTTTATTTTTAAATATATTTTAGCATGTTGAAGTCAGCATGAAATCGTAATTGACCTTGTACGCTTTCTTCAAACAAGTTCCTGTTCCTATTGTGCAGCATTCAAAAAGAAAAAATATTTAACCACCTGGCTTCCTTCTGATACTCACAGCTTACTTTTTTATGATCCAATCAATTCCCATTTAAAGAACTCACCAGTGTATTCTTTCAGCAAAATAAATGTACTCATTACGCCTTTAAAAGGGTCATGAACTGAGAAGCCAAAATCCTCTTGATCTTTTGACATATAAGAGGCCATTGTGCTATAAACAAATCCTGTAAATTTCTTGTTAGTCTAAAGACAGCTTATATTGAAGCCAGGCCAAAACGACAGTTTTTGGAATGTTCTACTCTATGATGTAATAGCGTGGCTAAACCTCACCTCCGCAAAAGAAGATCAACGCCTGCTTCTACATCGCTGCCTATTTAGCCCCGTGCACACCTAGTGTTTATGAAAGAGGCGAACGCGCAGGTCTAAGCAGAAACCAAACGATAGAGATGTCTCCGAAGACACTGTGCAGTGCCAAGTCATGGAAAAACAGTATTTGCATCACCTTCCTTCTGATCCCAAGAGTGGATGAACTTTATTTTTAAATGAAGATCCAGACCGCATATATAAACTTGGCCCTTTGTTCACCTTTTTACCATGGATTTGTTTAAAAACAAGGCACAATTCAACACGGGAGTTTCAGAAAGATTGAAAACTAAAAGACGATGCTGTGCCGACAATATTGAATCCGACAGTAATGCAAGTGTGATAAACCGTTTTCCTTACGTGATCACTATTGCTTGGTCTGTTAAACAGATTTTAAGAGTATTTATGCATTTTGAACCTAAATCACTGCAGCGTCCATCTGTGAAGGACGTAGACTGTCAAACATACACAACTGTAAGCCAATCATAACAGTGGGCCTTTACTTCCAAGTCTACAATCCTCCATGCCTATTTAAACAGAGCGTTCCGATGAGGGGGGTTAAAAACAGGACAGAAACTAGCTACTTCTGAATTTTGATGTTTTGATGCAAAAATCTTAAGGTGACTAGATGTGCCACTTACCAGAGACACATTCTGCAAGGATTTCTGAATTGCTTAAAATAACCAGGTGTTGGTTGTTTGTGCTATCGTTGTATTAGAATCGTTGTTTAGAAATCCTGTGCAGGATTTAGAACATGTCCCCGGGAAGTGGAACGTCTGGTCACCTTATTATAAGTGGACCTCAGAGAATAGTAAAAAAAATAAATAAAAAGGGAGTTCATGACCCCTTTAAAACAACTTTCTGTTTCTGATGACATCACAAAGAACTTTCTGTTTCCAATGACAGCACAAATCCTTTACTTTTCTGCCCCTCGGTTTCAACCACCTGGATTCATTTTGATAATTACAGTCTACTGTTTTCACGTTCCAATCAATTCCTAATTAATGAAACCAAAAACATAATCGTTCATCAAAAAAGCAGATAGGGCTAGAAAACCCAGTTTCATGTTGATTTTATATCGCAAAAAAGTGCCATGGTTAGCCTACGCAGATTGATCTAACCTTTAATTTTTGATTTTCCTCTAACTAGGGCTTGTGTTCCGAACTGTTCCTTCTGTGAGAGATTTGAAAGCAAAGGATCGTTTGACTTTACCATCAACCCCAAAATGGACTAATAATGACATCGATTCAAAACCACTATCATCAACCAGCAGCCGTCGATTAAAAAAGACAATTCTGAGAAAAGCAACAATGAAGGACGTGTGTAGGGATAAAACATACTGATAAAAAATGTATAGTCTGAATTCACTGTAAGTCGCTTTGGATAAAAGCGTCTGCTAAATGCATAAATGTATAATGTAAATGTAGTGGCTTTAGGCTGGTGCAACGGACATACAGCATCATAAAGTCCTTGGGGCTTTTCCTAGTGCAACTAATTGTGCTATCAAACAGTTCCCTGCTGCCTACCTCGGCTGACCGGTGGTCTGCAGACACTCCAGCAGGTAATCAAATGTAATTAAGCCCCCTGGCTTGCACACTGGCAGAGGGCACTGAGACTAACAGCGCTATGGGTCGCTAGCGTGGCAGTTCCCCTGCTGCTAGCGTGCGCCAGAGGCGCACTAAAGGGGGAAGAAATTAAGGTAGGAGGCATAGGGAGGAGAACGGCAGGCTAATGATTGATACAGGTTGTAATCAGGGTGGAGAGGGGAACGAGGAGGCAGGAGACGACACTCTAATGCTAATGATGCCTTGCTGGGTTACTCTATCGCAACTTCATAGTTAGTGAGAGGATGAGACATTGTTTAGCGTCTGGTTTTCTGCGAGCAGCTGGCTAGACTAATTTGCTGCATATTACATAGCAAAAGAGAAGCACAGAAAAAATAGATATTGACTGCGGTTGCACTCAAAGGACAACTGAATAAAAACGAAATTAATTCGGATGCACCCAATCTTGCAGAATCAAAGAGCGATGTGTATAAATAAGCAGCCGAGCAGGGGTAGAGAAATGAGTTCTCTTTGGAGCTAGTCTCCAAACCCCTTCATTAAACATCATGACATGCTCGTACCGTTGAATAAAGCTTTGCAAATCGAGCAGCACTGTGAGCAAAGAAACGGTAATGCCTAGGGCAACAGCATTCAAATATGAAATATCGTCACAGAGACCTACCGGGCTTCTGAGTAATAGCTGAACAACTGGCGTTCTTTAAATGTTGATTTTCAATTAGCCACTGTTAAGACAATTTTTTATTAATCCAAATTCATATAAATCACAAGTCCCAGTGAACAGGTCTGTGGTGGCCCTGCCAGCGCACGGCCCTTGAGAATTTGCTCATTGGCAAAATGTTGGCCCTTTAGCACTGGCCCTGCACGGGCAGTCATCCCTTAGCCCCCAGCAAGCCATCACTAGGCCCACACAGGGCCCACACTATTAATCTACAACAGTGGCGCCCAACCCTGGTCCTGGAGATCCACCTTCCTGCAGAGTTCAGGCTGGGCACTCCTGATCTACAACAATACATCTGTTTCTGTATCAATACTGTCCAGCTACTATAACTTAAGTCTTTGGGGAAAGCAGTAAATATACATCTGAAATGGATGCAGTCACCACATAACTAATGTCTGTATTGTCAAAAATGTACAGTAGTCAAAGGGATTTCAAATCAATGTATTAAATACAAAATAGAAAACATTAAATACAGCTACATACAACCAAAAATGTAAATACACAAAAGAAACAAGCAAACAAAGCAATATAAAGGCCATGCATAAGTAACATCTCTGCAAAAAAACTAAAAACAAATCCTTACTTTAGACTGGGCTTGAAATGACACATTTCCCAACCAGGACACAGCATAATATGCTTAGCAGGTGAGCCATGCTGCATGTAAATGTAGTATAGAAAATGTAGTAATATTTTTATAGTAAATACTATAGTGTTTGTGAAACATACTATAGTGAAGGTACTATAGTAAATTGTGTGGGAGGGGGGAATACTATAGAAATTTAAAGTACATTTAACATAATTAATAATTAATAATTCCTTGCATTTATA
The DNA here is from genome assembly GCA_003573665.1 of Oxygymnocypris stewartii. Classification (NCBI taxonomy): domain Eukaryota; kingdom Metazoa; phylum Chordata; class Actinopteri; order Cypriniformes; family Cyprinidae; genus Oxygymnocypris; species Oxygymnocypris stewartii. The sequence goes on along the minus strand of QVTF01019827.1, from coordinate 1,333,725 downwards.
TAGCGCTTTTCTGTGTACTCAAAGCGCTTTACAAAAAAGAGGGGAATCTCCTCATCCACCACCAATGTGCAGCATAGAAAATGTAGTAAGACAATTCAAGTAAACAATATAGTGTTTTTTATCCATACTATAGTAAAAGATACTACAGTCAATTGTACTAAGTGAACCATAGGTTGCTATGGGGTGCAAAAATCACATTCCAAGGCATCTGACATGACTAAGGGGGTGTTTAAATGACATTGTATTCAACTAAAAATGGAAAAAACATTAGCAAAATTTTGTTGTGGAAAAGGTCTATTGTCTGTTTTCAGTAGTATGGTAGATATGTGAAGCTTTCAATTGATCAGTGCCCCAAAATCACATGACCAGCGTGAACCCATTGTGAAATCTGCATGGGGAAATGGTTCGCCCTCACGCAAAATTCCAGATCGTGTGGATTCCTATTGAAAGGACTTAACTTCTTGCTATGAATTTACTTGTTAGCTAAGCAGAGAGCCTCAGTGCAGGAGAGCAGCTCCACAGTTAGTAGGAGGTGGTCAGTTATGATTGTGTTTGCTGTAATATAATAACTATTCATGAAAGGAAGATGAAGACAAATTTGTAAAACAAATAACAATGATTCTAATGAATACTGAGACATGGTAAAGGAACGGCTACATTCAAGACGTCCAAGTTTAAGCCACCCTCTCCTTTCTCCCCTCCAGCACATCAATGGAAATCATTGGTTGTCTTAGAAAGGTGTCAGAGGAAAGCTATTTATCCACGTTTTAAGAAAAAAAGAAGAAGTCTCCGTGCCTTGAATTCCAACTGCCACCTCTAGTCCGGTGGTGGAGACATTTTATTGACTGAAAAGGATATACTCTACAAAGAGAAGACTTGAGAACATCAGGGCTTGTAGGAAAGTCAGGCACTGATACAATTAATTTGGCCGTCTGCTGTTTGGTTGCCACAGTGGCACGTTGAGTCTACTACTGACAAAATTAGCACAACTTCACTATTTAGACACTGTCAGGTCTGGCGAGTCTAATTGGAAAGTTTCTGCATGCTTCTTAACCCAGCGGTGTAAACAGTGGAGCGGTGAGAGAGTAGTTTATCCTAGTCACACATTTTTTACAACCTTTAGGGTTTTTTGCTATTCACAGTGGTTTTTTTTAAGAATATCACAGCAGTAAACTAATCAGTGCTTCTCAAATCATTGGGTTGAGAAAAAAAAACTATATAAATCCTTTAAAATCCAGTTTAAACCACACGTGCCAAGTTCTTAGAAATGTAATCTTTTTAGTCTGTACTGGTTTTTATATGGCTTTGAAAACATTACATTTCAAGAAGAATGTCTAGAATGTATATTTTTTATTATTATAATTATTATATTTTTTGGAGGGGACTCTGTAGGTTGGGCCACATGGCTGTAATTTGTTAAATGGAAGAATGACTGTAAGATAAAAAAGAAGATTTTATAATGTTTATTTAAAAAAAATAACAGTCAACATGCCTAAAATATTTGTTTTTCTTCATAATGGGATCCAGTTAGTTACTTTTAGTTTTTGAAAAAAAAAAAAAAAAAAAAACATTATGCCTAATATATGTATAATTTAATTAGAGCCCGAGCACCTTATTGGAATTGCTTCGTTTATTCTTCTTCTTCGCTAAAGTGAATTGCATTTTTGAGGGCCTAAACATGATCCAAACCTCATGAAACTTTACACACGGGTCAGAACTGGTGAATATGTACATCTGATATGGGTTTCAGAAGTGGGTCTGGCAAAATGGCTCGATAGCACCACCTATAAATTTTCAAAAGAGTGCACCTCGAGCTACATTTAACGTACATGCACGAAAATCGGTACACACGTGTAACACACCATTACCTAAAAAAAAGTATCTTGGTATGAAAATGTACATCTGATATGGGTTTCAGAAGTGGGTCTGGCAAAATGGCTCAATAGCGCCACCTATAAAATTTCAAAAGTGTGCGCCTCGAGCTACGTTTTACATAATTGCACGAAAATCGGTACACACGTGTAACACACCATTACCTAAAAAAAAGTATCTTGGTACGAAAATGTACATCTGATATGGGTTTCAGAAGTGGATCTGGCAAAATGGCTCGATAGTGCCACCTATACATTTTCAAAAGAGTGCACATCGAGCTATGTTTTACATACATGCACGGAAATCGGTACGCACACCCTTATCTACAAAAAAAGTATCTTGGTACGAAATCCTAAACCCAACAGGAAGTACGTTATTTTGAATTTACTGTATGATTTTTGAGCAGTTTTGCAATTTCCATGCCTCGTACTTTGACAAACTCCTACAGTTTTAATCAAATCGTCTTCAAATTTGCTGAGTGTAATCATAAGGCCTTTGCAATGCTAAATTATGAAGATCTTGAGTTTTTGTCAAGGGGCGTGTCCCTGGCATCCTAACAAAATTTGATGTTTCGCTATGAAACAGGAAGTTGTTGTAACTCAGGCTAGAAATGTCCAATCTGCCCCAAACTTCACATGTTTGATAGGAGTTCAGCCCTGAACACATACCCGTATTCAGATATATTTATAGTGCCACCTGCTGGCAAAATTAAGTGACATGTTTGACACGGTTATGGACTCCTAAGAGCATATAAAAAAATATCAGCACATTTTAAATAGGCTGGCAAGATGCTAGAAACATACTAAACCAAGCTAGCAACACTTGGCTAAGTGCTAAAGCATGCTATTAATGCAGTGAAACAGGAAGTTGCTGTAACTCAAGCATGCAGTGTTCAAGCTGCCCCAAATTTAACAAGTTTGATAAGAGTCCTGTCCTGTACACTTCTACATGCCCATATTAATTTATAGTCATAGCGCCACCTGCTGGCAACAGGAAGTGGCATGTTTAAAACTGTGATGCACTATTTGCAACACAGCAGAATATGCCATTGTGTGCTAAACATGCAATAACTATGCTCAAACATGCTAGCAAAAATTATGTTACTAAACTGATGGCGGCGCACAGTGATGCAGCGGCTACTCGAGCTTCCGGGACTAAGCCCTATCATAATAGTTTTGAGGCTGTTTTCAGCACTAGTTTAGCACTAAATTTGCGTATAAAGTATAGCCCAACCGAAATAATGGTCATCATGGATAGTTCGGTTATCACAATCTCACCAAAGCTGAAATCCGCACTTGGAAGACAGCGGCTTCTGAGGACAACGGAGTGGTGCAGTAGACAGGGAGCAGCGGGGAAGAGGAAATGATGTGCCCGGAGACAAAAGAGGGGGAAGCGGGCAGGCACGTTGGCTCAGTTAAAGGCTTGCAGGCCGCCGATTCCAACTCTCTTTTTGGCCAATGTCCGCTCTTTGGATAACAAAGTGGACCTGTTACGTCTGAGGCTGAGTGTCTCCATAGAGATGAGGAACTGTGCTGTTCTCTGCCTCACGGAAACCTGGCTAAATTACAACATGCCGGACTCAGCCTTCCAGATTGACGGCCTAAAGCTTTTCCGGGCGGACCGTGACCATCGGTCGGGGAAAACACGGGGAGGAGGACTCTGTGTGTACGTGAATGAAGGTTGGTGTACAAACTGTGGACTGGTAAAAAGTTATTGCTCTGAAGCGATAGAACTTATGACAGTGAAATGTCGGCCGTACTACCTGCCACGGGAGTTTACTGCGGTGTTTATCACCATTGTTTACATCACGCCGGGTGCCAATGCTAATGCTAACGAAGCGCTACAGGAGTTACATGAAACCATCAGCTCGCTGCAGATTAAGCACCCGGAGGCGTTTTACGTGGTTGCGGGAGACTTTAATCACGTGAAACTGAAGGATACTCTGCCCAGTTTTTACCAGCATGTCACCATTCCCACACGGGGAGATAATACTCTGGACTGTGTGTACACTAACATCCACGGTGCATACAGGGCTCTTCCTCGCCCCCATCTTGGCTTCTCCGACCATATCTCCATCCTGTTAGCACCAGCTTACCGCCCTCTGCTGAAACGGATCAGGCCAACAAAAAAGATTGTCACTGTGTGGCCTAGTGATGCAGCCTCTGTGCTCCAGGACTGCTTTCAGTGCACAGATTGGCAGGTCTTTAGAGACGCAGCTACGTGTGAGGGAGAGGTGGACCTGGAGGAATACACTTCCTCCGTCCTTGGCTTCATTTCCAAGTGTGCTGATGATGTCGCCATCACCAGGACAGTAACATACTTTCCAAACCAGAAACCCTGGCTGAATGCTGAGGTGAGAGCTCTGCTGAAAGCTAGGGATGCTGCGTTCAGGGCAGGTGAGGCATCAGCACTGAAAGTGGCGAGGAAAGAACTGACGGCAGGCATCGCAAGGGCTAAAGCCACATACGCTCTGAAGATTCAGGGGCACTTTACCTCCAACGAGCCCCGGAGCATGTGGAAGGGAATTAAGTGCATCATGGACTATAACACCAGGGATGCACAATGCCCAAGGGAACCCTCTTTACCAGATGCACCACTCAATAGGTTCTACACTCGCTTCGAGGATCCTGACCCCCCCCCGCATTAGACTTATACCACCATTTGGTGACACACCCCTCAGTGTGTCCACAGCTGATGTGAGGAGGACCCTTAAAGGAATTAACCCCCGCAAAGCTGCAGGCCCCGATAACATCCCGGGGCGGGTACTGAGGGACTGTGCACACCAGCTGTCTGAGGTGTTTACAGACATCTTTAACACTTCACTGTCACTGGCATCCGTCCCCACCTGTTTAAAGACTGCCACCATTGTCCCCGTCCCAAAGTGCTCCACAGTGACAGGCCTGAATGACTTTCGACCCATAGCCCTAACCCCGGTAGTCATGAAGTGCTTCGAGAGGTTGGTCATGGCCCACATCAAAGATTCCATCGACGTCACTGTGGACTCCCACCAGTATGCCTACAAGAAAAACCGCTCCACGGATGACGCCATTTCATCAGTGGTTCACACAGCCCTCACCCACCTGGAGAGCAAAAACTCCTATGTTCGTCTGCTCTTCCTGGACTTCTCCTCGGCTTTTAATACCATCATCCCACAGACCCTGGTTCAGAAGCTATCCTCCCTTGGTCTGAGTCCTACACTGGGGAATTGGGTCCTGGATTTCCTGACCAATAGACCTCAGACTGTCAGGATCCACAACACCATCTCCTCCTCCATCACCCTCAGCACTGGCTCGCCACAGGGCTGTGTGCTGAGCCCCCTCCTGTTCACTCTGCTGACGTATGACTGCTCGGCGAGACACCCTAGCTGCCATATAGTGACGTTTACGGATGACACAGCAGTAGTGGGACGCATCACTGACAATGATGAGTCAAAATACAGAGAGGAGGTGGAACACCTGATGCAGTGGTGCAGAGGGAACAACCTCTGCATCAATGTGAAGAAGACCAAGGAGATGGTGGTGGACTTCAGAAGAGACAGGCGCCCTCCTCCTCCCTTGTACATCGGAGGAGTAGCTGTGGAAGTGGTTTCTAGTTTCAGGTATCTGGGTGTGTATATAACAGAGGACCTTACCTGGAGAACCAACACCACCCGGCTGGTTAGGAAGGCCCACCAGCGTCTCTACTTCCTCAGGAAGTTGCGCCGAGCTGGACTTGGGAGCCCAGTCTTGAGGAGCTTCTATCACTGCGCGGTGGAGAGTGTCCTCTGCACCTGTATCACTGTGTGGCACGGCAGCTGTACTGCTGCTGAGAGGAAGGCTCTGCAGAGGGTTGTAAGGGTAGCACAGAGGACTGTGGGGAGCAGGCTTCCTACCATCACAGACCTTTATACAGCACGATGTAGGGGGAGGGCCCTCCACCTCATAAAGGACTCCACTCACCCCGCACACGGACTCTTTCAACTCCTCCCCTCAGGCAGGTGGCTGAGGAGTATCCGGAGTAAGATCACCAGGCTCAGGAACAGCTTCTTTCCTGAAGCTGTTAGACTGTTGAACTTTAGCCATGCTCTGTAGGCACTCCCTCTCCTCTTCCAAACACGCGCATGTGCACAAACACATACACACTGACCTGCACTACAGACATTTTATCCACCTTAAGTGCAATACTTTTATTTATTATAGGTGTAATATTATGGATCACCTCTTTTGAACTACTTCCTCTTGCTTTTTAACCGGGACCTGAGTCCTAATTTCGTATCATAACATGAAAATGTGAGCTGGTATGACAATAAAGAATCCTTGAATCCTTGAACACTTACTAAGTGCTAAAGCATGCTATTAATACTATGAAAAGGGAAGTTGTTATAGCTCATGCATCCAATACCCAATCTGCCCCAAAGATTCCTGGCCTGAACACATCTTAAGGCCAATATTTAAGTTATAATCATACCGCCACCTGCTGGCAACTGGACATTTCTTGTTTTACATTAACTTAAATTTAAACTTAATTTCCGATCTGTCCCAAACTTCACATGTTTGGAAAGAGTCCTGTCCTGAAGACATCTACATGCCAATATTCAGTTATAATCATGGCGCCACCTGTTGGCAGCTGCAAATGTGTCATATATAAATTACTTCGACATTTATCCTTGACATTGGACATTTTCCTATATTTAACACTTTAAAAGTATATTACCCTCTGTTCGCTGTTTTCCTATGGCCACGTGATGGCGGTGAGCCCAGTTGCGAGGGCCCTTTCATTGCTGCTTGCAGCTTTAATTATTATTTTTTGTTGTCCTTCAAAGTGATATCCAGCTAGTTATACCACCCTGATCCTGATTTTACTTTCTTGCTTACTTTTGTTTTATATATTATTATATATATATATATATATATATATATATATATATACACACACATTCCAACATTTTAATTTATTTAATTTTATAAGTTTAAATTCCAATAATGGGGGGTGGGGTTAAATCACTGTTTAAAATGTTACAATTAAAAATGTCATCACTAGGTGTATGCAAATCATTGTAGGTATGAATTTTCATGGTGTACAGAGCAGAAAATTCTCTTTGTCAATAATTGGAATCTTTTCTGGGAGCGTCCTAGGCTATTTCGTGCTGATGGCCTGCACCCCAGCAGACTCGGTGCGGAACTCCTGTCGGACAACATCACCAGGACGCTACGCTCTATCTGACTAGTAAGCCAATTCTCCAATAACAGCTATAATGACTTTTGTTCTACCCACTTAAATGATAAAGGTACTTGCAGTGTCCAATCTATACAGACTGTGTCTGTTCCCCGAATATTGAGTTCAAAATATAAATTTAATGCAGGATCTAGAACAAATCTGATCGTGATTAAACCAGAAAAATGCTAAATAAATGAACAAAAAAGAATTTTTAAAACTTGGGCTCCTAAATATCCGATCACTCACACCGAAAGCAGTTATTGTAAATTAAATAATCACAGATAATAGTTTTGATGTACTCTGTCTGACTGAAACCTGGCTTAAAACAAATGATTATTTTGGTCTAAATGAATCTACTCCACCAAGCTACTGTTATAAGCACGAGCCTCGTGAGACCGGTCGTGGCGGCGGTGTCGCAACAATATATAGTGATATTCTCAATGTTACTCAGAAAACAGGATACAGGTTTGACTCATTCGAAATACTTATGCTCAATGTTAAACTGTCAGATAAGCAAAATAAATCTGTCCTATCTCTTGCTCTGGCTACTGTGTATAGACCGCCAGGGCCATATACAGATTTTCTAAAAGAATTTGCAGATTTCCTCTCAGACCTATTGGTTACTGTTGATAAAGCACTAATTGTTGGAGATTTTAACATTCACTTTGATAATACAAATGATGCGTTAGGACTTGCGTTTACTGACCTAATAAACTCTTTTGGTGTCAAGCAAAATGTCACCGGGCCCACGCATCGTTTTAATCATACGCTAGATTTAATAATATCGCATGGAATTGATCTAACTGATATAGATATCATACCTCAAAGTGATGATGTTACTGACCATTTCCTTGTATCGTGCATGCTGCATATTACTGATATTAACTATATGGCTCCGCGTTATCGCCCAGGCAGAATTATTATTCCAGCCACTAAAGACAGATTCACAAATAACCTGCCTGATTTATCTCAACTGCTCTGTGTACCCATAAATACAGATGAACTAGACACAATTACTAGCAACATGGGAACTATTTTCTCCAATACGTTAGAAACTGTTGCACCCATCAAATTAAAAAAGGTTAGAGAAAAACGTGCTGCGCCATGGTACAACAGTTATACCCATTCTCTCAAGAAAGAAACTCGTATTCTTGAGCGCAAATGGAGAAAAAGTAACTTGGAAGTCTTTAGAATTGCGTGGAAAAACAGTATGTCCAGCTATAGACAGGCTCTAAAAACTGCAAGAACCGAGTATATCCGCAAACTCATAGATAATCACCATAACAATCCAAGGTTTTTATTTAGCACAGTGGCTAGATTAACAAATAAACAGATGTCACCCGATCTAAATATTCCCTCACAGTTTAATAGTAATGACTTTATGAATTTCTTTACTGATAAAATATATAACATTAGAAATACAATAACAAACGTAGATTCTACAGCGTCTAGTACTTCAGCATCATTCATCGCACCCAAAGAAAAACTGCAGTGCTTTACAACTATAGGACAGGATGAGCTAAATAAACTTATCACTGCATCTAAACCAACAACATGTTTATTAGATCCTGTACCAACTAAACTATTGAAAGAGTTGTTACCTGTTGCAGAACAACCGCTTCTCAATATTATTAACTCATTGTTATCTTTAGGTCACGTCCCAAAACCATTTAAGCTGGCAGTTATTAAGCCTCTTATTAAGAAACCAAAATTAGATCCTTGTGAACTGGCAAATTACAGGCCCATTTCAAATCTTCCGTTTATGTCGAAAATATTAGAAAAAGTAGTGTCTGCTCAATTGTGCTCCTTTTTGCAAAAAAATGATATCTATGAAGAATTTCAGTCAGGTTTCAGGCCCCGCCATAGCACAGAAACTGCACTTGTTAAAATTACAAATGACTTGCTTCTTGCGTCAGACAAAGGCTGTATCTCATTGCTAGTTTTACTTGATCTTAGTGCTGCGTTCAACACTATAGATCATGACATACTGATAGATCGCTTACAAAACTATACAGGTGTTCAAGGGCAGGCTCTAAGATGGTTTAGATCCTACCTGTCCGATCGCTACCACTTTGTTTATTTAAACGGGGAGTCATCTCAATTATCACCAGTAAAGTATGGAGTACCACAAGGATCTGTCCTCGGCCCTCTATTATTTTCATTATATATGCTGCCCCTTGGTAATATTATTAGAAAATACGGGATTAGTTTCCATTGTTATGCTGATGACACTCAACTATATATCTCAACAAAACCAGATGAAACTTCTAAACTATCTAAGCTAACGGAGTGTGTTAAAAATATAAAAGATTGGATGACCAGTAATTTTCTCCTATTAAATTCAGATAAGACCGAGATATTACTTATTGGACCTAAAAACAGTACACAGAATCTCTTGGATTACAATTTGCAACTAGACGGATGTAATGTTACTTCCTCTACAGTTAAAAATCTGGGTGTTATATTAGACAGCAACCTATCTTTTGAAAATCATATTTCCAATGTTACAAAAACAGCATTCTTCCATCTTAGAAACATTTCCAAGCTACGGAACATGTTAAGTGTTTCTGATGCAGAAAAGTTAGTTCATGCATTCATGACCTCTAGACTGGACTATTGTAATGCACTGCTAGGTGGTTGTCCTGCATCTTCAATAAACAAGCTACAGATAGTACAAAATGCTGCCGCTAGAGTCCTTACCAGGTCAAGAAAATATGACCATATTACTCCAATTTTACAGTCTCTGCACTGGCTACCTATTAAGTTTCGTATCAGTTACAAAATATTATTACTTGCCTATAAGGCCCTAAATGATTTAGCTCCTGCGTACCTAACTAATCTTCTATCACGCTACAATCCAACCCGCTCCCTTAGGTCGCAAAACTCTGGACTCTTGGTAGTACCTAGGATAGCAAAGTCCACAAAAGGAGGTAGAACTTTTTCATATCTGGCTCCTAAACTCTGGAATAGCCTTCCTGAAAACGTTCGGGGTTCAGACACACTCTCTCTGTTTAAATCTAGATTAAAGACGCATCTCTTTAGCCAAGCATTCATATAATGCATCTCACAATCTTGTACTGCCAGTCTATCTGAACAAATGCACATTATTATGCTTTAGCTTGGGTTATACTGATAATTTCATCCAGGGTTATTCCTGGATGGAGCAGCTGCTACGCTAATTGTCTTACTGTTTCTATGTTACTGCCACGGGATTAACATCCCGTGGTAGTTAGGAATTACACAAGCTTCAGTCTGGATCCTACCCTTAAACGATAGAGATGACCGAACACCTGAGAAGAGACGATGACAACCCCTCCGAGGACCTCCGAGATGAGCCCCAGAGACAGATCTCCAGTGAGGACCTCGTCACCTAGACATCCATCGGGGAAAGACCCCTGGAACCAGTGGACCACTTACACTCTGACTTTGCTGCAGTTGGAACAAACTACTGATTCGTCTGGCCGGAGGGGAACTGGCCCCCCGACTGAGCCTGGTTTCTCCCAAGGTTTTTTCTCCATTCTGTCACCGATGGAGTTTTCGTTCCTTGCCGCTGTCGCCTCTGGCTTGCTCAGTTGGGGACACTTCATTTCCAGCACAATCATCGACTTGATTGCACAGATATTATTTAAACTGAACTAAGCTGGACAATGCCATTACTAAATTCAATAATGAAATGCATTCAGCAGATAATTGAGTGTTAAATCCTGTCATTTTACATTATTGACAAAATTTGCCTATTTTGATATTGTGCAGTGCTTTGTTACAATTTGTATTGTTAAAGGCGCTATATAAATAAAGGTGACTTGACTTGACTTGACTTGAATTCGATTGTAATGAATAAATTCATTGATCAGGACTAAATAAATAAGTAATCTCCCCCATTCTCAAAAATCATGAATGATCAAAAAAGATGCGCAGTAAAAGAAAATGTGGCCCAGATTAGGTTAGCTACAGGTTCTTCATATAAGAGTTTAAACTTAAATATTTTTTTTTGTTTGCTTTAATACAGTAAACTATTTTATTTCAGTTCAGGCAAGGTTAAGAAAACAATTCCAAGAAACAAATAATTAATTTATGTGATAACCAAGAGCATTTACTGAACAAATTGCAATCCTGCAATTAAACTTTCAATGCCAGGAAATATTACCATACTAATGAATGTAAACTGAATGTGGCAAATGCTACCTATTGTTGCTTCTCTATACAATAAATGCTAATGCATCCTGTTGGTGTGCAATCATTATATTGTACATTCCACTTTGCCCTTCACCTTTTTGAATACTTTTACATACAGCTGCATCACAAAAATGAGACACTTGCATATCTACATACAGATCAGCTTGACGAGTGCATCAATCAACAAATGTCTCACTCTATAAAATATAATAATTATATGAAAATTAGACAGTTAGGGGGCTGTTTTGCCATCACAGATGTATTTTAAACTATTAGACAAAAAAACTAAAACAAGGTAATAGTCATCTAGAAGAGGAGATGAGAGAAGAGTGGAGATTTTCCGATTCCAAGTGCAAGAACAACCCCTAAAGGAAGCCATTGTAGATCAGTGAGCTGTGCCACGGAGTCAACTTAAATGAAAACAAAAGTGAATTATCTCAACCTTGGAGTCGCAATGATGCCAGACCATCTCTTGAGCTCTATTGATCTATTTGCTGCTGTACACTGGCCTCTGAGGTACTTTCATTACAGTAAATGCTGCATCCTAGCTTATCTTCTGCCATTTTCCTTCTCACCATCATTTCATTGTTTTGCCAAGCTTTGATTGTAAAAGAAAACTGACAGATGATGGGGAAGATCACAGAGAATCGAAATACTTTTTGGTTTTTGCTCATTCATAAAGAATATGTTTGAAAATTTGGCTCATACATCATTCACATATTAGCAGTCATTATCTGTGTCTGTGGAAGACAAAATAAGATATTTAAATTAGGTATTTAGTAAATGAAGTCCAAACAACAATGATGGACAACTAGATAAGTAAAGTTTGTGAACAAACATTGAAAGTTTGAAGCAGTTGTAAAAGCATAAAGTTTGAAAGTTTAGATAGATATCTGTTGATAACATGTTGCTAGCATGTTTTAGCATGTTGGAAGCATGTTTTTAGCATGACTAGCATGTTTTATTTAGCATTTATTGCTAGCATGATTGTCATTTTAACATGATGGGCATGTTTTAGCATGCTAAGAACAGTTTGCTAACATTCTGTTAGCTTGGTTTTGGTAATTCAACTTTATTAAAATACACTACTGTTTAAACTGTTTTTGAAATAAGTATTTTTTCTGCTGACCAGAGCTGCATTTATTTGAACAAAAATACAATGAAATTTTAACATTGGGAAATACTATTACAATTAAAAAATTTAATACAAAATGTAAAACAAGTGTTCTACTGTAATACATGTTAAAATTTAACTTATTTCTGTGAATGCTGAATTTTCATCATCATTACTCCAGTCTTCAGAATCATATGACCTTCAGAAATCATTCTAATTTAATGATTTGCTGCTCAATACATATTTTGGATTATTATAAGTATTTAAAACAGTTGTGCTGCTTCATGTGTTTGTGGAAAACCATGATACATTTTATTTTTCAGGATTCTTAATTTATTTTTACTTTAACTTTTTGTAACCCCCACCCTCCCCCTAACACTTAGATGTACAATGGATAGCCGTTCTACACAATAAACTTGAATATAATAAAGTAAAACATTTTAAAAATAATAAAAAACTTCCATTACTGTGTCAAGCTGCACAGGTATAAATGTCTAGTCTGTTGAATGCCCTGCTGTGAGATTATATCTACTTTTTTATGCTATGATAACATGTAATTCAATTAAGTCATTTAGAGATCTCATGCTTCACTCGAAGACTTCAAGCATGTGATTTCTTCCTGAACATGGAAACATATTCCCTTAAATTGTGCTATTGAAGAACACGAAGGCAACTGTGAAACCCAACAGGATTTTGCGCCTCAAAAAGCACAATTCCCCGTCTGCTGGCACCTGCTGATTTCATGCATTTATTATTAGAGCTGAAATTTGATAGACGCTATCAGGGGATGACAAACCAACAACATGAAAAAGGGAATGGGGTCATCTTGCCAGGCGCCCAAGCATACAAACCTGAATATCATTTGGATGTTAATTGAAATTAACTACCTATGATGTGGCCCAATGTTTAGAAGATAAATCATTTTATGAGAAAATTAGTTTTTTTTATCATCATATGCATTCGTACAGGTGAGGGACTGAAAATATAGCTACAGTATGTTAGATGACTCATAAATCAAAATATACCATATAAATAGCAAGTAATAATTTCAGTGAGTCATGCAGGAATAAATCATGTCAAATCTTCTGACATTAATATTGTATTAATGTACTCTCCTCTCACATGGGTGCTGGTAACAAATTATGGAAGGATCATTTTAGCCTTGGCCTGCCACATGTGCTTTAAAAGGCTGAGCAGTTATGCTCGTATGGGAAATTTTAATTTACAAATTACAGTTTCGAGTCTGGCTTTCAACCTTTTATAAATCCATTCTGTTGTCTTTTTACTAACATTTCCTCTGTACTATACATTTTAATGCAAAGGCTAAAAGACCAAATAATAACATACGTTTTTTTTTTTTAAGAGTTGCTTTTACACTTTAATTTGGTCAAGTCTAGAAAATAAAAATTCTATAATAATAATAATACTGAATCTATTTTTGAAATATACCAAAACTCTAGAAAATTGTAAATTATGTATATATAATAATAAATAAATAAATACATTTTAGACAGGTTTCTCACCAGGCTATAAATTATATGAATACATTAAAATACATATATACATACATATATATATATATATATATATATATATATGTAAATTATTATAAAACAACAATCTACACATACAAATTAAGGTGGAAAGAACAATTTTATATTGAACAAGATTGTAATAATGACCGATTATAATAATGGCTCTATACTATAGATATATTAGAGCAATATTTGAATCATTAGATTTATTTTACAGTACTTTTTTGTTACTGTTTTACAGTAAAAAATGGAGTACTTACTGTAGTTTTTCCATAAATACTGTATGTATATTTAATAATAATAATAAGTTAAATGTTCAAAATCTTAATCTTGAAACATCATTAACAACATAAAAGTCATTATTGTCATTACTTTTGTCAAAATAAGTAAAGAGCTCATCGCTAAAATACGCGTATCACAACATAAAGGCGTATATTTTGGAAATTATATTTAACATCCTTCAGCTTCTTGAAAAGCATCAATAATCCAAATATACGTATGCAATAATATGTATTAATGCGATTTTTGGGTAAAAAGTGAACATATCATTGATATAGATGCCTTAGAAAGCCCCATTATACTGCATGCAGCATTCTAGGTTTAAGCTGGTGTAGGTGAAATGATTTTAACGTCGATAAAATTGCATGTTCAAAAAGCAAAAAGTAAATGAACTCCGTCACCTTAACTTTCTCCACAATCCATAACAAATGCAAAAGTGTCAGCAGTACTAGGTCTGACTAAAGTAAACCTCAAGAGAGACTCTGGTGTGACACGTTGACGTCGTCGCTTTAGGCTGAGCCTTGATTGACGTGCATTGATCAACTGCAACCAAAAAAATAAAGTTTGCCCTCAATATCACAATTTTCTAGTGTTCTCTTTCCCCTAACGGCAAATTATGGTCTCCTAAGATGAATTTATACACCACAAAATGTAAATGTGCACACACGCGAAAGGTCACTTGTTACATCATGAAAGTCTACATTTACATCCGAGAGGAGGCTGAGAGGCGGTATATTCCATATTCCGTCTCCACAGATGCTGGAAGGGCATGACGGAGGAGGTTTAGCACCGGGGGATTCATTACGATCCATCCTCAGCCGGCATATGCAAGGAAAAGAAAAAATAATAATGTTGACCACAAAAGACAATTATCTGAAAATGGAGGAATATTAGGCGTTAACTCACCATTGTGAGTCGAATCCAATCCTCAGGTGTTTAATTTGAGTGCTGGAAGTGCATTTGAGGCTTTGAATGCCAGTCCTCTTCCGCAGAAAACACAAAGGGAGGAATCGCTATGGCCTTGAAATGGCGTGTTTGAGTTCATGCTTATGGAAAAAGCCTTTATTCCACGCCTCATATTCTTCTTTTTGTTCTGGTCATGATGAGTTATGCTATACCACAAGCTTTGTTAGAGATAATGATGTCTTATTAAAGGGTACTTCTATTTTTCACGCTAGGTTAAGTAGCTCTCTTCTCATAAGATGTGGACTTCATGATTTCAGCTTTGCGGAGTAAATCAGCCGTTTTAAAATTAAATTAGTAAAACTAATGAACATTCTGAGAATTTATACACTTATGAGGTACCATTGTATTTTTGTATGTAGCTACATGTAGAAAAGTTGGTAGAAACGTAGCGAAAATACACACCCTTGGGTCATCCGAGATGTAGATGAGTTTGTTTCTTCATCAGATTTGGAGAAATGCAGCATTACATCACTTGCTCACCAATGCATGCTCTGCAGTGAATGGGTGCCATCAGAATGAGAGTCCAAACAGCTGATAAAAAACATCTCAAAATCATGCAAGTTTTTATTTCAAAGGATGTTGATTAATAAACTGGTGTTATGTGGATTATTTGTTGGAATATTGTTTTATCTTTTATCAGCTGTTTGGACTCTCATTCTGACGGCACCCATTTACTGCAGAGGATCCATTGGTGAGCAAAAGCACCTACATTAGACAGATACAATACTTCTATGAATCATGTTGAAGTAGATAATGAATATCATTATTTTGAGGGGCAATTGTTCACCATAGCAACCAAACAACCAGATATGACCACATATATAATTACCTAAAAATTGGACAAATAATTTACTCGAGGGGTGCAAATGATATTGTTTTTTGGATATCAAATACTATTTCTATTTGGCCTTTGACCCAGAAACTGTGCAAACATCAAAAGAAACTGAAACATTAATTTACATTAGAGCGAGAAAAAAAAACAACAACAAGGAAAGTGGACTTTGCCTCCTCATTTCAGGAGTTCAGAAACCCACTCCATGCGACTGATGTGTTTGTACCCCTGTAAGCATGACTTCTTCCTCAAATCAAAGACCTGCTGCAGCACCTTTACATGTCACCTTTCACAAAAAGGCCATCCAAGATGTAGGTGACTTTTTTTGTCTTCACCAGAACAGTGAAGAAGATTTTTAGCTGAAACCGTTGTCTTTGGTGATTTATAAAATGAAAGCCAATGGCGACTGTCTTTATGAGAGTCATAAGAGGCATATACACAAAATGTGAAGATATATTGAGGTCTTATGAAAAGTAGGGCTGCAACAAACGATTATTTTGATTGTCGATATATCTAACAATTATTAGAACGATTAATCAACTAATCGACAATTATTTCACTGATCAATCAGCAGACTTTGATTGATTATTTAGCTTTTGCAATTAGTTAAATTATTATAGCTAGAAATATTCTAACTAATAAGTAAAGGTATCGCTTCAGAATTTGAAAATAAGATTATTAAATTAATTTATACAATAACACATAAGTGATAAGATGTTTTGTTTTTGGATAAACTATTTTATTCCAACATAATCTCTCTTAAAGGTCCCATATTGTTCACCTTTCTGGAGTTTTATTTTAGGTGTTGATGTCCTTAAGAATATATATATATCTGCGGTATAAATACCAAAAACAATGTCATTATATTTTTACAGCTCTTTTCTCAGGAGCTCTGCTGAAAACAGATCGATTTGGCCTGTCTAATTAATATCCATGAGCCTCTCTTCTGATTTGCCTGTTGTTTTCTGAGTGACGCATGCTAGGCCAACCACAGGTAACTGGGGTAGTGTAGGGCCGACGTCGTAATTACTTCACAGCGCTAGCTGCAAAAGAAAGGGACAACTGAAGGCGGCCCATTCAAACCAGAGCAGATTTGGCTAAGTTACATAAGGAGCTTAAAATATCATCTTGTTGTGATGTCAGACGTAATACAGAAAATTTGAAATTTGATCGTGAACCTGCTGCCACTGCCAGACAAAAAAAACAACAACAGCTGTGGTTTAACGTGATAAAACGAGGGGACTGGGCAGAAACGATCATCAAACATGATCGCGTTTGCAGCACACACTTCTTATCAGAAAAAGGTTCATTAAAGTATTGTCTTTTGTTGTTATGGGTGCGTCTGAAGATTTCTTGCATCTCACGACTATGCTGTGAATTAAATAATGTCTGTGTGCATGTATATAAAACAACAAAGTGACAATTTATATATAATCATATGTAATTGTATATATAGTGTTGTGATTAATTATGGCTTGAATAATAATGTAGCTGTAAAATAGTTGCCAATAGTTGTTCTTTATCATGACTAGATAGACACGGTGAGTTTGTCTTTGCTATACGTTAGGCGTGATCCACCTCATAGTAACAGTCCTGTCAGATCATCCATCCTTTGAGTGTGAGAGTGTAACGTTACAGGTCGGCCGATCTGGGTTTGTCTGTTAAAGTGAACCTTTTCGACATGTTTCCGTGTTGTTGTTGATCAGCAATGACATGGACTCGATGCTGCTTGGGGGTTTGGCAAAATAATGGTGGGCGGTGCTCGGGATGGTGACTGAAGACGGTGACTGAGTAGTTCTGACATCACATTTTTACGGAAGTCACAAGGGCTCGTGAAAAAGCACAGCTAATTTATGCAGATTGTGTGCACTTTACTGTGGACTGACTGTTTTGGAACTAATATGATAGTTACATAGCCCCTAGATCTCCGTTATCATGAAAAAAGCCAAGAAATGTCAGTTTGGACAATATGGGACCCTTAAAATTCCTTATAGGGTTATTATAATCAAAATAGTCCTGAGCTTTGATCGCCACAAACATAACTATCACTTTAATGAAATAATATGTTTTCACACTAATCATTCAAAAGATATTATAATTATCTAACTCCACACTGGAGAGCTGCTTTTATAACAGAAAATCAAGTTTCAATTCTAACTGAAAGAGACACTGACTGGTTTTTAATGTTTAATATTGTAAAGCTGCTTGATTTGAGGCTATTTCATAAAGTTTTATCTAAATAAACGTGACGTGGCTGGAGTTTACTAAAGTACTGAACTGCAGAGCTTGTGCATTCATCCACATCGCTGTAATCAGATGCATTCTTAACTGCTGCTTTCTCACCCGCTGTCAGATTTTGTTGTGTTTATTCCGTTATTTAGAGGAAAGCGCACAGCATTTACATGGTTCAGCTGCATTTGCGCTCTGGAGCACTCTGTCTTATTCTCTAGAATTGTATGCAAGAGGGCTGAATTACTGTTTTGCGCTACAGTGCCACACTGGTAAAACCCCACTATTAATATAATTACTCAACAAAACATGATAACATGAAACATGAAACATGAAAAAAAAATGATAATAATATGTATATATATATGTATATATGGAAGGGATCGGTCTGTGCAAGAAACTGAAAATTTCTGACGTAATCCGTAGCTTCAGGCAACAGGAAATCTGATAATTTAAATAAAAAAAATTATTAACCCGTTCGTTTACATAATCACACTAGGACGTCACTTATAAACAATTATATCATATTCTTAAAGCACCCAATAATGATGTGGAACATTGATGTTTCACATGACTAAAGCATATAAAGTAAATAAACTAGCCTTAATCAACCCAAAATTGAACAAAAACCATTGTAAACCATAAAAACCTTCATTTTTTCCCTTCATTCAAGCAAGCGCATATCAGTGGCTTATCGGCATTCGGTCCAAATTTGAACGGTTTCATCAGTTCAGTGACTGTTGGAGCAACTGGAGCACAGAATGATCTGACAAAAACTGGCATCATATGATCATATCTGCCATTCGAGTGATTGTGGAACATCTGAAAGTGAGTTTTGATTGAGCAACTTGTAGATCTGTTCTGCTTGAATGGATAGTTCACCCAAAAAAATAAAAAAAATGCTGTGATAATTAACTTGCCCTCATTACCTTTGTTCAGGTTTGGAACACAAATTAAGGTACTTTTATTATTAAATCCGAGAACTCTCAGACCCTGCATAGACAGCAACACAACTTCAATGTTCCCAGATCCAGAAACATAGCAAGGATATCGATAAAATAGTCAATGTGACATCTGGTGTTCAATCTTAATTTTAGGAAGCTAGGAAAATAGTTTTTGTGCGCAAAGAAAAAAAAAACACAAGGCCGTTGACTTGTGTTGCTGTCCATGGAGGCTCAGAGAGCTCTCAGATTTCATCAAAAAGATCTGAATTTGTGTTCCGAAGATGAACGAAGGTCTTACAGGTTTGTAACGACATGGGGGTGATAGACAGAATTTTCAATTGTCGGTGAACAAACCCTTTAAGCTGTGAACTGTTTCAGAAGGTTCAGTCCAATTTGGTAAAGTGGTTCAACAAGTTCATCAAAATGATTCGTTCGCAAACTGAACCTCACTTCAGACCATTTGCCTGAGGCTTTGGATTACAGGTAATAATGTTGTAAATAATGTTAATTTTCTTGCAAAGACCGATTTTTTTTTTGCTTCATAAGACCTCAATATATTGTCAGGATTCACTGGTTTTATTTGTATGTTCCTTGATATGATTTCTGACTCCCAAAGTGAGGGAAGTCACTGATTTTTAGTTTATGAATCACCAGCAACCACATTTTCAGGTAAAAATCTTTTTAGTAAAAATATTATTATTATTTCATGGATATTTAGATTTTCTTTTTCAAGTGGTCCTTACTTGGCCTCATATGGCTCAATTCAAAACCAAACATTACCATGCCTACCATTGCAAGCATATTTTCAAAAGCATCAGTCTTAATATGATGCAGTGTGCTATTGATTCTGCTTTGATCTGCCATAGCAGAGCGGAAAATCTGGGCCGACATGAACACAGACAGCCATATCAAAAGAATAAACAAAATAAAGTGTTTCAGTTTCTTATGACGGCCAAACGGCTGCTCTAAACCACTGGGAGATATTGCTGTCGGTTGTGTGCCTTATACACATCCAATGAGATGGAGAATTGCCAGGCAGGGAGAAACTGCAAAGAGAGGGAAGCAATTCACCCCACCGGTCTTGTCCCATTTGAGGACGTGTCGTCGGGTTTGACAGGGGAGAGGTGATTTGGTCTTCTGCTATGAGCTGCAGAGTGGCACAGACTCCTGTAATAGTCTTCAGACACACTGACATTGCCCGTTCATCTGGATCCTGCCGCACTATTCCTCATAAGCAGACCTGCATTGAAGCCACATTAATTGCCTGGAAATTTATGCAAACGTCCAACAGCAGTCATTGGAGTTCTTTGCATCCATTGCACTGTTCATTTATTAATATTAGCGCATGTACAGCCATTCAGCAGATTTTTCAGCTATAATCAGTGGGAAAAAAATATGTGAAGTGTGCAGATTTTGTTTGGGACAATTTATATGCTTGGAAAGTGGGGCAAAATGTGTCAGTGGGTGAACCGTGTCATATTAATCACAGTTTTTGTCATGTGAACCTACATTTAGAAAAAGACCATCATATAAACAGGAATCCAACTGAAAGATGCACATGAAAAAAAGTGAAAAGCAATTTTCAGCTAAAAAATAAATTAAATCTATGCACGACAAGTGAAAAACTGACATGGATTTTATGTCAAAGCATATACAGGAAATGCAGGAAATGCTATTACCATTGGTCTCAACGGAAAAGCTTAGGGCATATTTCTTCTAAGAAATTCCAAGCAAGTGTTGGCAAATAAAATGATCACATTGAGTAAATATGTATTGAGGATGCTAGCCTTACAAGGTCTGTGAAACTGCAAGAGCAAAATAATACACTTTTTGTATTTCCCTCAAACCTTGATATGTGGAATATGGAATAATAATGTCTTAGTTTGCTCATTTTTCTTTTTTCTGGTGGTTCAAAAGATGTGAGTAATTTTGATTAAAAAAAATTGTTCAGATTCAGTCACTCGCGGTTTCATTTAGCAAAACATCACAGCAATCATTACACCTCAAAACACCAACTTATGTATAAAATGATTCAGATTTATTTAGTGCATCATCACAACATCCATTGAGACTCATTACTATATGTATATATATATATTTTTTAAACTGGTTCAGATTTATTCACTTTTTTAACACATAATTACAGCATTTATTTAATATAAAACACCTGCTATATTTTATAAACTACAACCCAAATTCCGGAAATGTTGGGACATTTTTTAATTTGATACAATGAAAACTAAAAGACTTTCAAATCACATGAGCCAATATTTTATTCACAATAGAACATAGAGAACATTACAAATGTTTAAATGGAGAAATTTTTACACTTTTCTCCACTATAGTAGCCTATTTTAAATTTGATGCCTGCTACAGGTCTCAAAAACGTTAGCACAGGGCAACAAATGGCTGAAAAGCAAGACAATTTGAACAGATTCAGCTGGGAGAGCATCTAGAAACAAATTAAGTTAATTGACATCAGGTCTGTAACATGATTAGCTACAAAAGGGATGTCTTAGAAGTAAAGATGGGCAGAGGCTCTCCAATCTGTGAACGAGTGTGTAAAAAGATTGTTGAATACTTTAACCTGTTAGCCAGCACTCCCCATTTTGGGATTTTGGGACTCACAGTTGAAAAAGATGTACCAAACTTAAAATTACAAAAGGTGCTGGCTTCAGTGTGCTACACACACAATGTTGATGTCTTTTCAAAGAAGACCCTTTGGGCTTTACTATCCATCAGCCAGAGTTGACAATGGTCAAAAAGTTATAAACTTACAGAGACTGAAGTGCGTTGAAAAAAGTGTTCCACACTGAATTAAAAAATATTAATAATTGTATTTCATATAAAAAAACATTAAATAAGTCCTGGAGCAGTCCAGAAAAGCAATGGGTTGAAAGTCACATGTCTCATGAGTTTATATTTCACATCTGAAGAAGATACCATGAAAAATGAGATTCCTCTTCGGGAACTTCGAGCTGCGTTCGAAGGACGCTCGGGAACGCCTTCAGCGTAACTGGCTCTGACTAAAGGTAAAATCTGTCCATGAATGGGCGAGACGTCACGGGCGAGGTGACGTAATGACCAGCTGGTATAAAAGCACATGCAGTGAAACCGGCGTCAGCTTTCTGTCATTCAGTTAGCGCTCTGTGTCTCTGTGAAACTTTTTGTGTTGTCTGTCCCAAAAAAGAAAAGCATGCCTAAAAGTCAGTTTAAGGCATAGCACAAAGGCGAGAAAAGGGAATCACATCACAAGCAGTGTGTTCCTCCCTGCGTACGCTATTTATGCGCAGGTGACACACAGCTTGTGTGTGGTTTGCTTGGGAGCGAGGCATGCGGAGGCTGCTCTCGAGGGGGCTGATTGGCCGCACTGTGAGAGCCTCCCTCTATGTTTGCTTTGCTCCCGAAAGGCCCTCTTCTCCAAAGAGGGTTGGTTCATAATCTTTCCCTGAGGCACAGGCCCCGCTTCTGCTGAGGTGGAGCGGCGGCAGCCCTCGTGGGGTTCACAGCGTGATCTGATGGAGGGATCGGTGAGGAGCGAGTCTCTATCTCCATCTCCACCTATTAGATCCGATGACCGCTCCCCGGGATTGGAAGCCCGCCAGGCGGATACTTCCCCTCGGGCAGCGGCCGCGGCGTTTCTCTTGTCTTCTTCCGTGGAAGGTGACGCGGGAGACCCTGGGGAAATCACCCCTTCTCTTTTGCCCGAGTATTTGGAGCTGGTGGAGAGGATCACACGTGCCGTGGCCAAGCTGAATCTCGACTGGCTAGCCGAACGCTTTATCGAACTGCAGAGAGGCATATTAGATGAATGCTTTCTGTGGGTTAAAATGTCACCTTCACCTTCCAAGCAAACCCTCAATCAGTGGATCGTGGATGCCATAAACATTTCCTACAAGTCCTCTGGCCTCCCCTCGCCGATGGGAGTCAAGGCTCATTCCACTAGGAATGTGGCGGCCTCCAAGACCTTCTTCGCTGGTGTCCCATTGCAGGACCTCTGCAATGCTGCGGGATGGTTTTGTGGACGAAAATGCCTTGTTGATGTCAGAGGTCAGAGGGGAATGGGTAGACTGGGTAGAGATGATAGAAAGGCAACAGTAACTCAAATAACCACTCGTTACAACCAAGGTATGCAGAATACCATCTCTGAACACACAACATGTCGAGCCCTGAAACAAATGGGCTACAGTGGCAGAAGACCACACCGGGTGCCATTCTGTCAGCTAAGAACAGGAAACAGAGGCTACAATTCACACAGGCTCACCAAAATTGGACAATTGAAGATTTAAAAAGCATGGTCTAATCTGATGAGTCTCGATTTCTGCTGCGACATTCAGTTGACAGGGTCAGAATTTGGCATAAAGAACATGAAAGCATGGATCCATCCTGCCTTGTCTCAAAGGTTTAGGCCGGTGGTGGTGGTGCAATGGTGTGGGGGATATTTTCTTGGCACACTTTGCGCCCCTTAGTACCAATTGATCATCGTTTAAATGCCACAGCCTACCTGAGTATTGTTGCTGACCATGTTCATCCCTTTAGGACTACAGTGTACCCATCTTCTGATGGCTACTTCCAGCAGGATAATGCACTATGTCACAAAGCTCAAATCATCTCAGACTGGTTCCTTGAACATGACAATGAGTTCACTTTACTCAAATGGCCTCCCCATTCACCAGATCTCAATCCAATAGAGTACATTTGGGATGTTGTGGAATGGGAGATTCACATCATGGATATGCAGCCGACAAATCTGCAAAACTGCGTGATGCTATCATGTCAATATGGACCAAAATCTCTGAGGAATGTTTCTAACACCTTGTTGAATCTATGCTATGAAGAATTAGTGCAGTTCTGAAGGCAAAAGTGAATCCAATCCAGTACTAGCAAGGTGTACCAGTGCTAGCCAGTGAGTGTATAGTTTAATATATAATATTATAACTTATGTACTTATGTAAAATAGCCTATTTGTTGTAGAGTGAGGGAAATTAAATACTGTAGGCTATAATTTACATTTACCAGTAGTTTAATATTATAAAATATAATATTATAAAATTACATAAATTAATGTAGCTTAATTGTTTGCAATTACAATGTTAACGTGCTTTTAGAGTAAAATCAATTTCTTAACACGAATAATCAAGATTCGTTTAGACTCAAAACACATGAACTGATTCAGATTAATTTACTGATTCGTTTAGCGCATCATCTCAGCATTCGTTTAGACTCAAAACACCAACTCAACTACATGATTCAGATTAGTTCACTGATTAATATATCGTTTCATCACAGCATTTGTTCGGACTCAATCCACATACTCAAGCAGTTAAGGGGCAAATTTGCTCAGCAGGATTCTTCAGTCAATTATAAATATTTTGCACGGCCTGACGTATAACATCCTATAATCATTGAAGGCAAGAAAAACCAAAAGAAATCAAAAAGAAGAAAGAAAGAAAGAAGAAATTTCACTGAACATAGAAGCTGAAGAAAAAAAAAAAATAATGACACAGCAGGTAACAAAACCATCATTATTTCAGCAAATACATGTGTTGACGCTTGTAAAAAAAATGACACAAGTCACCTTTAGCACATGCTTTGTTCGGTTTATAGGAGGCAAACAAACAGTACAGAAAAATGCAGGATGGGGCAGTTTTGCCTCTTGTACATGGGAATTCAACCAGGTAAACAAAGAGTTAGGGAGAGAGGATATGTGTATTTATAAATGTCTCTGCATAATGTACAGTGCTTACCCACCGTCTTAATAATAGTGCAAATCGTGAGAAGCAGGTCCTTGACTGCACTGTGGGTGAAATGAGTCACAAAATGGAGGCTGTTGAATGCAACACACACACACACACTTAAGGCTACAGTGCATCTACTCTCAGAAGACTCTCTATTCATATGTGAAGTATGGTTCAACTAGGAAGACAATACAATAATTTTGTGAACTATGCTCTTGTACCTTCAAACGAAGCATGCTAACCACATAAATAACTGGTCTGAAACACTCTGAATAGGCAACAACTCAATAACAGTAAGACGACTCTCTTGACAATTGATTAATTTGGCAATACAACTACAACTCATTCCAATCAGAATTGACCTGGTCTTCTTTTGTACACTTGACAGCTGGTTAGGCTGGGAGACCAACTTAGAGTGGTTTAAGATGATTTTGCCAGCAGAATATCATTGGCATTTGTATCAGTACTGTAAAGCCAACTAAACGAAAATACAGATAAGAGTACACTGCATAAAACCTTCTTTATTATCCAGTCTTGTAAAATATCAAAATATTTCTAAAGCAAAATAAACTTACCTGATAAGCAACACTGTGTAAGGCCAGGGTGCCGTAAAGGGGGAAGTTTAGAATGATTCCAAGGGCCTGACGTGGCAGAGGGGGCCATGAACACAATTTCTATATTTCTATTGTGGAATATTAGTATTCTATTAGTAGCATTTAAATAAAAAAATCTGGGTGGTTGTTCCACATGACATTTTACAACCTGAAATTAACCTTGCCTTGCCAAAAAAGTAAAATAATCTGATATCTTAGAAGATTTTATTTTGGGTCTAGAAGGATCCTCTCTCTCTTTGTTTTGCATGAATATGCATGTCTGCATACACACACACACACACATATACATATATATATATATATATATATATATATATATATATTAGTGGTATGCATGTGTGTTGCACCATATTACTTTTATTTGTCAGGAAAATTAACATTTGTGACCCTGGACCACAAAACCAGTCTTAAGTTCGAAATTGAGATGTATACAACATCTAAATAAATACGGTTTCCATTGATGTTTGGTTTGTTAGGATATGACAATATTTGGCCGAGATACAACTATTTGAAAATCGAGAATCTGAGGGTGCAAAAAATCTAAAAATTGAGAAAAGATGTCCAAATGAATTACTTTGCAATGCATAATACTAATAAAAAAATGAAGTTTTGATATATTTACGGTAGGAAATTTACAAAATATCTCAGTGGAACATGATATTTACTTAATATCCTAATGATTTTTGGCATAAAATAAAAATCTTCAAGGGTCTGTCAGGGGCCTATTTCTTTCAATGCATGATTCTGCATAATGGTTGCACCACATGATTTTCATTTTATTTTATTTAGTTAAATATTTTAACAAAACTGATTACATTTTTTTCTAAGAAATAATTTAGTTTATGCAAAACTACTTTTATCGTCTTCCTGCCAGCCTGACAAACTATCACAATTAATTTGGATTTGGAAATTGAATGGATGTTCATCATTTAAAAAAAAATTTTGTTCAAGTCATTATACATAAATACATGTTTTTTTTTATAAATGTATGAATATATTAACAGATCTGAAATAAAAGTGCCTCAGAAACAAAAATTAAAATGAGTGAATCTCTTTTAATTCCTAGTCAAAACAACATGCAACAAGCCACGCTAGGTTTTGCAGCAGAGTCAACATCAGCGGTACAATCGCACATTACTGAGGAGCTGGAGAGAAGAAAATGAGAGTAGAGTTGCTCTACAGGCACTCTATTCCCTTATTTCATTAAACTGGCTAATGAAGCCTCTAGTGACCATGTGTGCTCTCTGGAGAAGCAAATTTATCTTCATGTGTTCCTGACGCGCCGGGGGATACGCATGAAGAGTACTTGTTTTTGGTAATGCAAAATACTGTACAATAAACTTCGCTTCCGCTTGGCCTTGAGCAATCGTTGTGAATTTAGTTTGCAGTTTTTACGTGTCTTGATTACATCTACATATGTTAAAACATCGGTGGCTCACCATACGTCTTCGTTGTCCCGGGATGAACCCCTATAGCCAAATTGGGCTCAAATTACCCATAGCCACAATGGCAGCAAAAGTTCCCCCTAATGTGTTTCCTGACAATAGAACGAAAGACCGAAAAAGGGAGTGAAAGAGAGTGGAGGTGACAAATGAGCACCTTAGGAGCGATGATTTCATGAATTTTAAAAGCAGGTGTGCTGCCCGGAGGGGAAGTGAAGGGTTGGGGCTTTGTGACATACATCAGAGGTGGTGCCTGACCTTCCCCGGCCTGAGTGATGGATGTTACGGCTTAAGAGCTGCTGGCGGCTTCAGATTGTGGTTGCACATCCGTTTGAGTCGCGTTCCTTGGTCTCATCGGGCCAAATGCACCTTTGCCCAAAAAATTCTGGATCTTTCTAAAGGAGAAGGACTCCTGGGGGGAGATGTGGTAATCTCAAGGTGTAGTAATGTGTTAAGATGATAAACGACAGAATGTGTCAATAAGACAGATACCTCAGAAATGAGAAACTGGAGCTGAACTGTGCTTTATTTCTAGTCTCGGCAAATGGAATTATGACATTTATCGAATAAACCCTTAACCCTAAGAATTAAATGAGGTGTGGAACTCATACCATTGTGCTCCGAACATGAATGAGGGCTCTGAAAGGTATGATATTACTTTTCCAAACAAATAAACAAACAATTCTTGTCTCTTGGAAAATAAACTAAAAATAAATAAATACCATAGACTTGAGGAGTTTATTGAGGTTCAGTGAGGGTTGTGGCCAAAATCCAGTCATTTCAATAGGAATCCACACAAATAGGTGAAAAATTCCCATTCATATTTCACAATGGGTTCAAGTTGGTTGCGCAGATTTGCCGCGTTGACCAACTGAAAGCTGCTTGGTTTGAAAGTGATTTTTATGTGTGCTGTGCTTCATACATCGCTACACTACTGACACTATTTTGACACTCTAGTTCCCTGTTTAAAACTGTAAAGCTGCTTTGACACAATCTACATTTTAAAAAGTGCTGTATAAATATTGGTGACTTGACTTGACAATAGACCTATTTTGACTGCAAAATTTTTCTAATGTGATGCACACTAAAGGAAGATCCTGAGCCATATATACAGACCAGAATATCATATAGGAAATAGTTTTGATTTGAACTTGTAAACCACCCTAGCAACCATCTAGATCACCCTAGCAACTGCAACACTCTTGAATCTGGCAGTAATATTTTTGGTCACCATTAGAAAATGTTACAAATATAGTAAAAACAAAGATTAGTGAGCAGAAGTAGATACTTTATAAATTGACAAGATATGGAATAACAGTGCGAATAAGGCTGGAAATTGAAGGCTAGCCAATCAGGAGTAATTTTTATTTTTACGGATTACAATTATCATCTACGCAGCTTTTATGAGCTCATATTAAATTAGGGACTGTTGAGTACTATTATTATTATTATTATTATTATTATGTGCCTCTCCAGTCTTTCTCCAGACTCCAGACCATGATTTCCAAATGAAATGCAAAATGTACTTTTATCTGAAAAGAGGACTTTGTAGCACTGAGCAACAGTTATTTTTTTCTCCTTAGCCCAGCTAAGATGCTTCTGACAATGTTTCTGTTTCATTCATGATTAGAGCTTACCGCTAATGAAAGTCAAAAATAAGTATCTTAAAATATTAGAAAATGTATATTTGAGTTTCAATAAATTAACACCCATACAGTATTCTACAGTATAAATCTCTTGTTCTTTGAAACCACAATAATGGGGAACACTGCTGACTTGGCAATGGTCCAGAAGATGATAATTGACACCCTCCACAAAGAGAGTAAGTCACAGAGGGTCATTACTGAAAGGGGTGGCTGTTCAAGGAGTGCTGTATCAAAGCATATTAAATGCAAAGTTGACTGGAAGCAATTGGGAAGGAGAATGTGCTCAAGCAACAGGGATGACCGCGAGCTTGAGAATACTGTCAAGCAAAGCTGATTCAAACACTTGGGAGAGCTTCACAAGGAGTGAACTGAAGCTGGAGTCAGTGCATCAAGAGTCACCACGCTCAGACATCTTCAGGGAAAGGGCTACCAAGCCACTTCTGAAACAGAAACATCGTCAGAAGCATCTTACCTGGGAAAATGAGAACATGAACTGGACTGTTGCTCAGTGGTCCAAAGTCCTCTTTTCAGCTGAAAGTAAATTTTGCATTTCATTTGGAAATCAAGGTAAGTCCAGTGTGAAGTTTCCACAGTCAGTGATGATTTGGGCTGCCATGTCATCTGCTGGTGTTGGTCCACTGTGTTTTCTGAAGTTCACAGTCAACACAGCCATCTACCAGGAGATTTTTGAGTACTTCATACTTCCAACAGGACTTGGCACCTGCCCGCACTGCCAAAGGTACCAAAAGCTGGTTCAATGATTAAATTAATAAATTACAGTTGCTCTTGTAAAATATTTAAAAGAAATCAGTCACCAAATATGAAAAATACAGTTTTTAATCTCAAACAATATATAGTTTATCAAGATTGCTTTAGGTTCAGACTAAGATATTACTGTTTAAAACATGTACTGGCAAGTGGGCACGTGACAATTAACAGGTTTAAGCAACAAATCAGTATATTAGAATGATTTCTGAAGGATCATGTGACACTGAAGACTGGAGAAATGATGCAGAAAATTCAGCTTAATCATCATACGAATAAAGCAAAAAAAGAGTTACTTTACTATTTTAGCTGTTTTACTGTTTGTACTACATTTTCATTAAATAAATGCAGCCTTGGTGAGCATAAATTACTTTTAAAATCAAAGTAAAAAGAATAAAAAAAATAAAAATAAAATTACCAATCCCAAACTTTTGAACAGCATTAACATTTATATTGATCATCAAAATATACATATCTGTGTATATTATTATATATCTTACATTACTAACCAACAGCCCATATTAAGCCTAAGACATACTGCACAATTTTCAGCTGTCCCAGATGAAAGATTGGCATTGTGAAACAATCGTGGCGATTTCTATGATCATGGCTCCTAATCGGTGGTTCTGTGTCGTACAGTGAGAGAGGTTCAAAGACGGCCGTTGTCGCGGTCTTGCAACCGTGATAGCCTACGATACAGAATGATCATCGCACAGTGTGTTTGCTGATACAATCCACGTTTACTGACCAACCAATGCAAATGTGACATAAAATCAATGCGGCATTGTGCTAAAACATAAAACTGCTTACCTCAAGCACTTCCTCTTCCACTTTTTTCAGCACATATAAATAATACAACTGCTATGTGTGATTTATCATACTCTTTTTGATTATGTCACGGCTGGCTCAATAACCCGCGAAAAAGAAGGAGACAACACGTTGGAACATGGTAAACTAAATAAATTACCTTTATTAAAATAAGAGTAAATTAGGAAAACGGGACAAAAACAGCACGAGGAAGGAAGACGAGCTGCCTTGCAACTGAAGGGAACTGCTTAAATCTGCCGGCATCAGCTCCAACTCAGGTGTAAGTCCTCAGCCATAATGACGTCACTCACCCCAACTCCATCCTGCAAAACAAACAAAGAAAAAACAAGCAACCTACCAATATGACCCATACTGGGTTCATAACAGTTTACCACTAGCGCATGGGGATGACGTTTTATTCTTATAAAGGAACGTGCGTCATAGCGTACGAGTCAATAGTACATCATCATACAGTCTACACACAAGTTGTAGCCAAGTTTATTAGATCCACGTCTCACAGTGTGTCATGCGATGATCTTATAGGATTGCTAAAATCCTGCAGTGTGTCTCAGGCTTTAGAAAATACAACAGCCATTTTAGTAAACAACCCTTTCATTCTAATATTCAGCTGGTAGAAAACGGTCAAGTAAACCTAAATTAGATTTTATTGTAGCATAAGATGCACAGTGCACTTGTAATGAAAAACATAACCAGAAATGTTACCAAAATGCACACTATTGCATTTTAAATCAATGCTAAAATGACAGTTTGCTGCTTTAAGCCCCACTCTGAACAGTATCTGCTAGTTTACTGTGGACTCGTGTTAATGGCAGCGCGTGATGTGTTGTGTGACTCTCTGGCCAACGCGACAGCCTCGGGCTAATGGCCCCATCTCAGAGCTGCGCTCAGGGTTATTCGTTATTTTCACATCACAGGGTTATTCATTATTTGTATGCCTCCGCATGCTTCCGCAGTAACAGCATCAGAGATCCACTATCACTCTCACACACTAGTCAGCTAGCATAGCATCACAGTGAAACTAATCTCTCCAGCACACTTCTCTCTCTTCTCTATTCTCGCTCCACCATCACTTTCCATTATTCTAATAACCATCGTGGGTGAAAACAAGAGTAGACGGTGTGAGATTGGGCCCCAAACAACAATCTCAGATCGGCCGTTGTCGTCATCACTGGATTATCGTAAACTGTTTTGGGATTTGATTGTGTCCAGGTTTTTGGAAAGATAAGACTAAATAAGGTGCGGGATGACAAGATCAAGGTCTCCTGCATCAGTGGTGATGTCCCACAGCCTGTAAATCTAAGGATTGAATTTTTGTTAGAAAAGGAAAGCTAGCTTACTGCATACTGAATACTGCATGGTATTCATCTGTTTCAACTGACTATTACTATTGTTTTTTATTTTATCAATTATTCTATCTATGATGTGCTACAACATTTGTCATATGATCTAATTACGGTAATTAGAGGAACCCAGAAATAAAATGAAAAAAATGAAAAAACTTGCGGTGTTATGAAATTATACATTTTATAATTAAAATGTCATTTATTATAATCTAATTTAATAGATTAGAATAATACAAATTATATTTAGATTACAGTTTGCATGATATTAACTATCAATTTTGAATTTATTAGTTTTTTGAGTTTATGGGATTTGTCCAATTAAAATTGTCCAATTTTAATACAAATTTTTTATTTCTCAGAATTGCAAGTTTATATCTCACAGTTTATACCGGATGTTAATATCTCACAATTTTAAGAAAAAAGTTAGAAAAAATAAACAAATTTGTGAAATCTTAAGTTTATATTTATTTTATATTAAATATATGTAATTTAATTTAATTTAGTTATTTTACAGAGTTCAGCTTCCATGCACTGGCCTTTTATTGTATGGGAGGTGTATATATATATATAATTATTGTTTTTTTTTTTGTTTTTTTTAGATGAAAGTGCACACTAAACACAAGAATGCAATTTTATTGAATAAAATATAACTTTTTCCAAAACACATTTTCATATCAAAGCTCAAATAAAATACAAATCAATATTAACTGAAATAAAAGGTATTTCAGCTTATTACAGCTATTGCCTAACATTTTTTGTTATAATTTTGTGTAAGTTGAAGTACTGAAATAAGTAAAACTAAACAAACTAAAAAACTAAACTTTATAAAAACCATATAAACAAATAGTTATTAATGATGAAAATTACTAAAACGAAATAAAATTATAATGAAACAGGAAATATAACAATGTCTAAACAATTAACAGATACTCCAATAGTGTATCAATGATACTAAAATAATACTCGTCTACATACAGAAAAGTTGCATACATTGCACATTACTCAGGGCAGAAGTATTGCAGAACCTGATTTTACCAAGTGCGTTATGTTCCTGGATCAACATCTTTGTTGACCTTGGAACAACATTGTTATTAACCAATCAGATTTGAAGAACAAATTTAGAATTGTTGTGATGTTTAGGCTTACAATCAGTGTTTGTTGCTTGTACATCAGTGTCATTCATCTATCATTTCCTCTGATTTTAGGAATTACTCAGGAACTGACTTAGGAATTTTAGGAATTACTCAAGATTACATTTTTGGATTCAAATCTTGTTCCAGGGTCAACAATATATGTTGATCCAGGAACATAACGCACACCCAGGAACATAACGCATGTGATTCCAAACATAGCCTCTTTCTCTCCAGAGGTTGAATTGTGTTCAGAACAGCACAGAAAACTGTTTGATGGATTCAGAACACATGCATCAAAATGGACCTATTAGCGACAGGATTGTATGCAGGTTGTGTGTTTTACATGAACCCTGTAAAACAGGTTTCCATCACACATTTAGACGTCACATGCTCAGTAATTCCTCTTGGTAGCACACATTTGAGTCAGGTTGTGCTGTGATGTGATGGTAAACTATTTAAAAGGTTTTAGAGAGATGGGATTATCTGAAACCGTTTAATGTGGAGAAAAATCAAGGACAAAAACATGTATATTCTAATAAATACACATTTAAATGAAATGCATACAGTTCAAATATGATTTACAAGGGGTGCCTATACGTGTATATATATATATATATATATATTTATACACACATACATTATATATATAATGGTCGGTCTTTCAAGGTGGCCTGGGGAGGGGAGGTATCCAAAGCACATCAATTGGTCACGGGGGTTCCCCAGGGATCGGATCTTGGACCCCTCCTCTTCTCCACATACACTACATCACTGGGTCCCATCATACAGGCACATGGCTTCTCCTACCATTTCTACGCTCATAACACACAGCTCTATCTCTCATTTCAACCAGATGATCCAACGGTAGCTGCACGGATCTCAGGCTGCCTGGCGGACATCTCGGCATGGATGAAAGAACATCACCTACAGCTCAACCTGGCAAAGACTGAGCTTCTTGTCTTCCCTGTCACTCTAATTCTACAGCATGATTTCACCATCCAGCTAGGTTCATCAACAATTACCCCATCAACTTCAATCAGAAATCTTGGTGTAATCTTTGATGATCAGCTGACCTTCAAAGAGCACATTGCGAAGACTGCTCGATCTTGTAGGTTTGCATTACACAACATCAGAAAGATCAGGCCCTTTCTGACAGAGCATGCTGCACAACTTCTTGTCCAGGCCCTTGTCATTTCTAGACTGGACTACTGCAATGCTCTTCTGGCTGGACTTCCATCAAACACAATCAAACCCCTACAGATGATTCAGAATGCAGCGGCACGACTGGTCTTCAACGAGCCCAAAAGAGCACATGTTACACATGCATAAATGCATAAATGTAAATGTAACTGAAAACTCATCTCTTTCAACACTACTTGACTTCATAAAAAAATAATACTTCCTTCCCTTTTTCTATATCTTAATTTATAACATATATATATATATATATATATATATATGTGTGTGTGTGTTACAGTCAAACAGTTGTTTTAATTTATTTTTTTATTTTTTTATGATTTCATTGTATATATAAATAATTTCACACATTTAAAACTTTCCAACTGAATGATATTCGATTCAAGGAGGGTTCTCGTTATTTAACTCCCTGATCTAACTGAAGTCCTTAATCTCTTTTATTTAATCATTATTACGTTGAAATCCCACTTTAAGCTTGAAGCACTGAAATGCATGTTTGGAATAATTTGGGAGATTTGGTTTCCAGCGCTGGGAAAACATGATTTGCTCACTTGTGTCCACTTCCTGGACTACATTAGCAGATGTTCAGCCTCTCCGGCTTGATATAAACAGCAGAGGAAAGAGAGGGCCGTTGAATCCTTTTCAAAACAAGTCATTAGCTAAACTTGAGCCCAAGTGCCCCTCGGGAAGAAACCCAAGCGAAGCTCACAGACGAACGAGCCCAACATTTTCTGAAGAATCAGACTGATTCATATCATGCACTCTGCTTCTAGAAGCCCATTTGCAGAGCATCACTAAAAAACTCTCTTTCACGACTGCCATCCATAGATCGTATTTTGCTGAAACGAAACATACCCTTTGAAGTGTTCTGTAACCTATATACATGCTGGGAATTATTTTCAGGTCAGAATTCTCTGATCTCATATTAATCATTTGATCACAAAGATCTCTTTACAAGTTTTATTTTGATCAAAGCTTTTCAACTTAAGAACTTGTTGCTTTGTTAATTCATGGGTATCCATAGATGAATGCATGATCCTCCTCAATGCCCTCTCACCACAAATACATAAATATATTAAGAATAAACTAATACCAAATTAAAAATGCTTCAAAGTAAAGGTAATGATAATTGGCCCACGTTTGAGATCACATGGCCAAGGCATATTGAATTACTTCACTTTATCGACATCAATTCTATATAAATCACAGATCAAATGCTGTGAAATTGGTTTTGATTATTTCCCAAAGCTGCCAGCAGTTTGGCAATGAGTGATTCCTCGTGTTTGGTCCTTAAAGGTTGTGTTTCTACTTCAAGTCAGCCAAGTTCACTTTTATAGAAAACTGTCCACAGACAGACAAACGGACAGACAGACAGACAGACAGACAGACAGACAGACAGACAGACAGACAGACAAAGAACAACATATGGACAGACAGACAGACAGACAGACAGACAGACAGACAGACAGACAGACAAAGAACAACATATGGACAGACAGACAGACAGACAGACAGACAGACAGACAGACAGACAGACAAAGAACAACATATGGACAGACAGACAGACAAAAGGACAGACAGACAGACAGAAAGACAGACAAAGAACAACACATGGACAGACAGACAGACAGACAGACAGACAGACATACAAACAAACAAAGAACAAAATATGGACAGACAGACAGAACAACATACTGGGATAAACAAACAAACAAACAAATAACAACATATGGACAGACAGATAGACAGAACAACAGACAAACAGAGACAGACAAATAACAACAGGCAGACAGGACAACAGACAAGGACAATCAAACCAACAAAGAACAACAGACAGACAGACAGACAGACAGACAGACAGACAGACAGACAGACAGACAGACAGACAAAGAACAACAGATTGACAGACAGACAGACAAAGAACAACAGATTGACAGACAGACAGACAAAGAACAACAGATGGACAGACAGACAGAACAACAAACAAAAACCAACAGACAGACAGACAGAACAACAAACAAAAAACAACAGACAGACAGACAGACAGACAGACAAACAAACAAAGAACAACAGACAGACATACAGACAGAGAGAAGGACAGACAGACAAACAAAGAACAACAGATGGACAGACAGACAGAACAATAGACAGGAACAAGCAAACATACAAAGAACAACAGACAAATGGACAGAGAGAAAGACAGACAGACAGACAGACAGAAAAAAAAAGAACAGCAGATGAGCAGACAGACAGACAGAGCAACAGAGAGAGACGGTCAAAGGTGACCAGACAGACAGATACTGTAGAATGACAGAATGACAAACAGGCCAACAGACAGACAAAGAACAACAGGCAGACAGAGACAGACAAACAACCAAAGAAAAACAGACAGCCAGAAAGAGAGGCAAACAAACAAAGAACAACAGATGGAAAGACAGACAAAAACAGAGAACAACAGACAGAGACAGACAAACAGACAGAAAGACAAACATATAGACAAAGAACAACAGACAGACAGAACCAAAAACCGAGACAGACAAAAACAACAGACAGAAAGACAGAGAGAACACCAAATGAACAGAGACAAACAGACAAATAACAACAGACAGATGGATGGAACAACAGATAGAATGTCTGACAGAAAGAACAGACAGGCAGACAGAATGAAATAATGTTAGAATAACAGAGAACAACAGACAGACAGATAAAGGTATATATACTACGATGTGTTTTGACAATTTCTTATTAATTTCACACCTTACTTTTTTTTCTCATTTCACCCCATGAAACAGATCAATAGTTTAAGATCTTGTAAAACGCTCCTTGGTTTGCCACGTTATCATCGAATAAGGATGTCAAAACAACAAGTCAAGAAAAAGCTATGAAGAAAGAACAATCAAAGAAGGTAATTAGTGTGGATAAAAAACACTATCGTTATCTGTGGTAAAGAAAAAACAAAGCATTGCTGACTGAAATAACTTTGGGTCAAATACTGAGAATTGATTAGTTTTGATTAAAGTAGTGAAGCAGGTGAATCCAGTGCTAGTTCAGAAAATGTCCCCTTATGTACTTTCTTAAAAAAACGTTTCTGGTCTTATTGTGAACGATTAATCGGTCCTAAGTGAATTCAAAGAAAGGAACTGCTTGTCTTCATTATATTTCATCAAAATTGAATAATTTGTAAAGGCTTACTAGGCTGCCTGGGCAAGACTGTTTGCTGTTGAGTCAATGTTTTTGCATACGGTTGAAGGCAATTCAGCCTTTCTAAAAGTAGTTATTGCAGTAATATTATGCCAGCTAATGTTAATGTAAAATAAACGAGTTCACGTTAGCATTTATCCAAACGGTTATGACTATGTATAATTGTTTAAATCATATTCAATTAAAATGTCTTCTTTAGGGGCGTGGTTATGACTCCGAGCTAGGCGCACGCTTTTTTGTGAACTCCTGGCATTGTTCGTTTAAATCCTGAATACCATCCTATTTATTCACCGACACGATATTAATTTGTTTTGGTAACTCTTTGCGGCGATTTAAGTCTCAAGATGCCGTCAAGAAAACGCAGAGAAAAGCCAAAACTGAAATCTTCCTCAGTCAGGCAACATGACGACGAAGGGGATGCTAGTAGCATTAGCTCATCAGATACCGTTTGCAGTGCACCTCAGAGAGAAGCAAGTTGTGACAACACCTGCCGAAAGTTAGATGTAATTCAGAAACTGGATCTAATGAGAAGTGATTTTTCCACAAAGTTTGATGGAGTTCTAAACGCGATACAGGATGTCAAAAAGGACATAAGAGACTTCTCCGGGCGCATGGATTTGGCCGAAGAACGTATAAGCAACGTAGAAGACGCGGTGAATTCAGAAAAGAACAAGCTGGAAGATGCAACTAAGCACATTGCTTCTCTCACACGCAAGCTGGATGATCTTGAAAACCGTTCGCGAAGATCGAACCTCAGGCTGGTTAATCTTCCCGAAAAGGTAGAAAATCCAGATGCAGTTGCCTTCCTGGAAAAATGGCTACCTGTAGCGCTAGGCCCCGAAACCTTTCCAACTCCGCCCATCATAGAGAGAGCGCACAGGCTACCTGGTAGGCCACAATCCAGTCGATCTTCTCCTAGGGTGCTAATCATGAAGTTTCTGAACTTTCAAGATAAAACCCGAGTGATGCGTGCGGTCAGGGCTAAAGGTAGAGTAATGTATGGTGAGCAAGAGATCAAGGTTTTCCCTGATTTATCTGCCGAGGTACTTCGCCAAAGAAGACGATTTGACGGTGTTAAACAGCGACTGCGATCCATGAACATAATCTATGGACTAATTTACCCTGCCAAACTACGTCTGACAGTTGATGGACAGACCCGGGAATTTGAGGTTCATACAGGGAATACAGAATACATGTGAAGCATAAAAGACCAGTAGGGAAGTCTTTTCCTTATTCAAAAATGCCCATTCGGAATTATCATCTTTCACGTTTGTTATGCAGATTCCTTGTTTTATGATGGATATAGTATGTTTTTTTTTCCACTGTTTCCATAATGGTTGTAACCAATGCGGTAGTGAATAAGAGACTTGTGACGCACTGTAAATATATTTTCCTTAAAGAGTCCATCTACATAATTGGTAAGATATTTCTAAGGTGAATGTCTATAATTCTACAGAGTGATGCCAGGAGTTGCATATAATAACATTTATTTTATATACATATATATATATAAAAAACAATGTTTTTTTGTTTTTGTTTTGTTTAGCCGATCGCTTAGTTTGCGTTAACTGCTCCCTTTTTGATATTGGATCAGTGTCGGGACATAACTGAGTCCCAAGTTATTAAAACGGGAGGGCAAGGGGATCAGGCTGTCGTGTTCGGGTGGACAGCTAATGTAATTTGTTCATGGCAGGTTTTTGAATTAATGTATTTTTTTGTTTTTTTTGTTAACAATTACTTCTTATTAGAGCAGATCTTCTGGATAACTTCCACCTCAAAATATTACTTAATAAACATTTATATAAAGATGACAAACATATCCCAATTTAGAGAAAATCTCACTAAATAAACTGAAATTCACATCTTGGAATGTTAGAGGGATGATCCAATTGGTTAAGCTTAAACAAGTTATGACAAGGATTAAACAATTGGAATCTTCCATAGTATTTTTGCAAGAGACTCATCTACTCAAAGAGGAACTATTGAAGGTGCAGAGAAGATGGCCAGGTCAAGTCTTGGCTTCATGTTGTTCTTCTCATGCCAGAGGAGTTATGGTCCTGATTCATAAGTCTGCACCCTTCTTAGTAAATAATAGTATTACTGACAAGGCCGGTAGATATTTGATAGTACAGGGAAGCTACATGGGTAAAGCTATTAATTTGGTTAATATTTATGGCCCAAATGAGGATAACCCAATGTTTTTTGAAAATCTTTTTATACTCCTAACCTCTCTTCCTGGTATGGTTATAATAGCAGGTGATTTTAACTGTACTTTGGACCCCCTGCTCGACCGCTCTTCGGGACTGGATAGTTCTCATTCTCAAAGCAGGAAAAAAATTTAAGAATTTATGAAAGATTTAAATTTATGTGACCCCTGGCGAACCCTAAATCCTTCAAAAAAGGAATATTCTTGCTTTTCATCATTGTCTAAATCATCTTCAAGAATAGATTATTTCCTAATTCCAATTTCTATACTAACGAATATAGACAGTTGTATATATGATAGTGCTGTCTTATCAGACCATTGCCCAACTTCATTATTTTATAAGGAGTCAAAGTTAACAAAAGGTTCCTCTAGGTGGCGTCTGCAGCCTCATTGGCTGCAGAACCCTGACTTTATTAAATTTGTTGGTGAACAAATAGACTTGTACTTCACCATGAATACTGATCAGACTTCAGCGACTATTAGATGGGAAGCCTTTAAGGCTTATATTAGGGGCCAAATGATTGGTTATACTAGCTCTAAATCTAATAAATTTAAACAAAATATGATTAATTTAGATACTGAAATTAGAGATTTAGAGAGATTAATAAATATAGATAAATCCGTGCAAAATAAACAAAAGTTATTAGCCCTTAAAGCAGAATATGAACATCTTTCCACATTAAAAGCTGAAAATAGTATATTAAGATTAAAGCAAACCTATTATGATCAAGGTGAAAAACCCACCAAATTATTAGCCTGGCAGCTTAAGAAGTTGACTTCAGAAAGATCCATTAATGAAATTAGGAATGAAAAAGGTGTAATCACAACAGACCCGGGTGAGATTAATGACACTTTTGTCTCATTTTATAATTCTCTATATCAATCTGAAACTCCTACAAACCCCGCTAATCAAAATAACTTTTTAGATGGATTGGACTTTCCTTCTATCACGGAAGAAACAAGGTATGAGCTCGATAAGGAACTGGAATCGGAAGAGGTTGCTAATGCTATTGTTAATATGAGGGGCGGTAAAGCAGCGGGTCCTGATGGACTTCCAATTGACATCTATAAGGAATTTAAAGAGAAACTAATATCTCCTTTACTAGATACTTATGTAGAAGCTTTTCAACAGGGATGTCTCCCTCCTTCAATGAGGAATGCCCTCATAATTCTTATTCTAAAGCCAGGAAAATCTCCTGTGGAATGTGGTTCTTTTAGGCCAATCTCGCTTTTAAATGCAGATGCCAAAATTATTGCTAAAGCATTAGCATCGAGACTCGAGAGGGTTCTACCTCAATTGATACATATAGATCAAAATGGCTTTATTAAAAACCGCCAGTCGTTCCATAATGTTAGAAGAGTTCTTAACCTGGTGCATGCAGGAGAGGGAGCTCCAGATACGGCCATTCTGTCTCTCGATGCCGAAAAGGCATTCGACAGACTAGAGTGGCCGTACTTAATGGAGATACTGGCAAGATTCGGTTTTGGTGACTTTTTCCGCAAATGGATGGATATTCTTTTAGTTGATTCCTTTGCAAGGATACTCACTAACAGTTTAATTTCGCCTTCATTTAAGCTTAGTCGTGGTACTAGACAAGGCTCACCACTCTCTCCTCTACTTTTTGTACTGGCTATGGAACCTCTGGCAATAGCTATAAGATCACACTCTACTATTCGAGGTATTTGTACAGGAGCTTTAGAACATCGCATTGCCCTTTATGCTGATGATGCCATCATATTCCTATCAGAACTGGGGAAGTCTATCCCATCCCTCCTAAAGCTTATTGGCCTGTTTGGCAATTTTTCTGGATTTAAAATAAATAAAGATAAATCTTCAATTATGTTTCTCAATGAACAAGAGAGATTAAATCCTAAAATAAGTCACCCATTTGTAAATGCTGTACATGGTTTTGATTATCTAGGAATTAAAATAACCCCTAAAGTAAGCCTCCTTAGTTCAGCCAATTATGACCCTTTGACGGCTAAATTATCTGAAGATACAACTAGATGGATGACGCTACCTCTTTCTTTGATGGGAAGAATAAACGTTATTAAGATGAATATATTACCCAAATTTCTATATGTTTTTCAATCTCTGCCACTTCCCCCTCCCCCCAATTTTTTTCTAAGAACAAGAAAACTTCTCTCTAATTTTATGTGGAACAACAGGAAGCCAAGACTGAAACTTTCTTTGTTATATCTGCCCTATGAAAGGGGTGGGCTTCAATTACCAACATTTTTTTGGTATTATTGGGCGGCTCAGCTGAGGGCTGCATTGTTTTGGTTCTCTAGTGAAGCCGATGTGCCTTGGTTACATGTTGAAAAACTGACCGCAAAAGGCTTGTCACTTGACAGTTTTTTATACTCAGCACCCCTTAAAGAACTTAGAAAAAGGTCAGATAATCCTTTTGTAAAGAATACTATTGTAATCTGGTACGAAGCCCATAAATATCTTAGAGACCTCCCAGTACTTTCCCGCTTCTCTCCTATCTGGGGAAATGATAATTTCAGCCCAGCTAAAAAAGATATGGGGTTCAAAATGTGGATGAATAAGGGCCTGATCAGAATTAAAGATGTGTATGAAGATAATATACTACAGTCATTTCAAAGTCTTGTTGTGAATTTTCACATACCTCAGAAACACTTTTTTAAGTATCTGCAACTTAGAAGTTTTATTACTACTTGTCTTAAAGGTTCAACACAACTTCCTCCATTGTCAATATTGGAGAATTGTACATTACAAGACTGCTACAGCAAAGGGTGGATAACCCAGTTATATAACATACTAAGAAGTAATCAGAAAGATTTCTCTGAAACTAAAAGACAAGCATGGATCCAAGATATGAATATGGATATTTCAGAAGATGTCTGGAATAAAATTTGTTTAAATGCACAAACGCAAACTTTGAACTCTCGGTTAAGACTTTTACAATATAATTGGGTAATGAGAACATATATAACCCCTGTAAGATTAAATACATTTAACCCTGATATTCCTGATCTATGTTTTAAATGTGGTAAGCTTCAAGGTACATTTTTCCACTGTGTATGGGAATGTGAGGAGGTACAGAAATTTTGGATAGATGTATCCAAATATGTTTCTCAATTTACTTCCTCTCCAATTCCTCTAAATCCTGCACTATGTGTATTGAATATGTATGAAGATGAATGCTCTCTGCCCACTAAGGAAAGAAAACTTGTAAATTTGTGTCTGCTACAAGCTAGACGTTCTATTGCCTGTGCTGGAAAAATACCAAATGCCCTACCATTGGTTTATGGCTGAAAAACTTAGTATCATGTTTGGCTCTTGAAAAACTCACATATATAATAAGAAAGAAACCCTCTGAATTTGATGTTATCTGGAAGGTATTTTTGAACTTTGTTAAAAATGGAGATATTGAAGATGC
Organism: Oxygymnocypris stewartii; assembly: GCA_003573665.1. Classification (NCBI taxonomy): domain Eukaryota; kingdom Metazoa; phylum Chordata; class Actinopteri; order Cypriniformes; family Cyprinidae; genus Oxygymnocypris; species Oxygymnocypris stewartii. The sequence continues at coordinate 1,291,065 of QVTF01019827.1, read as the reverse complement.
TTTAGATGTGTGAAGCTATCGACTGTAAGAAGTGTATTGTATTTATTATAATCTGTTTAACTACATATATTTGGTAATTAAGTAATTTATTTTATTGTTATAGAATATATTTTATTTATTTTTTTATTTTTATTTTATTTTTTCTGCCGGAGGTAATGTAGGGGGGAAGATGTTGAGCTTTTTGTAAACTCTGTAAAAACTCAATAAAGACATGTTATACAAAATGTCTTCTTTAAAACATGTCTCTGCTACATTTAATTTTGTTTATATAATGTTGACATAATGTCGGGAATACCATTTAACAGTCAAATATTTAGATTGTGTTTGTGTGTGTGTATATATATATATGTATATGTTTCCATATGGTTCCTTGGTTTCCAAATGAAATACAAAGCTTGCTCTCATCTGAAAAGAGGACTTTGGACCACTGGGCAACAGTCCAGTTCTTCTCCTTAGCCCAGGTAAGACGCCTCTGATGACAACTGTAGCCAAATTCATTGACACGTCTGTGTGTGGTGGCTCTTGATCCCTTGACCCCAGCCTCAGTCCATTCCTTGTGAAGTTCACCCAAATTCTTGAATTGATTTTGCTTGACAATCCTCATAAGGCTGTGGTTCTCTCGGTTGGTTGTGCATCTTTTTCTTCCACACTTTTTCCTTCCACTCAACTTTCTGTTAACATGCTTGGATACAGCACACAAAACAGCCAGCTTCTTCGGCAATGAATGTTTGTGGCTTACCCTCCTTGTGAAGGGTGTCAATTATTGTATTCTGGACAACTGTCAGATCAGCAATCTTCCCCGTGATTTAGTAGCCTAGTGAACCAAACTGAGAGACCATTTTGAAGGCTCAGGAAACCTTTGCAGGTGTTTTGAGTTGATTAGCTGATTGGCATGTCACCATATTCTAATTTGTTGAGATAGTGAATTGGTGGGTTTTTGTTAAATGTGAGCCAAAATCATCACAATTAAAAGAACCAAAGACTTAAACTACTTGCACCTGTACATACATACCTACCTACCGACCTACATACATAAGAATTGAGACTGTAAAGACAAAAATATTTGCATCCATATATTACACCAATATGTTCCATTCATAATAATAAATTTTAGTCTACCAAATAAACATTTACATTTACATTTAGCAGACGCTTTTATCCAAAGCGACTTACAATTGGGGAATACATAAAGCGATTAATCTTGAAGAGGCAAACATACAGAGGAAGTGCCAATAACACCAAGTCTCAGGCATTGTTAAACTTGTATATTTAAACGTAAGCAAATATAAAAATAAATGAATTGAGACTTTAAAGACATTTTTTTGCATCCATATACCACGATAGATTGACATCAGGATATATCCCTAATATTCATAAACATTGAAAATGAATAAATAAATAAATAACATAGTGAGATAAGTAGGCTATAAATGAATGAATGAATGAATGCCTATAAAATAAACATTGAAAGACAAAAAAACTAAGAAAGAATTGAGACTTTAAAGACACAAATATTTATATCCATATATTATACCAGTATTATGCATTCCTAATACTTACATTTTTATTCATGAAATAAACACTAATAAAAAAAATTGAATAGTTGTAATAATAACAATGTATTATTATTATCATTATTATTAATTTATCCCCACCCTAAACAACTCTATACTATTTAAATAATATATTGTTTTATATATTTATAACAGCCCAAGCATATGTAATCAATGACGAGACAGAGGGAAATCTGCAAGTGAAGGGCATAATTTTTTTTCCTGGAATGCAGCCAGTATATCAACAAATTACTGCGAAAGGAAATGTATGAGCTGATGTTTCTAAAAGTACAAATAAAAAATCTTCAAAAATTAGGATGAGTTTTTTTGTTTTGTTTTGTTTCTTTTGCTCCGACATCTAATGGCCTCGCAAAAACACTGTTAGCCAGGCATTCATTCCGTTCTTTCTCTTTACAGTAGTCTTTCCGTTCGCATTCAGCCTTTATATCTGATTATGACTTTTTTTCCTGCCTCCCATTTAAAAGCCCGTAATGTGTTTTGCAGGTTCCTGTGACATCTTTGTCTGGTTCGCACTCAGGGAATCAATAGAGGTGCATAAAGGTGCAGCGGGTCACAGCGATGCGCACTGGAACAAATACAGACAGTCAAATAGCTGACCTTTGAGAGCCATTTTGACAACAATGCAGGCTCATGCAGGAGCAGGTTTCCCTTTTGAAATAACGAGTATTTTTAAAGATTTCACTAACAGTCTGCACTCAATATGAGGCGCTGGTTGACCTTTCACAACACGTTTGCCGTCCAAACCTGCAAATACACTCCTCTGTTTTGTGGAGTTGACTAGAAGCAAACGAACATGGAATAAACAATGTGTGACGTCTATGAGAATCAGCATGCAGCGAAAACACCGTGTGCTGTTGGACACAGTGAAATGATAGATCATCCAATACAAACAAATAGTACGATAAGATGGTTATAGTATCAGAAATACCATAATTATTTACAATTTTGAAGCGATGTGTGGCCAAGTGTGGTAACCCATACTCGGAACAAGTGCAGACTCACACAGTGGTGAACACACACCCGGAGCAATGGGCAGCCAGTACTGCGGCACCCGGGGACCAGTTGGGGGTTCGGTGTCTTGCTCAAGGGTCTCACCTCAGTCGTGGTATTGAAGGTGGAGAGAACGCTCGTTATTCACTCCCCCCATGGACAATTCCCGTCGAACCTGAGATTCGAACCCACAACCTGGGGTTACAAGTCCGACGCTCTATCCATAAGGTCTCGATTGCACTTCTGCCATTATATGATATGATAATATAATGATGATACCATTATCACTGTCGTTTTTGTACTGCTAGCATTTTTTATAAATAAATATATAAATTGTTTGGATTGATGATAATAATCATATTCATAATAATCATAATCAAATAGCATATGAAAAGTGCAGAAATATACGTTTTACATTTACATTTATTCATTTAGCAGACGCTTTTATCCGAAGGGTACTTACAGTTGAGGTATACAATAAGCGATACATTATAAAGAGGCAAACAGACAGGAAGTGCTTTGTAATACAAAGTTCTAGGCATTGTTCAGAGCAAATACTAGCTAGACAGGGAGAGGTTATGAAAAGAGAGCAAAGTTAAGGAAAGTTTTTTTTTAAAGATGAAATCAAGTGATGACGAAAGAGATTAATGTTCAGGTGTTGTCAGGGATTCAGCATTCCAGATAGGGGTGGGAAGTTCATTCCACCAGTCAGGAACAGTGAATTAAAACGTTCTGGAGAGTGATTTTGTGCCTCTCTGTGATGGCCCCACGAAGCGTCGCTCACTAGCAGATCTCAGACTTCTTGAGGGGATGTAGATTGTCAACAGTGAGTGAAAGTAGGAAGATGCTGAGCCTGTGGCTGTTCTATATGCAAGCATCAGTGTCTTGAACTTGATGCGAGCTGCAAACGGGAGCCAGTGCAGGAAGATAAAGAGAGGTGTAACATGGGCCCTTTCGGGTTCGCTGAAGACCAGTCGTCAAAGATTACACCCAGATTTCTGACCGAAGTTGACGAGGTAATTGTAGAAGAACTTAGCTGGATGTTGAAATCATACTGTAGAGTTGGAGTGAGCCGGAAGACAATAAGCTCAATCTTTTCCAGGTTGAGCTGTAGGTGATGTTCTGTCATCCATGCCAAGATGTCCGCCAGGCTTTAAAAAAATACTGTACATTTATATTCAGAAAGTATTACGAATCATAATACACAACAAATATCAGATGGTAATATTACATGGCATTTTCATAGAATTTTTTGTTATCACTCCAAAGAATACAATTATTTTAATATAATTTGTATATAATATTATAAAATTCAACATTTATCTTTGCAAATTATTATGAATCATAAAATATAGCATGTCAGACAATATTACTATGGTATTTTAAATACATTTTCATGGTTATAATTCAAAGAATGTCAAGTTATTATATTATTATATATTATACTATATTATTAATACAATCCTGAAGAGTATGTGACAATGAATATAATTCATATAATTCAATAATTTACAAAAAAAAGAAAAACAAGGGATATAAGATTGTAACATTATGGTATTTTTATATATGAATGTGTAACATATTCATATACTAAAGTATTTACATGATATTATACGGTGATACCATGGTAAAGTACCACAGTATTACCAAGGTGCTTGTCCAAAAACACAAAACTTTATATCGGTAACTTGATACTGTAACCCCAAAAACATTAACAGGGAGTAGGCCTATGTATATATTTTTTTATAAATAGCATGGTCCAAAAACATAGTATTATCATGTTACATGCCCAAAAACCATTGGACGAACAAGGTACCTTGCCCAAAACCATAGTTTTACCATGATATATACCCCAAAAACTGTGATATTTACAGGGTATTCATAGATATACTCTCAAATAATAAGTCAATGTTCAAAATATTTTTTTACCAGGATACCATGTCCCAAAAATATAGTGTTACCATAGTGTATACCCAAGAATTACAGTGTGAACATGATACCTTGCCTCAAACTATGATGTCACCATGGTATACACCCCAAAACTATGTTATTATTATAGCACTATGCCCAAAAATAAAACAAGAACCAGATTTATACATGATAAATCACAGTAACAAGTGGTTTTACCTCAATACCTGACCAAAAATGCATGTCCTTTCATGTTATTGATGTGAGGAAAACATAATATAAAGACAAAGCATTTTAAATTGGAAGTGTGTATATGTGCCTATATGTCCAAGAGTATATGAAAGTGAAGACACATTACGGTAAAACAATCTGTGTGCCTTCAGAAACAATCAACAGCACCTGATACTTCTCGTCCTGACAGACCCTGAGTGTGTCATTCTGCACTGTTAGTAAAAATCCATTACGGCCTTGTATAAAAAAGCCACAGGGATTCTCCAATAACACCTGTTCTTCATGCTCTCCCTCTCTTTTCCTCGCTTCTTTCTCGTACTCTTTTCAGATTAAAGCGCTACATTTGCTCTCTGTATATGAGCTGATGTGGTACGGCTCTCGCCGAACTCATTGAGCATTTCAACAGGGTGGATCTGAGAAGTTAACAAGAAAAAACAGTTCAGATTGAACTTTGAAAAGGTTAAATATACCTCGCATGAGTTTACGTCATGGAAAAGTTAACTCAAAATGCACATTTACTCACCCTCATGTCTTTCTGAACTTGTAGCACATTTATTTTCTGTTGAATGGAAAATTCTATATTTTGAACAATGTTCATGCTATGAACATATATGAATATGAATATTTTCCATATTATGAACTCAAACAGTAAGCAGGAGCTATGAAGCTTAATAAAAAAAATAAAAAATAAAATAAAATAAAGTGTTATATGAATTTCTTCTGAAGTCATACAATAGCTTATTTTATCACTGTCTAAATGAAACAAAGCAAATATGCATTGCACGTTGCATGACAATGATTTACACATGGAAATGTGGTTGTTTAAATGTGTAAAAAACTGTGACTATTAACACAGTCTGATGAATCTGTGTGGTGTGACGGGGTCATTAGCAAGTCTAAAATGAAAAGTCTGCAGTTAACAAGTGTCAGACTGAAAATTAATTCTCAACCGTCAGTTTGCATTCAAGGATTTTTAATTGTAAATTCTTGTGAATAATTATCTGTACATGTTATTGTTTGTTTGTTGCTGTCATTTGTTTGCAAAATACTGGGTTTTGAGTATAATTAATTGTAATGAATGCACCCACATAATATTTAGCTTTATGCTTTTAAAATAAACGACTACATGTTTGCTGTAAAAGCTTTTAATTATTTTCTCTTATGATCGTTATTTGTTTTTTTTTTATTACTGTATCAATATATACTGAACAAAATTATAAACGCAACACTTTTGTTTTTGCCCCCATTTTTCATGAGCTGAACTCAAAGATCTAAAATGTTTTCTATGTACACAAAAGACCTATTTCTCTCAAATATTGTTCACAAATCTGACTAAATCTATGTTAGTGAGCATTTCTCCTTTGCCGAGATAATCCATCCACCTCACAGGTGTGGCATATCAAGATGCTGATAAGACAGCATGATTATTGCACAGGTGTGCCTTTGGCTGGCCACAATAAAAAGGCAACTCTAAAATGTGCAGTTTTAAAACCAGTCAGTATCTGATGTGACCACCATTTGTCTAAGGCAGTGCAACACATCTCCTTCGCATAGAGTTAATCAGGCTTTTGATTGTGGCCTGGTGAATGTTGGTCCACTCCTCTTCAAAGGCTGTGCGAAGTTGCTGGATATTGACAGGAACTGGAACACGCTTCCTGTCCGCCATTTTGATTTTCTTTAAAAAGTTTAAAAAGTTAAGTAGTTTAAGTAGTTGTGTGGATCAATTTTGATGATAATAATAATAATAGTAATAAACATAAATATGTGTGTATATATATATATATATATATATATACAGTGCTCAGCGTAAATGAGTACACCCCCTTTGAAAAGTAACATTTTAAACAATATCTCAACTAACACACAAACATTTTCCAAAATGTTGACAAGACTAAGTTTGATATAACATCTATTTAACTTATAACATGAAAGTAAGGTTAATAATATAACTTAGAGAACAAAATTTTCAGTTTTACTCAAATTAGGGTGATGCAAAAATGAGTACACCCCACTGAAAGTCTCTGGAGCAAAGCTAAATTTTAGACTACAAATGTCTAATTTAACAAGAATTCAACCACAGGTGAGTCTAATTATTCATTACACAGGTGACAGTTGACTATAAAAGGGTGTTACCTAAAGAAAATAATTCCTTTACACAAGAAAGGTGAAGGCTACAAGAAGATCAGCAAAGCTTTACTTATCAGTCAGAATACTGTAGCAAAAGTGGTGCAAACATTTAAAAAAGATGGAACTGCAACCATCTCACAGAGACGTCCAGGTCGTCCACGGAAGTTAACACCTCGTCAGGAGCGTCTTCTGATGAGAAGGGTTGAAGAAAATCGACATGCAAGTTCACTGCAGTTATCTAAAGAAGTAGAAAGCCAAACTGGGGTGACTATTTCCCATGACACAATACAGCGTACACTGCAGAGGAATGGCATGCATGGGTGCCGTCCACGAAAGAAGCCTCTCCTAAAGCCCAGGCACAAAAAAGCCCGCCTAGAGTTTGCCAGGGCCCATGCTGACAAAGATGAAGACTACTGGGACGCTATACTCTGGAGTGATGAGACCAAGATACATGTTTTTGGAACAGATGGCTTCACAAAACTGTATGGCATTGCAAAGGTGAGGAATACAAAGAAAAATGCATGGTGCCTACAGTGAAACATGGTGGTGGCAGTGTCCTTATGTGGGGCTGCATGAGTGCTGCTGGTGTCGGGGAGCTGCATTTCATTGATGGCATCATGAATTCACAAATGTACTGCTCTATACTGAAAGAGAAGATGCTACCATCACTCCGTGCCCTTGGTCGTCGTGCACTTTTCCAACATGACAATGATCCTAAACACACATCTAAGGCCACTGTTGGATTTCTGAAGAAGAACAGGGTGAAAGGGATTCAGTATGTCTCCTGATCTGAACCCAATCGAACACCTATGGGGAATTCTGAAGAGACAAGTTGAGCATCACTCTCCATCCAGCATCCAATCTCTAAAAGAGGTCATTCTTGAAGAATGGAAAAGATAGATCTGGCAAAATGTCGCCAACTTGTTCATTCCATGCCTAGAAGACTTGGTGCTGTCATTAAAAATCATGGAGGCCATACAAAGTGCTAGATTTAGTAGTTTTTGTTGTGGGGTGTACTGCCTCTCATTGGATATTTTCTCTTTTTCGGACCATTCTCTGTAAACTCTAGAGATGGTTGTGGGGTGAAAATCCCAGTAGATCAGCAGTTCTTGAAATACTCAGACCAGGCCGTCTGGCACCAACAACCATTCCACGCTCAAAGTGACTTAAATCCCCTTTCTTCCCAATTCTGATGCTCGGTTTGAACTTCAGCAAGTCGTCTTCACCACATCTAGATGCCTAAATTAATTGAGTTGCTGCCATGTGATTGGCTAATCAGCAATTTGTTTTACCAAGCATTTGAACAGGTGTACCTAATAAAGTTTCCTGTGAGTGTGTGTGTGCGTGTATATATATATATATATATATATGTGTATGTGTGTGTGTGTGTGTGTGTGTGTGTGTGTGTGTGTGTGTGTGTGTATGTGTGTTTTAATATCTTTAAATGATTAAATATAAATACTAAATATGCAAATTATTATTAAATAGTTATTATTAAACATTTAATATACAGTGAAAAGTGTATATATATATATATATTTATTTATTTATCTAATTCAAACATAATTCGTTATAATAAATCAACACGATCATCATATTTGGGGGGTCTTTGGCTCAAAAACAAGTTTGAAGACCCTGATTGAGATTATATATATTATAATTTAATTAATTCAGTTATGTTACATAGCAACTGGAATCGGGTGGATCATCATAGTTGGGTGGCATAAGAGGCGACATGGTCACAAAAACAAGGGAGGAAAACAAAGTAAGACAAAACATGTATCTGTTCACGAGGGAACAAGCTGAGTCCGTCAGGGTGGCGCGCATCTGCTCATTTACGACTGACAGTTGCCTGTTTCTATCCCAATATCTTCAGGGAAGAAGATGGAGTGATATATCTCGATATATCTCAGGCTAACCTGACCATCTGTGACACCACAAAATACCAGAGCCGAATTGTCTTAGCTGGAGGGGAGTGTGATGCTGTGCTTGTGTGTGTGTGTGTGTGTGTGTGTGTGTGTGTGTGTGTGTGTGAGGAGCATCTGCACTCAAATCCCTGGATGTATCCGACACAAACAGCTTCCAGGGGAAACATAGAAGACGTGGTAGATCTGCTGAGGGATGAAGATTCTATTGGCCGAGACGATGCTGATTACTTTAGCACTTTCCAAACAACTCGTAAAGCATATTGCAGTCTATAAACAAACAACGCAATTAATAATTAACCTTCCCTGACCGAATTCACCCACTAAAGCGAACCGAGCTCTTGAGCAGGGGCAAAGCCATTTTCCACGCTTGTTGAAAATCAGTGTTAAATCACTTCAGAAATCAATGGGCATTTCAATTGCTCACCCACAACACACATAAACGCTTGCAATATATTACGCAGAAAAACCCATCACTAGGACTAATGAACATAAATACCGGCCATGCAAATAATGAAATGTGGCCGTATAAATCTTGGCCTCACATGAAAGACTGCCAAGAGAATAGACAAATATTGTCCATGTTGAAGAGGCCGGAGGAACAGATGTATTCAGCTGCTGAGCGATCGGTTGTTTGCGCGAACCGGTTCGTGATTTACAGAGACTCCGAAGAGTCATTGTCTCTCATAAACTCACTGGCAAGGTACATTTAATTAAGGTGAAACTGTCAGGGAGGGACTACATTTCTCACAGCTTTAAATGCAAAAGCAATGAGGTGATTATCGCGTTTTGATGGCCGACGTGAAACATTCAACTGTCGTAAAATTGTGACGATTAATTGGTGTTGTGAACGAAAGCTGCTCAAGAGAATAAATTAATATATAAATACTCATTTGTGACACATTATTTAAGTTTGAAAAGGAAGTGCACTTAATTTTATTGAATGCGCACTGGTAGTGTACTTAAAATCCTAAAAGTGTATAACTTTAGGGATGCAGTTAAAAGGATTGTTCACCCAAAAATGCACATTTTGGGATTACATACTCACCCTCATGTAGTTCCAAACGCGTAAAATCTTCGTTCATCTTCGGAGAACAAATTAAGATGAGGAAAATTGAGAGCTTTCTGAGCCTGCGAAGGCAGTAAAACAACTGACCCGTGCAAGGCCCAGAAAGGTACATTGTTAAAATAGTCCATGTAGCATCAGTGGTTCAACCGCAATGTTATGAAGCTACGATAATACATTTTGTGCGCAAAGGAAACACAAATAATTACTTTATTCAACAATTTTTTCTCTTCTGTGTTTATTCTTCGACGCGTGTTCATGAGAGTACCATGAAAACCCCTTTTTGGAACTTGTATTGCGAAGATTGTGAACACAATTGTAATTTTTTAGAAATAAAACAGCCAGACAAATCATTCCCAAATACCAAAAAAAGCAACAAAGTATACTTTATATAAAGTCAATTTTCAGATTCAAAAGAGTCAATTTCAAGTTGACCACAACCTCTTTTGTAGACAAAAAGTATACACTTTTTAAAAGTGTACAACTCAAAGAATGTAATTAATTTGGTTTTCAGATAGAAATTATATAAGCCACATTTATTCTGCTCTCTTTCAGAATATTTTAAATCCGTTTCTCTTTCTGAAAGAAGATTTCATTAAATTTTGCCTTAGAAAATAGTGCCAGCTGAAGAAGGCTTGCTGATATCAGCAAAGGATTTTTCCCACTTCTTATAACGCTGCGCTTCTTCCCTCAGTCTAATATGAAAATACGCTTTGAACTTTTTGGTCATGGAGAAAAATATAGTGTTGAAAATTACTCCACTGCCAGTACAGACGCCCCACCCCCCGCCACCGTCTCTCTCGCAACCAATTATCTCTCTTCGTTCACGTATTTTGATTCAATCCAAGGAGATATTAAAAGCTACTGCATTAGATCACTGTGCCATATAATCACTTAAGCTCATTTCATAGCTGGTTTCATCCTTTGTGTATTAATTGGAGGTGGCTGTCATGTGCAAAAGAGTAATTTGTTTAGATTTACGGCAGGAGACAACAGCCCACGTGTCTGTGACGCCTAATAATTAGCCCAGAAGTAGCACTAGTGTCTGCAATAATCTGCCTGTGCTGTCAGCAAAAGCTTTGCCGCTCACGATAACGGCATTCGGTGATAGTCGCCTCACCTGAAACGTGTACATTTAGCAAAAAAGTTCCTGTTTTTAAGCAGATCTGATAAGATACGAGGAAACAATTTCCTTATTGAAAAAAAAATTTAAATCGCTCTGTGATTTTTACATACAAACATGGATTTTGTTATATTAACAAGTGAAGTATATTAATCAGTCGACACACATGTATTTTCCCATAATACAATCTTCAGTGTGTGCCCTAACAAGTGAACCATTACAAACTAATAAGAGATGTTATTAAGAGCAGGCTCTTCAGGAAAATACATAAAAAAAACTAAGCTGCTGTGCTGTAAATGAGCCGGAGAGAATTGGCCAGTACAGAGGACACCTGGATGTACATAATGATCCATTTCAACACAGTATCTGCTGTTTAATTGGGCAGCAATTCCAATGTAACACTTGAAAGCAAAGGTGTGCCACTCCTAATTGCTTAGGAGTAACAAAGAATAGCATAAAGAAAGAACGTTTGAATAGAACCACTGATGTCACATGGACTATTTTAATTATGTCCTTACTACATTTCTGGGTCTTGCACGGGTCAGTTTCATTGCTGCCTATAAAACCGTCGGATTTCATAAAAAAAAACATCTCAATTTATGTTCCAAAGATGAACGAAGGTCATATGGGTCTTCAAAACTGTAAAATAACAGATTTAAATCACATTTTGTGGACTTAATGATTTATTAATCCCAATAAAGCACTTGCATCATCAATGTACTTGTTCAAATATAGCACGAGTCTCGAGGAACTTAATATGATTTAACCACTAAGTTTGTGATTACATGCCTGTCACGACGTTCAACATATTATGTCCTCATACTTCTTGTGCAAGTGGCTCTGGAATAAAGCGACATCTCTGTTCTCATTGGGTTGTGTTGTTGTTCCTCTCCTTTTGGGCTTTTTTTAACATACGCTGTCAAGAAATGGTCTGAAATAACAAGAACTGACAAGTAATTATACGCAGAACTCTCCTCATTCGTCTCCAATTATCCCTCAACACCTCAAGCTCAGACCAATTATTCCAAATTGTGCTGCTTGTCTTATTTTGCTGAGGGAAAGCATTCATTAGTGTTAATCGGACATGTGTTTGTGCACTGGTCAATAGTATGAATATGTTTCAAAGGCTTACTTCTGAACTCATCATAGTTTTTGCATTAAAAGCTTTTTTTTACTCAGTATGGTTGAGCTGTAACAAATGAGTCAAAATAATAAAAAATAAATGTTACAACGTAAAATATGTATGAAAAAGAGTATGATACTTATTGCATTAATACAAGTTTAAAATAACAAATATTGTTGCAAGGTAACAATAACCACACATTTCAATAGCTTTTTAATAAATGTTAAATATTTGTAGATGTTAAATATATATTATTAATAGTAAATATTGAATGTATTTTCACTGCCTATAGAAACAGCAGGCTCTTAAAAAGCAGGCTTTTGTCACAACTGCCCATCCATGCAGATCTGTGAATGTTTTTCATTTTTTTCTTACAAAGGTTACGATTTGTAGTTGTGACAAGAACACTGGTCCAAGATTAGTGTAAAATAACATCTAAAAGGAAATGAACAAGACAACTTAATTTCCCTCGTGAGCATGTCTGTCTCTCCATTTCCTTTTCTTTTCCTTTCACCCTCTCTTTCTCTACCTGCTGGATTATTGGATAAAAGAGCGCGACACAGCAAAATGCAGTGTTCGTTTTATGAAGTCCCCAATCTAAATGTCACTGCGACCCACTGTAGTGCTGGGCTTTGTGGGTAGGCAAACACCACTGGGCGGCTGTTTTTCGCAGACTGCCGAATCTCCTCAGGATCTCGTCTGAGTGAGCAGGAAATGACAGCGAACACGATGCCGGGGACCTCGGAGAGGTCAACTCCGACTCGTCCTACAGACTATCTCTGACAGGACACACACATATATACACATTCACAGGCTCGAGCCAGGAAAGCAGCTGCTCGTGTAGCCATGTCACCTGTGTGACATATGCTATCATAAGCTCTGACTGAAAGGTATAAGACGGAGCCCCCTGTTGACTTCCGGCACAATGCTGAACAAATAATGCAAATAAGAAGACCAGTGAGGACCAACTCGTGGTCTGGTTCACAACTCATCCCAAAGATGTGCAGGTCATATTCTTTCTTACTATTAGTGGTGGGGAATTTGATTCATGTCACTGATTCAAATCTTTCAATTAGTTCCCCAAAAGGTTTCTTTAGATTCTGTCTCTGGTTTGATCTTAGTAACAACTTTATTTTGTGTAAGTACAACTTAGTATATCACAATTGAAAATTTACAATATCAACAATATGGCTTAATATCTCATTATGGCACCTCGTGACCTTTATAGTATAATTTAACTTTTTCTTGATTTCTTTTAGTAATTTTGACCATTTCTTGTAATTGTGTATTTATATCTCACAATATGGGTCCATATTTTATATTTGCGAGTTTCTTCTTGCTTTTGAGACTTTATTTCTAATTATTGTCACTTTATATCTCATAGATATAATGACTTTCTTTGTCTCTTAGATATAATGACTATATGACTTTCTCCCACGCAACTACAACTATTTAATGTGACGTCTTTCACCATTGTGATCAAACAATGACAATTTATCCACTTCTTTCATTGTAAACTCTACACTATATGAATGTATTTTTCTGAAAAAATTAAATAAAAATAAGATTATCTGTCCCGTTGTTTTTTTTTAATTGTTGTAATTTTTTTATATTTGTGACCTTCTGTTTCATAATTTCACATTTTTTCTTGTAATTGCAACATTGTATTTCACAGTTGTGAATATTTTTTAGCAATAGTGACTTTATTTCTCACAATATATCTTTATATTCCATTAATACAACTTTTTCATATTTGTGATCTTTATCTTTTTCCGGTATTTTTTCTTGTAATTGTCTGTGTATATATCTCATAATATGGGTCCTTATATTTGTAAGTTCATATTTTATACCTGCAGCTTTTTTCTTGCAATTGCAACTGATAATTTCAACTTTATTTCTCATTATTGTCACTTTATATCTCACAGTATAACTCTCTTTCTAACACAAATACAACTATTTAATGTAACGTCTTTCACCATTGCGTCTATACAATATGGCTTGTATCCACTCCTTTCCTTATGTCACTCTACACTGTATGAATGTCTAAATAAATAAATGAATAAACTATTGGTCACAATATGGCTTTATATCTCATTATTCTAGCTTTCCATATTTGTGACCTTCTATCTCATAATTTCAACTTTTTTCTTGTAATTACAATTTTGTATCTCACAATTTTGACTACTTCTTGTAGTTGCGATTTTATTGCTCACAATATGATTTTATGTCAAATTATTGCAACTTTTTTAGTATTTGTGACCACCAATCAAATGTTTTTCTTGTAAGTACAACTTTTTATTTCACAGTTCTGACTACTTCTTGAAATTGTGACTATATCTATCAATATAGGTCTATGTATTATAATTAAGACTTGTATTGTTGCTTTACTTTGTACTACTGTCACTTTATACCATACAGTATGACTCTCACAACTGCAACTATTTCTCATAAAGTAACAATGTCACACATGTATTACTTTTTTTTCAAATTTCCACCATAAAGTATGCCTTTCATAATTTAATCCACACCTCTACTTAGGTCACTTGTCACCATATTAATTTATTTTTCAGAAAAAATTAACTTAGCAATAATAATGATTGTTACTACTGTATGTCACAATATGGCTTTTCAAATTATTTACTTTTCAGATTTTTAGATTTCCGATCTCATAATCTCAACTTTTTTTCTGGTAATTACAATTTTGAATTGCACAATTCTGACTTTTTATTGTAATTAAAACTTTATTTCTCACAATATAGATTTATATTCATTATTATTGCATTATTGCAACTTTCATAGTATTTGTGATTGTCAGTCTGTTAACAGCATTTTTTTCTTGTAATTTACATCTTTGTATTTTACAATTCTGACTATTTATTGTAAATGTATAACAGTGTGGTTTTATATATTTATTTCGATTTATACTATTTTTTTCTTGCATTTGCGACTAATAATTTCAACTTTATTTATCATCATTGTCACAGTATGACACTATCCCAACTGTGATATTTTTGTAGCATGACAATAGCGAATTTAGGATATGCAGAGTATGACACAATACTTCAGAGTTGCATAATTTTGACATTCTTATGCAAAAGGTCAGTGAACATTGGCACAGTCATTCACATAAATCATTCCAAAACACTTATTCGTGAATCAAAAGATTCATTCAAAAACACCATTAAATGCACCGTGGACCACAAAGTTGAAAACACGTCACAAGATTTGGCTTCACTAAGTGGGTGTTCATCCATACCCACATTGGGCAATGCAGTGCAGCCCATCAGGAAAGGGGTCGCCCACCATAACAAGTGTGGGCAACTTTGAGAAAAATACACCCAAGCGACAGAAAGAGTTACATAGGCTTTGATTTATCTTGAGTGCCTACTTAAACATGCAGGCACCAGAACAAAAGTACAGGGAAGCTGCATTCAGCTGGAAGCTGAGGAAGCGTTGAAAGTATCAATCGTACCCTGTGCTGCCACTTAAAGTTTATTGCCATCCATATTTTTGTCAGTTAGGGAACATTAGAGAAGTGAAACAGAACCCCTGTTGTTCTTAAGGCTCTTCAAGCACGCCGTGGACAGAGGACAGACCGGACACTCATGGGAGGGAGCCAGGTCTTGCACCTTGAAGCCATAAAAGAGCGCATGACTTATGAACGTCTGGTGTTAAAGAAAGATTGGAGAAAGAGAAAAGGAGATCGATATTTAGGTTGATGCAGTTGGCAGCCTTCAAACGTGGCAGCTGGAGACAGGGCCTTGGACACTTGGGGGGGTGTCAAATTTACAATGCTGAAAGCCGCGAAAATCCCCATAAACCATTGCAGCCTATTGTATTACACCCTCCCACTGCATTCCTCTTTAAAAATAAAGGTGATGGAGGATGAAGCTCAGAGCACAATAGCTAAAGGGAGAAATAGGCTGAGCTTTAAATATATCACTCTGCAGGGACAAAACTGTTGAGCTGAGGACCTCCGCAGACAGCGACATGTAAAGTCCTTCAGGAGCATATCTGAGAGGACGTGTCAGAGAGAATTTATAAAACTGTCTTGAGCCGTTCAATTTTAATTAAGAGCTGGAGGGGTCTGGGAAGTGAGTTTTAAAGTGAAATGATTCCACCCCTTCTTAGCCCAGCCCAGACCTTAGCCTAACCCCAAGGACGGCCTTCAATGAAAATGCCTTCTGACATACAAATAAACCAGCCAGTCAAAGCGTGGCTTGATGCTCCGTTGTGAGTGCTTGGAGGATTCTGGGTTTTAAAGGATAGTTCAGGCAGATGATTTACTAACCCTAGTGTTGTTTTGTAACTGTATGACTGTCTTTTCTTCAATAAATTAAACAACTTTGCATCTCACAATTGAGACTTTTGTTCATAATTATCATAAAGTCGCAATTACGAGAATTCACACAAGAACTGTGGGATATAACAATGCCATTGTGAGATTCAGCTGTAATTATGAGCAACAGTCACACTAGGGAGAAAAGGAGAAAATAAGTCATATTTCTGAGCAAAGAAGTGGCAATTATAAGAAATGAAGTCAAAATTGTAAGAAATAAACTCACTATTGAGATATAACATCGCAATTATAAGCAATAGTCACCGCTGTGAAAACAAAATCGCAATTACGAAAAAGTCAAACTTGTGAGGAATTGTTGCAGTTAAGAGCCACAGTTGCTATTGAGACAAATGCTGATCGATTTGTGAGAAAATAAATAGCAATTACGAGAAATGACGTACGAAATGAGTTACAAAAAGTTCAATACGAGAAATGACGTCACAATTGTGAGATATAAACTCGAAATTTAGACAAAAATTATGAAATTATGGGCAACAGTCAAATTTAGTAGATAAATGAAGAAATTAAGTCAGCTTAATTCATTTCTCGTAACTGTGACTATTTCTCACAATTGAAACTTTATATCTCACAAATGCAACTATTGTTTTCAAATGCTACATACTTTAGTTTGTTGTGGTGGTACCTTTATGTAACTTTATTTTATTAATGTTTTTGCCTTTTTTCTTGTAATTGTGACTTTATAGCTAACAATATATACTTTATTTATCAGAATAACAACAAAACTCACAATTTTAACTATTTCTCAGAATTAAAACTGTATTGTTCATAATTGCATCTTGAAGTCACAATTACGAGAAGTACGATTGTGGGATATAATGTTGCAATTGTGAGTTTAGTTGCAGTTGTGAGAGTCACAATTACAACTTCTAAGACATAATTGTGACTTTATATCTCAGTTATGACTCTCACAACTGCAATTGTTTCTCACAATTGTGAGAAATAAAAAGTCGCTCCACTGAATTAATTTCTCACAACCGCACAGCAACTATTATTCATAATTGCGACAATAACTCCCAACTGTGATTTTAAATCTCACAAATGTGGCTATTTCTACATTCTTTATTTGTCATTATTTTTGTCATTTATTTGTCATACATTACTTTACAGGTTAATATATAGCCATCTCTTGGATCCATGATGTGAACTTTATTAACCTATCAGAACAATTTGTTTTTGAATCAGCTAAACTGCTTCTACAGATTGAGACTTTAATTATCAAAATTTTTGTATGACGTTAGAAGTCTTGAAACAGAAGGGAGTGGGTAAACAATGACAGCTGAACTATTGCTTTAGAATTAAATGATTCCACCACTTCTCAGCCCATACGGACGGCCTTCACCAAAATGCATTCTGACACACAAATAAAACCCCCAGTCAAAGGACAGTTTGATGCTCCTAACAGAATCCATTATGAGTGTTTAAAAGTAGCTTGGTCTCTTTCTTGAGATAATTTTCCATAGTCAAACTCACTTAGACGGGCTAAGCTGCGTCCCTTTAGCGTGCCATATTGCAACGACACTATTTTTAGAACAGCTGATGCATTTCCTCTATTATTTTATGCAATGAGACAACCATCACAGATTAAATAAACACTCTCCCACTGCTTTTCAAATGCTACAGTATCTTCCTCCAAACACATCCATAGATGTGTTAAAGGACCCCCCCCCCCAAAAAAATAAAAAATAATAAAAAAAAAATATATATATATATACTGTTATGTTGTTATCATTTGCCTACCCTTATGTTTGTGAGTGGAACAGTGAAAGAAGACATTTTAAAGAATGTGCTGGTAACTGTTACATGAAAGCTTCAAAAGGGATGCAAACGCATAATAAAAGTGGTTCTTATGACGTCTTCACTATATTCCAAGTCTACTAAAACCATACAAAGATCAGACTCAAATTTAAGTTATTAACTTTTACAAGACAACAGATACATGACTGACAGCCCAAATAGCCAATCAAAAAAACTGCCATTTTGTCTGTCAAACTTTAAAGCGTAATGAACTGGTGGACACATGCAAATCTCCTTTATTGTATATGTATGTATTTTATGTATATATTTGTATGTATTTATTGACTAATTAATTTAATTATGTTAAAAAGTGTTGTTATGGCACATGCTACTTGTCATTCCTTTTGACACTGGCACTCTTTGTGGTACTTCTGTCATACTTTGTCCATGAAAAAGACCAAATAAAGAGTGTGTGTGTGTGTGTGTGTGTGTGTGTGTGTGTGTGTGTGTGTGTGTGTGTGTGTGTGTGTGTCTGTGTCTGTGTCTGTGTCTGTGTCTGTGTGTGTGTGTGTGTGTGTGTGTGTGTGTGTGTGTGTGTGTGTAGGCAGTTTTCATTAACACTGCATTTAGATCCAGTTTAGAGGAATACATGGAGTTTTAAATGGAAATGTGTTCAAAGTCAGAAAAACTGAGCATGATATTTGGCTTAGTTCATTCAGACTAAACATTTGTGCAACTACATTCAAATAAGCTTCATCCAAGATACTCGTGCATCTGTTGACTTCATCTTATGTGAGAATTATTCAGGTTTTATTTGAAAAACAGAAGCATGCTGAATGGACTGAATGGATAGCGTGACTCTCTGGTTTTAACATCTTTTTGCTCTAAGTAATAAAAAAGTGAGATGCAGGCAAAGTTAGCTTTATTTTAAGAAATACAAACACATAAAAAACATTATTTACAATTATGCATCTGTAAAGCTTCCATTACACTTTTTTCCAGTGTTAATGTCAATGATTGGCTGTCCAACTTCTTGACATGTGGGTATA
Source organism: Oxygymnocypris stewartii (assembly GCA_003573665.1). Lineage (NCBI taxonomy): Eukaryota > Metazoa > Chordata > Actinopteri > Cypriniformes > Cyprinidae > Oxygymnocypris > Oxygymnocypris stewartii. The sequence continues at coordinate 1,271,855 of QVTF01019827.1, read as the reverse complement.
TTTCTCCTTGTATATATATTTAGCTTTTGTAACACTAATTTTTACAAAAGCTAGTGTTTTTTTTCATGATAAACTGTATTTTAAGTAAGTCATTTTGTAAGCACATCAGTGAAAGAGCTTACAGTGACGTCCTTTTGGTTGACAAACAATAGAATACCCGCCCTTGAAAATCAGTGGCTCTCCCTCAGGCCATCCAAGATCTAGATGAGTTTGTTTCTTCATCAGATTTGGAGAAATGTAGCATTACGTCAATTGCTCACCAATGCATGCCCTGCGGTGAATGGGTGCCGTCAGAATGGAGTTCTGCTGTTTACTGCTAAAATATGAATCCTCTATCTATAATATTTCTTTCTCCAGTAAAAATAATGTTGCCTCGTCTCAATCAGGAGAGAAATACGCAGATCTCACAGAGAGGGTCACATATATGTTAGTGGATTTTGATGGATGTGAGAGGACAACATGAGTTTGACTTTTTCACGGGATGAAGAGTTGTTGCGGATATGGACATATTTTGACAAAAAGCGATGGTATAAAATTAAAAAAAAACAATTATAATGATGGATGTTTCTCACAAACACCGCTTTTCACTTCTCAAGACATTAACTGGTGGACTGGAGTGGTGTGGATTACATGTGATGTTTTTATCCACTGGTTAGACTCTCATTCTGATGGCACCCATTCACTGCAGATCATCCACTGGTGCTCACTCAGGTAATGCAATGCTACATTTTCACAAATCCGTTCCCATGAAGAAACATCTTGAATGGCCTGAGGGTGAGTAAATCTCCAGCACATTTACTTTTTTGGACGAAATATTCCTTTAAGAACCTGCCATTCCAAAATGATAGAATCATTCCTCAAGACTGGAGGCAATCTAATTATAGAAGCCGTAGACGGTGAGGGTGAGAGGACAGGGAGAGGTAAAGAGGGATGTGTTTCCTCCTCACTACAGTAATGTCATCTCCCAGCGGACTTCGTTGCAGTTGCCTCCCAGCTGAGGCGAGCCAGACAGACAGACGCAGGTCGATAATAACGGCACTAGTAACTCTCTTCCGCAACGTCAAGCTACGCCTCTGAGAAACGCTGGAGGAAAGAGCAAAATAATGAAGGGAAGTGGGTAAGATGTGAGAAGACTGTGGCGAAACAGCCTTAGGAGAGAGAATGCGTCTGTAAGGAGTCCTAACAACCCCAAACCCCATCTGTGTGTGTTACAAACTTGCTACGTCCACCGAAAAACGACTCCGTGTTTACATTTAACAGCTCTGGAGTACCATAGTAAGCGAAAACTGAAACTGTTCCCTCCTGACACCTGCTCCAAACCGCTGGCAACAACTCGAAATAGTCACCAAAAGACAGAATGAAAGGGGAAAACGAGGGTGACTTTGGATCCATTATGAAGCAATGCTCGGTCCCTGCTGGGAAAGATTTGGCTTGGCATTTTTACATAGCAATTACAGCGTATTTGCTTCTCTTTGGGTCTTTCTTTGCGGTGCCGTCATGTGATATTGATGGCTCTGCCTCTATTCAGGGTTTAAATCAGACTGAATCTGGGGATAACAAACGGTGATGGTTTTGATTCAGCTCTAATAGAAATGTAATACTTTCATGAATGACAAACAAGACGCCACCTGATCTCTGGCAGCTGGAAAAGAAGAAAAAAGCCGCCTCCAATGCAACGTAACAACACTGAAAGCTGCTATCCAAAATAATTTGGGGTTAGGGCCTTTGACTTTGGCATATTTATAGATTTAGCATGAGTGATGATGATGATGATGCATCATCTAATATATTATTATAGGAAATAAATGGAAACATTTGCTAATTGTGTTGTAGATAAACTTTTCAGAGTAAACTTAAAGGGATAGTTCACCCAAAAATAAACATTAGTCCATGTTTTACTCACCCTCAAGGCATCCTATGTGTATATGACTTTCTTCTTTCAGATGAATCCAATCAGAGTTATATGAAAAATTGTCCTTCCAAGCTTTATAATGGCAGTGGATGGGTGTTATTTTTCAACAGTCCAAAAAAAGTGCAATAATCCATTCATAATAAAAAGTGCCTCACACTGCTCAGGGGGTGAATAAAGGCCTCATGTAGCGAATCAATGCGTTTTTGTAAGACAAAAATATCCATATCGTTATTAAGCAGTAATCTCTAGCTTAACCAAACCTTTTTTTTTTTTTCGGGGGAACTATCCCTTTGACCCAGCTGTCATGTGATTTTTTGTTTGCAGAATGTAACATTTCTTGTAAGATTAATTCCTTATTTATTTATTATACATTTTTAAGTGATATGCAATGGAATAATGTAAGAGACCAAATCAAATATAGTATGCAAGTTTATGCATTGACAATACATTTTAATAACTGAATGAGACAACTAAGGTGAGGTAATTATAATGTTACAAAGAGGTGAACATTAACATTATAAATGTTAAAATAAATGCAGGAGCTGAGGTAATACTAATAAATAAATGTAATATGTTGCATAAATAAAAATAAAACAATCTGTAAATAACTGCAAGATGAGAGGTTATATTATTTATTATTTTCGAAAAGTAAATAAAATGCCAGGTCTGAGGAATATTTAATAAGTCTTATTTTTTAATTATTCAAATATTTCAAATGAACAAAAAGAAAAAGGTGTGGTAATTATATTAATAAATAAATAAATAAAATATATGTTGCAAAATAAATAAATGCAAGAGGTGAGGTAATATTATTTATTATTTTTAAACAAGTAAATAAAATGTAAGATTTGAGGAAATCATAATGTGTATCATTTTTTATATATTTCAAATATACAAAAAGTAAAAGGTGTGGTAATTATATTATTTTTCAAATCAATCAATCAATCATTCAATAAATGCGTAATGTAATATATACCTGGTAGAAAAATAAATAAACAAATGCAAGATGTGAGGTACTATTTTTATTTACGTAAATGAGATCTGGTGAATTGATTTTCAAAATATTCAAATATGTTCTTTAAATAAACAAAAAGGTGTGGCAATGGTATTTTCCAAATAAATAAATAAATGCTGGAGTTGTTATAATTATATTATTGTCAACAAAAAACAAACAAGATGTGGTAACTATGTTATTTTCAAACAAACAAAATGAGATAACATCTTTGAACTCAGAACAAAGCCTCTGTAACAATCTCCACCATCACTGTGCATTTTATTATTGTAGCACATATTAAAATGTTAAACTAGCCTTATAGGCTTTGTAGCCATCACTAGCTCCTCTAGCTGTGTTGTCGTTTGGCATATGCTCTATCTGCCACAGCTTGTGTGGACTGAGTGGAAATTGAGTTCAGTTTAACGACTGCGTTTAATGATTGTTTTTATGCTATATAACCACTGGTTTTATCGTCGGTTGGAAGGGAGTGATAGTCATGGCAAAAACTGATTAAATCCGCCTTCTATAACTTTTTTGGCTTAATATTTTATGTCGCATACGTTGCAGGCACCAAAATGCCAAACGGTCCACTGGCAACCGATTTAATTTGCCTTCTCGAAGTTTTCCTCCGCCACACTCACCGCGGGACCAGTCAGCTGTGCGATTTAGTGGAAATGTTCAAAATATGAGCGTTTAAAAAGGCAGTATGACTGAGAATTCCTGCTGAAAAAAACTTTGGAGAATGGATGAATACTGAAAAGGCTGCTTTTGTAAAATGCTGATGAACCAATTTCATCCCCATCCTTGTGAATAATATTCCTTGGCTTTCAATCCACATGATTCATAATTATTTGCATGTCGTGTTTCTGGTTTCTCTACAGTGAACAAAGTGCGGATTAAAATGAGTCGTTCCAAATTTTCTCCAGTTTATTGCCTGTTAAATGTCTCTATCAAACCCTAAGGATTCAAAGCAAAGCAGGAACACGATCCCTGACATGCTAACAAAACCCTATTTTAGACGTGTTTTTTTATTTATTATTTATTTAATTATTTTTAATTATCTAAACTTGTCAAGCTTCTTGCTAGAATTAGACGTGATTAAAATCCCCTGCAATTTCATACTTTGTTCTACCATGATTGTCACATTATAACACTGTTTGGGCAATTACTGCCTCTTTCACTGGGGAATTATGCTTGCATTTCATTAAAATAAGAGCTGCAGGAATAATTGTGTCTCTCTTTTTCTTCTTCTTCTTCTTCTTAATTTCATGTACTCGCTGCTTCTCGTGCTTCTTTCCATGCCTGAGAGATACATAGGAGCAGAGGAACAAACTTGCTGATGATAAATGAAATTTGTTTGAAATTACAAAGAAACAGGCGCATCAGGCATCATCGAGGGGATCCCGCATCAGCCGCAGGATTCCACTGTGAGAAAAATCAAGTCTGTGTTTTGGGGAAGAGCTCGATTCACTAATGTAGTGCTGTTGCTGTAGTGCATTGGGTTGATTATGGTAAAAATGGGTTTTAAGGGTTTGTAAATTAGGTATGCTACAGGTTGACAGACGGAGAGATAGATAAATAAGTAAAGGTAATTATAATATATATCAGGCACGTGCGGGGGGGGGGGGGGGGGGGGGTACTTGAGACCCTGCCCCTTTTCCCCTTGATGCCCAAAGTGCCCTTTTGCAAGGCAATTTATTTTATTTTTTTGTAATTAAACGCCAATTTGTGAAGGCTTACCCAATATAACTATTAGTAAAATTAATTAATAATATTTTAATACTACAGTTGATTGCTTCTGCTGTATATATATATATATACATATTTAGTCATTTAGCAGACGCCTTTATCCAAAGCGACTTACAAATGAAGACAGCAAAAGCAATCAACTGTAGTGTTAAAACAACTAAAAACAGATCCCAAACTAAAAGCTAAAACTTTATAAATACTACATATACACGTTTAAATAAATAAAGAAGTTAAATAAAAATGACAAATGCACTTCATTCGAGCTCGAACAGGTGTTTTCTCTCTCTCTCTCTCTCTCTCTCTCTCTCTCTCTCTCTCTCTCTCTCTATATATATATATATCAGTGATGCTGTCTACACTGGATGTACGACATAACAAATCCCTGACTGTAAAATCCTATCGCGTTGTATTTATGACGTATTGACACAAATTTTGTATTATTTTTAACGTTGCTTTGTCGCGTCCTGTGTAGACACGGTGTAAGCCTTCTTTTGTTTCGCAGATGTTTTCCTCTATTGTTTTTTTATCCGCCATCTCTATGTTTATGCCATTGCTCGGCTAATGTCCCTCTCTCATCTGGATCATGAGCAGTTTGGGGGGTAACGCATTGCAAGTAACATGAGTTATGTAATAATATTACTTTTTTCAAGTAACTAAAGTAACGCATTACATTTTAATTTACTAGAAAATATCTGATTGACTTTTTCCCCATTAATTGACTGACTGCGCTGTGTGAACATGATCGTACTGTAGTTCTAACCAAGTCTAAATGTGAATGTGCATCAATCCATCCCACTGGCAAAAAAACAGATTCAGTATTCATCAAAATTAATTAAAAGAGTGAAATGCAAACTCAGAATATGACGCACAACAGCAATAATTAAATATGTTACACAAATATATCTAATCTCATTTTATTAACCGATGTCTTTGCTGCTGATGATCCAGTTCAACCATACTAATAAGAAAAAAATACTTTAGATAAACTAACAATTGTGCTTTGTTTTTGTTTTTTATTGCTGAAGAGTGTTGAATCTTCTTCTCCTGCGTTCTACTGTACAGACGTGAATTTATTTTCCTTCAGCATGAGGTTTATTTTTTACACTTTTAGGTGTGAAGGGCTTTTACATTTGCTATAAATAGAACTTCTTGTATTAAAAACAAACAATCAAGCCCTGCTCATACTTAAAAAGTAGCGCGAAAGTAACGCAAAAGTAATGTATTGCATTACTTTCCATAAAAAGTAACTAAGTGACGTAATTAGTTACTTTTTTAGGGAGTAACACAATATTGTAATGCATTACTTTTAAAAGTAACTTTCCCCAACACCGGTCATGCCCCTTACTGCTGATTGGCTACAAGTTTGTTTTGGTACTTGGCCCAACTCAACATTTCATGTGCATGATAAGTTTTACAAAATAAATAACCCAAAGGGGATGGTAAGGGGGTGGTTTTACAGAGGAGATGCTTTTTGTCATTTTTCTTCGACCATTTTTTTCGATGCATTTTGTCATCCCCCCGCATCCCCCCTCAATTCGAGCCCTGAGTATAGTCCTAACTTTGGGTTGTGTCCCCATCCTTTTACTGAAGACTGCTACAGCAACAGTTTTCCCCACAGACTTACACTCTATGTGTGGCGGTTTCCCCTTTGGAATACAGTATACTGTATATACCGGTTCACATTTACAGCTCTGCGTGTTTGCTGCGTAAAACCATCAGTCGATCTTGGCATTAGTCTAAATGAGAATGCAAATTCATTCTTTGCCTCTAGGTGCCGTTTTTTGGAGCAGTTAAAAATAGCTATTTCCCCGGTAAAGGCTGTACACGAAGCAGCACTGTGCTCACAAACACAGCTTTAAATGAAATCGACCAATCACCGCTGATTAGCATCAAACAAAGGAGGGGTTTGGAAAAATCAACAGTCGTTGAGCAAGTAAGGCAAAAATACATGCATATTATAAGACGTGTATTTTGACCTTGCATGCATGTTAACCTGTTGTTGGGGACTCCCAAACCAAAGTAGGAACCTTTCATAACCAATAATAAGGGCACTTTAATTGCATAATACTACTATAATATAACAAAACACAGAGAATTAATGAATAATACAATTTTGTTTAAATAATATTAAATATTTTAAACAAATAATACAATAATAAACAAATACAAACAAGCACAGGTGAGGTAATTATAATAAACAATAACATTAAATGATGTAGGCCTACCTCCTCAAAAAATGTATGGAGAATGGGATCCAGAATGCAATATTAATAAACTATTTCAACTATAATAGAACATGGAGAAACAAATAAAGGAAGAAACCAAAAAATGAACAAGAAATTAACAAGTGATCAAATGAATGAATGAATGATATCATATAATAATAAATCTGTCCTCTCTACTTACAAAAACTTATTTATTTTCTTGCATTATTTTTATTGTAATTAATGACCATAAATGAATGTTATATTGACCGACCACTATTTATTTATTTACTTACTTAACTTACTTACTCAATGTGTCCGTTTCAGATTACTAAACATTTTTTTTTTTAATTCTAAAGAAAAAAATAAATGATATGATATAAATTTTAAACAACCATACCATGATATATAGGCGATATAATATTATTGTTACCAACCCCCACCCCCACCATCTCTCTCACAGACACACACACACACACACACACACACCATCTGTGCTGCCAGAGACAGTTCAGGCAGCTTTGACACGGGAGCAAAACATGTCATCAGAGAGACAGTGTGATTTAGCCCTTAACGTGCTGTGCTTTTGTAGACATTGAACGCCGCGAGCCGAGTTTCTATTTATTCATGTTCTCCCGGGACACAGAATGACACGTGCCTCACAGAGTCAACACAAAGACACCAAACACACCGGAAGAGGAACAGTTCAGCCGAAACTAACATTTGGCTATTATTTACACATCCTCACCCTGTGTCCTTTTAACAGTGTGGAAAAGTTTTTCAAAATATCTGCATTAATGGATAAATTGAGATATATATATATATATATATATATTACTTGCCAGTGAGGTAATTATAATATATTGTTTTTTAAATTCTAAAACATTTTAAACAAACAAAAACAAATTATAAATAATAACAATTTATTATTTATTACTAAAAAATGAGGAAATAAGCAGCCATATGACGTCTGTATTAATGTATAAGTACAGGTGAGGTAATTATTAAATAAATAAAAGACGACATAAACGACAGACTTTTTCATTTTGCTTGAGCTGTGCTTTTAACTAATCAATTACACAGATTCTCAAGCAGAATATCGATCTTACATCAAAACTAATTCCGGTTCCCCTAATTTGACAAATTACTCTCGATGGGGGACTGAAATCTGCCTATACAGATGTCAAACGATGCCAAAAACACAAAACACAGTAAGCACAGACTGCGGAAAAAAACAGAGAAGCTCCTTTAGGAGAAGATCTCTGTTTGCAGCTCGCCTCGTTCACCGTTAAACACTTCAGGGCCGTTTCGTTTATCTGTCCTCCTTTCCAATAAAAAATACATTTTGATATAACAAAAGGCAAGCAAACGAAGGAAGTGAAAAGTCCTTATAGGAAGAATGTCATGTAATTATTTGTTTCCAGAGGTAAGCAATCCATTTTGTCGATAGTATAGTTCCCTCTCGAGGAGCGGATGGGAATTGCAGAAGTAAATGCATTTCTCGCCCCCTCCTTTTCTTTCTGTGCCATAGAACAGCTCTAAGCAGTCTTGTCAGTGCATAATCACAATCTCGCTAAGCAGCCTTCCTCGCGGTTTTATTACAAAATGGAAGACAGACATTCATTTCGCTACAAAGGCTACATGTGAAACCCGGAGCTCAGACTTTGCCTGATTACTGAGCGTCGAGCTGACAGATAGACTTGAGGACCGGCTATAACCCCAACAGGCCTTCTGGAACAAGAGGGACGACCAAACAATCCCCTGCTTTCATTTGGGGATCAATATAAACAGACGCCCCCTGCTTCATCTCCCCCAAATCCTCCATCACTAAGCATGCAATGTGCTAAGCAAACCTGCTTCCTGGCATATTTGCTCACAGTGTCAAATAAGAGTGCCTTAAATATAAGAATGACCTGATAATGAATCTAATTAAAAATGTGGCAAAATATATGAATGTTTATATTGCTTGAAAATATTTATACTGAATGAATGGATTAATTAATTAATGCATCCTTCTTTTTGTCATTTTGGCCTAAAATGAAAAGGAAATGGGATCCAAGTGTTCAAATATAAAAAAAAAGATATTATTAACATTATCGAAAACAATCTTAAAAATGTTGTGGAAAAAATCCTTACACTTGTATTATATCTGCACACATCTAAAAACGATTTTATTTTCCTTTAAAAAAAATCAAGAATAATATTTACATAATTTCTATATTATGATAATAGTTATAACAACTATTACAATAACTTAGTGGAAAGCTCGTTCAAATGTATTGTGTTTCATATGGCTTTTAAAACGTTTTAATTAATTAACTTATCCATTCATTAATTCATATTTTTGTCCTTTTTGCTTAAAACAGAGGAAATGGGATCCAAATGTGAAGCCATTAATAACTTAATATTAACAAAATGAAAATACAGTATATTTTATTGAAAAAAAATCTGACATTTTATATATATATATAGGAAATTTATTAATTATACATTATGCATTTATATGCAGATAATAGTAATTATTGTCATATTTGCCTAAAATGAAAATGAAATATGAAAACAATAACTTATCAAAAAGTGATAACTATAACATCTAAAAACACTGAAAATATCAATGATTAATTGTTATTGTTTTTAAATATTTTATGTTTGATTTTGTATGAATATGTTTGATTTTGTATGATTACGCATGATTTATTTTGGCTATTATTGTTGTTGTTGTTTAAAAAACTTAAATATTTTAAATCCTGGGGTCCGTTCTTCGTACGTCGCTAACTCCGTTAGCTGGATTTGATTGTTGGCGATTTGGCATGCATGATCTTGGATTGTTTGGTTCTTCAAAGCTCATCCCGGAGCTGCTGTCATAGCAACGGGTCGTAAACTTAAACCTGCTCGGGAGCAGGCTTATTTCATGTAAACAGGATTAGATCGCGGCTTTATAATCGCCGGTGATACGGGAAGTAAGTTGCACTTGCAGCCATGTCTTGCCCGTTTTTACGAGAGCATCCGGTTGCGGAAGGTGCGAGGATAATTCGCAGAGCTTTTATAATTAATCACGTTTTGCGACACAGACAGGATCCATTAGCACAGCACTTTTTGAAAGATAACGTTTTTCACGTGAGGGTGTCATTTACATAATTTGTTAGAACCTCATATTAAAGGTTCGACTCGTCGGAGTCGGACTTTAACAACAGCACAAACTGTGTGCATCGCGTTGAGATTCTTTGCGAGTGGCACTTTCCTTTTTGGGGATGTGGAGAACTTGGCCAAAAGTGCTGTCTGTCGTGCCATTCATAATGTTTACCTGGCGCTCAAGCAGTTTTTAGGATTTTTTGTGGTCTTTCCAAGCCACATAAGTTGTAAAACAGAGCTTTTTCGCAATTGCAGGTAAATTCTACTTGTTAATGAAGATCATGTGAATTATAACCACGCTAGTAAATATGAATCGATTGTCCCCCAGGCTTCCCTAATGTGATTGGTGCCATAGACTGCACACACATTCATATCAAGGCCCCACCTGGCCCGAATGAAGGGGATTTTGTGAACCGAAGGTTCACAGTATAAATGTGCAGGTGAGTTAGTATCACAATTCGTAATATTTTATATTGGTAATATATACAATGTATTCCATATATGTATTCCATATATGCAGTTGATTGACTACAATGTCTTAGATGGTGTGTGACTCTATGTGTCGTATCACAAATGTGGAAGCCAAATGGCCAGGATCTGTGCATGACTCAATAATTTTCAGAGAGTCATATTTATGCACATTATTTGAATGTGGTGAGGATAATATTAATGTCATGCTCACTGTATTACACGCGCACACACTTATTGTGGGCCTGACATAAATGCATTTTACCATTGTACAGGTGATTATGACGGGATACTTGTTGGAGACAGGCGCTATGCCTGTAGGCAGTATTTTATGAGCGCGTTCCCTGACCCCAACCCTGGACCACAAACCTGTTACAATGCAGCTCTAGCCAGGACAAGGGCACACATTGAAATGACCTTTGGGCAACTAAAGGGAAGATTTCAATGTCTGAAAAGTCAGAGGGTTGCACCGGACCGGGCATGCAACATTATTGTCGCATGTGCTGCATTACACAACATTGCCACCATTAGAAAGGAGAGGACCCCTGTGTTGGATGTGCAGCCTGATGATAACCTCCAGCCAGTGCACTTGGATCAACCTAGTGGCAGAGCTGCACGGGACAGGATTGTGGAACACCATCTTTGAGAAGAATTTAATAAAAATATCAAAATAAATACATCAAAAAGACGACAAGGCAAACATGTATTCCATTACTTTTATTAGTTGTTCTTTGAGGAAAAAATTAAAAAGGGTAATATTTTGCCTGCAAAGAGAGATATTGTTAGGCAAGGTCAACAGTAGTGCTCTGTGTAATGTTTTTTTAGTATTTACTCTGAAGTTCCTTTTGCAGCAACTCTATTTCTAGTGCAATTTTTCTTCTTCATTAGCTGATGGAGCTCTATTTCTCCCCTCAGTTTGTTTTTTTAAATGTAAATATTCAATCTGTAGGCTATGTTTATAGAGGAAATGGATTTCACCCTGTGCCATTTGCAGAGAAAATAAATTAGACTCAACACATGCCACAAAAAAGGAAAAAAAAAACACTGAAACAAGTAAAAAATAAATAAAATGGAAATAGGTAAGAGTGTGTTATGTAAAACTGCACAAAGAGAGAGAGAGAGCGAAAACAAAACCTTCCATTACAATGAGATACACAGGAAAAGAAACATGGCAACCGTTTTGTTCCTCAAAGTAGGTTTAACTGCCTTCATTTCATGTCAATGCAATTCAGCACAGCTCAAGATTTACCAGTTGAAGGTTGTAGCTGACATTTGGATTACACCAAATGCAAGGTAGCTACCAATTATTTTACAGTAGCCTATACAAAGAGAATTAAAAGCCTCTTTACCAGCAATGAAGGAGCTGCTGCTACTGCTTCCTGGCTGTGGGTCGAAGGAAGAGCTGCTCCCAGGGATGCCCTGAACATTGGGTCTGTTCACATTTAACCCAAGGGCCAGCTCTTCTGCCGGGGTGTGACGTGGGGGTGAAAGACCACCGCCTGCTCTTTTTTTGCTCTGCCTTTTTCCTAGTTGCTGATATAAACAAGCACATAATTTCACAGTCGTTTAAAACAAAAACAAAAAAGACTAAGAACAACATATTTAGTTAATATTACAATTTTGTAGAATATTCTTGTATTTCACCTTAACTTGTTCCCAAGTTCTAATGGGTCTTGTGGTGGCTCTAATATAAAAAAATTAAAGTATGATACATTTAAATGTACATACACTCTAATAACTGATTGAAAATGTCTAACACAAGCACTACTTGCGCATTTAATTTGTCTGCAACGTTGTGCCAGCCCTCTCTCCTGGATTTTGCAGCCTTTGAGGTGTTCCCTGTGGTTTTTATTAAAGTTTGGAACTCGCCATAGCCCTCCATCAAGCGTTCTTGTTCTGCCACTGAGAAAAGGTGGGGGAGCTCTTTGGCCATTGTGGGCAACCAATAACAGCGTTGCTGATTAGTGTTTCTACTATTGATACATATACCCTTTTAAACCAGCACATGAACGCGCAATGATCTCAGATAACCCAATCTAGCCATACTAATCATCAACAACAGGTGCGTTCGAAGAACCTAATTAGCCAGATAATGAGTAGCTGGATCATATCATCTCGAATGTGTCTTTTGATCTCGGATGTAATAAGCGACGTACGAAGAACGGACCCCTGATATTAAAATTGTTAATCACAGATGAGGTTAATTCATGTTACTTTATGTACGAACTGTATCTTTTCTGTAGGCCTATTAAATAAACATCACTTTTGCAGTCAGTTGCACTTGAGTATAGGTATCAAGATAACGTTTTACTGCAATATTGATTTAGTTTAACCACTTTGAGGTGCTACAACATTTAAAATATTCATATTAATTGTTGTTTATTATTCATGAGCGGTTTTTACTCATTATAATTGTACGCAGAAAGGCTGTGGATGTTGAATGTTGAAATGATCTTAACTCACTGACTGGCCATCAACGCTGGCACTAAGCGCTTCAATAAAGCGTAACCTTGATTCACTGATGCTCAGGAAGTGTTAAAGTTTTCTCAGGTCAAATCTGGCTCGTAAACATCCGTGACAAGCGAAGTGATGCTCTCATGAGGTCAATGGCATCTTTTTATTGCTTTGTTAAGTTTAATGTTTGCATTGTAAAGCTGGAAATATCTAATAAAATCTGGGAGCAGACAGAGTAATATCCCTTTCAACCTTGTATGTGGCATGGAAACCGACGGCCTATTACACTGCTTTTGTATTGTCTGGAATTGATTTTCTATGAATAAGTATCCATGGTGAATTGGCCTGCAGGGAACATCCATTAAAAGGCAAGCCATATTGTTATGGGGAGACTATAAACCTCTTAATCTAAATTTCCTTGATATTCTTATTTTCCACATCCTCTGTGTGTGAAATGTATACCAAAAAAGACAGTTGATATAGAACCACCATGGATGTCTGCAATTATTTGGATGTGTCTACTAGACATTAGAAAATATTAATAAAAACCATAAGAATACAGGATGGTTTCAAACTGTTTTTTTTTTGTAGAAAATTGGATGACGTTTACAGCTGATGGTGTTGATCAAATATTATTTTGCTATTTTATTTTCTGGTGGCAATAGTATTTAGATATGTTTTGAGTATTGAAGAAAAGAAAAGAAAATAAAAGAAAAGAAAAGAAAAGAACAATACAAAACAAATAAAAAATGCAAAACATGAAACAATAAAGCAAAAACAGAAACAAAGCAAAAGAAAGCAATGCAAAACAAAAAACTAAAAGGAAATAAAACTAAAAAGTATGTATAGACAACAAGAACAAAACAAAACAAATAAATAACTGATACAAAACAAGCAAAAAAACTACAAAAATACAAAATAAAACAAGAACTAAAACGAAACAAAAACAATAAAAGGAAAATGAAGAAAACAAAAGATTAAAAAAGTAAATGAACAAAAACAAAAATATACAACAAGAACTGAAACAAAACAAGACAATGAAAAGCAAACCAAAAAACACAAAGCAAAATAATAATAAAAAAGGAAAACAAGCACAACACCAAACAAAAGAAAACAAAACTAAAGCCAATAGAAAACAAAAGTGTAAACAATTTGGGAGATGGACAAAATAAAATAAATTAAAAATAAATAAAATCGAGAATTGACTTTCAAGATTAAGAGGTTTGTGGTTATTTCAGTTTCAGTCTTCCTACCTAATTCGTTTGCTTTTATGGTGTCTTTATTAGTAAATCATCCTCAACTGTCCCTGGTTAGTCACCCTACTCAATGTTCTCCTCTCTTTTCTGAACTGTGTCGGGTATTGCACGTGTTTCTGCTGTTTGGATGTTATCTTCCTCTGCCTGTGCATTATCATTAAAAGCACAGTACAGAGCCTTGTGCATGACTGCTAAGGACATTTTACTGATCATTTCAAAATCGAAATGTCGGCGACGTCAGTTTCTACAATCTAGTCATTGTGTTTCGGCTCCAATTCGCATTGCTCCTCTACGAGAGGGTTTAGTAATTCACATCCGTTTGCATGGCTCTCTCTGTCTGTCTGGATTTAGCATCAGCTTCTGAAGAGCCAGTGTCTTTGACTCGGATATAAAGCAGGTCATTGGGCAGGCAGCAACATGGTTAGTTCTGCAGAAGGGTTTCGCTTCAAATGCTTGGGGTGGAAAATGTCATGACGGCGGACGGATGGTTTCAAAGCTGCCAACCGGTCTTTAGGAGCAGTGGACCAAGAGAAGACACAGAGGACCCCAGCCCTCCTTCTAATTAACTATTTAACACCTTAGATTAAGAAAACAGTGAATTATTGAAGGCAGGGAGCGCAGTGGAACTGGGAAGGGCACAGCAGAAAGCCACACTGTACTGTAAAAGAGCTGAATGTGTCGCAGCATGTTAAACGTCTGGAGAAATGAGGCAGTGCTGCGCCAGAATGTAATATGCATGCAATAAATTAAATACAACCAGCTATCAAAAAGACAAGAAATAATTTACAAAGAAATACAAAGAGTGATTTTTAACATAAAGTATCACGGCATGGACATGCAGAGCAGCCGTTCTCATTAGGTTTTACTCTGGATGTCATGTGGCGACCCAACAAAAGTGGCTATAAAGCTATATAAAAACATATAATAATAATAAAATAAGTAAAATATAAAATAATATGATATAAAATAGAATGATTCAAAAGAACACAGCTGATTGAATAGGAAAGGTATATGGTTACCTGCATTTTATTATTTGTATTAAAATAATATAATTACATACTAATTTACCCGTTATCCATGACACTATCAGAACAGATCTGTCACTCGTTATTTAAATAGCACTGAATCAAATAAAGTCTGTGACTTTCCCATCATGAAAAAAAGATAATATACAGAGGTTGTTGATTCAATGTGAAATATTATTGTGTTGCCTAAAATGCGTTTTGAAGCAAAGATGAAGCTGATTTTGCACATCAATGCTTTTGCATTATGAGGCAGACAGAAATCACACCTGAGCTGTATCTATTTGTGACAGGAGAATGGCCAGAAATGTGCCGATCTATTTGTAAAGTGGGAACGATGAGCACTGCATCTTCCCACAAAAGAGACCTATTTTGTATTGTCCCTTAGCAGTATTAGTTAGCATATATATATATATATATATATATATATATTAGTAGTCAACATTTGAAGTGGGCCAAAACCATTTGTGAAAGTTGCCCTACACCCTAAAAAAAGCGTTCTTGTCTTATGACAATTTTAATTAACTTTCTTTGATCCACTTCAACTGTTGACTGCTGTATATCTTCTTCTCTTTACTGACCCAGATCTAAACCATCAACTAACAACATTTTAGGAATCGATATGCTCCTTAAAATCCTTAAAAGTAAACCAAAACCAAACAAAACACAACAAAAGGCAAATCAAGGGAGGGGGGGAGGGGGGAGGGGGGGGGGGTGCAAATCAAAAAAACTAAAAATATAAAATAAATAACAAATGTTCATGTGAATTAATGAATTGTAAATTGTGAAGTGAAATAAATAAATAAATAAATTCCTTACAAACTGGAAAAATGTATGGAAAATGTGTTATTATTCACTTGTCGCCACCTACTGGCATAATCATATAACCTATAGAAACGTACAGAAAGTTTTCACTACTAATGCACAGTCACTGATGTAAACAGACGAGCAGAGAGATACAGAAAAGATTTTCAAAGCTTTAAAAACCATATAAATAAACATTCCAGTAATGAAAATAGAACATTTGTCTTTAATAATGTTCTCTAAATGTTATTTCTATATAATTTAAGGATAATTTTTCTAAAATATTTTAGTTGGACATTCGTCTAATGTATAAACATTACAACTTACTGCTCGTTTATCTTTCAGATTAAAAGTAACATTCACATAATGTTTGGCCTAAATGGCCTTTTCTCTAATGCTCACAATAACCAAGAAAAAAACTAGACATTGAGAAACCATTTATAAATAACAGTTCACAACTTGATGAGAATATTAACAAATCCCAGTGCTGAATATCAGTGCTCTCAACCAATCCAGTTCAAAGACAGGAACTTACTATTGTTCAATTGATAATACAGTGAATTAAATACTTAGGAATACTAACGTGAGCAAAGATTCATCCTCAGAGTGCAATTATTAAGATGCTTGTTATCGGCTTGTAATTGCATCTGGATATATGGAGTGCTTAACTGAAAAAGGAGCTTTAGGGGAGCATTCGTAAGCCACCTGCACATAGCCAAATTCATTGTCGGAGAACATCTGTGCGTTGAAAACAGAAATACAAATAATGAGGGAGATTATCTTTCCATTCAAGCCCCTACTTTGCTAAAGAGAGTTCATAATTACACTGTCAGGGCACAGGACCACATGTGCTGTTGATGCTTTAAAAATGCATATAGATATATCCTCTGCTTCGTGTTTCTGGCCTCAACGGATTTAAATATGAAAAATAAGGCGGCACAGGAGTACTTTTAATTGCCTATATGAAAGGGTTTATCAGACATTAAAAGCAGCCGTACATCACAGGCACACAAACACGCAGGCATGAATAGATCGAACCTGGCAACTCATAGCAACATTAATACTGCTAATTAGACTCTGCTTTCAAAAGGCTGAGAGTACCGTTTCAGGTCTTGGGGTTTAATTATGATATTGGAGCATACGTGTGTGTGGTTTTGTACAACTTGAACTATTCGTCTCAAATGAAGTGGAATATTTTCCCCAAGTGCTATGCATCTACCTATCTGCCTTTGTAGGTCTTCACAGCAGGGCATTCTTCCAGGACGCTAATGAGTGAGGAAATGAATCGCTTCTAAACAGACCTCACTGCCCCAGGTGAAAACGGGTTTCCCGTATGAGCGAGAAGATCACTGGGCCCTGTGGTGCCACATCTCGCAGGGTAACCTAAAAAGGAACATTGCATCTAATGATTTTGCATTGAAGAACCTTAGCCGTGTCTGTAAAACATGAATTGAAATATTGATCCGACAAATCAACATTTCCTTCCGTCAACTGGTGCATCCATGTTGTTTGCCCATCTGAAACCCAATAAAATATATTAATTTATTGTCGTTCTATTAGCGGTCTTATTATCACTGTCTTTATTGTGTTTTTTGCCAGAAAGTCATCATGGACATCATACATAGGCTTAGGAATTTTAACAACAAGTATGTAACACTTATGGTTTGTGCTATGGAAATTAAATAATATTTTGGCTCTTCCCAGCTTTGTAATGGCAGTGAATGGTGCCTGAGTTTTTGAAGCACCAAAAAGGGCATTTCCATCAATCATAAAAGTAATCCATATGACTCCAATGGGTTAATGAATGCGTTCTGAAGTGAAGCAAAAAACCACCATCACTGGCTTCTGGCAACTACAGTGCATTCATGAGAGAGTCGAGTTATAACTCAAAATAATAGTTTTGATTCGCATTTGGGCTGGTTTTCTTTCTTAGACCTGGCAACCCTGTTTCTGTGTCAGTACATATTGGGTTGGTTCGCCAAATATATCGTATAAATACAGATATTGGATATGGGTAACTTTTTTTGGTCATTATTATATGGGGGGCTGTTGTGGCCTAATGGTTGGAGAGTCAGACTTGTAACCCAAAGGTTGGGGGTTTAGGACGGTTCTAAGGGCCCGAAGATGCCGCCTCGCCATCTCCTCATTAGACGTGCATTTAGATAGAAGTGCATCTTCACGGATTATAATGAAAGAGTTTTTGTTTTCGATGTAATTTATTACGTTAAGTAGTCATTTAAAGCGTTCTATAGATATATTTATAATATCTGTGAGGTATGTATTCGCTGACTTTCGGCTCATTTTTGTGAAGCGCTCCTGTTCAAGACGAGACGGCGCATCATTGTATTATTTATTTTATAAAATAATTGTATATATTTTATAAAAAAAAATATTGAAATTGTGAGTGCACACAAATAAAAGTAGAAAATTTGCAGTTATGAATGACGTATTACTTTTACCTTTTATTAGTTTTATTACTCTTACCAAAAATTACAGCATAAGTTGTTTTCATTGAAAAAACTGCAAATTGATTGCGCTGGTGCCTCCATGACCTGTGCTTTAGCTTCCAATCTCCACACAAACTGCAGCGCACATTTATCTAGGTTTAATATTTAAACATTGTTATATGCTTGAACCTTTTTAGTATATCTATAGATTTTAGTTTTAGTAAGTCTTGATGATTTGAGAATAAATTGATCAAACATGGCTATGATCAGCCTGCCGGTCTGCCGCTGGCCGCTTGATCGTGAAATAAAAAACTTTAAGAAATAAAAAACACAAAAATTGCTCCAAACTTTTTTCTAAATTAACTTAGAAAAAACGAAACGGAATATAATCACTTTGCAATTACACATAAAACTGAACTGACACCCCGGCAACCACACAGAAAAACCCTAGCAACTCCCTGGTAACCACCCACAACACACTAGCAACCACACAAACACCCTGGCAACCACCCAAAATCCCATGGCAACTGCATAGCAACTCCCTGGCAACTTCCCATATACAAATCACATATAGACACCCCGGCAACCACACGCAACCACATAGAGAAACCCTAGCAACTCCCTGGTAACCACCCACACTCCCATACAGTATGTCAATCAGATAGAAACACTCACAAGAACCACGCACAACACACTAGCAACCACACAAACACCCTGGCAACCACCCATAATCCCATAGCAACGACATTGCTAAATCTTGGCAACTGCATAGTAACTCCCTGGCAACTTCCCATATACAAATCAGATATAGACACCCTAGCAACTCCCTGGTAACCACCCACACTCCCATACAGTATATCAATCAGATAGAAACACTCACAAGAAACACACACAACACACTAGCAACCACACAAACACCCTGGCAACCACCCATAATCCCATAGCAACGACATTGCTAAATCTTGGCAACTAAATAGCAACTCCCTGGCAACTTCCCATATACAAATCAGATATAGACACCCCAGCAACCACATAGAGAAACCCTAGCAACTCCCTGGTAACCACCCACACTCCCATACAGTATATCAATCAGATAGAAACACTCACAAGAACCACGCACAACACAAACATCCTGGCAACCACCTAAAACCCCATAGCAACCACATAGAGAAATATTAGCAACTCCTTGGCAACCACCCACATTCCCATACACCAATCAGATATGAACACCCTGGCAACCACATAGAGAAACCCTGGCAACTGCAAAGCAACTCCCTGGCAACCACCCACATTCCCATACACCAATCAGATAGAAACCCTCTGGCAACCTCCCACACCCCTCTATCATTCAGACTGAAGCATATAAAGCCTGGCAACCACCTACAATCCCACGGCAACCGCAAAGTAACGTTCTGGCAGCATCCTAGCATTATGGCAGGGAGTTTTGCAATGGTCAAACACAGCTGATGTTTTATTCTACTACTGTGAACGTAGTTATTTTTACAATATTGGACCTCATTTCTACACAGTGCTTGAAGTTATACAAGAACATCAGTGTGTGGGATGTCTTTTCTCTCCAGAAACAGGCTTACTGTTCAGGAAATAAAAATATATATTATGTTTTCTGTCTACTGATGAGATGATAACTGCAGCACTTTCAGAGAAGTATTTTGATTGTCTACTGCATTCAAAGCGAGGCATGCTTTGCAATAGTTTCAATGGACATCATTTATTGATCCCATTCTGTGTTGGCTCGTTGTGTCTGGCAGAGCTTAGAATAACACAAGTATGTCTCTCCAGAGAGGACACTTGGCCGCTTGAGTTAATGTTTTGCAGAAGCACGATGCATTTTGAAAAGAACTTGGAAATCATTGCTACATTGAATGATGAAAACAACAACAATAACAACAAATTACACTTCAATGTCTACAACTTTACTCGATTTGACGTGAGTGTCAATGCGTCAACCACTCTACATGCAGAACACATTGATGCCAAACTGTAAAACAGATTATATCTTGGAATTTAAAGGCTTGATAATGAGATTCTGGAATATAATAACCCTCGTCTTAGCCTTTTACAGCTTCTGAGTAGACGGGAACAATAGAGAAGGAATGACAGAAGGTCATTTTCAAAGACTTGCCGGTGTGCGCCAAGACTAAATGTATCTACTACTGCCCCTCTTTGTTCCAGCGTTCAGCAAGTTCCCTACAACCCTACAGGCACAAAAAGGGAGTGGGTGGACATTACCGATAAAAAGCAATTAATACCCGCAGTCCATAATTACAAGATGTGACAAAGTAAGAGAACTTTTACAGCAGCCTAAACAAAAGACTCTAGTGAATGAGGGCTGAATCTCTTTTAGCATCACCACACAAGGGCAATGGACTCCTTCTGAATGCTAGGACAAAATAGAATGGAATGGAATGGAATAGAATAGAATATTTTTTTGGGAAACTGTAAAGAAAGAAAATGTGTCTGATATCAAGAAGCTTCAGAGGTTTGACAGTTATACTGTAAATTAGCCAGAGGTGATGTGTTTGATATATGGGCTTTCTGGAACACCTACACGAGAACAAGTTAAAGAGAATTATTAATATTCATCATGTATATCACCCTATGCTAAGCATGTTTCTCTCTCACTTCTATAATGTTCTATTTTTGATGATTTATGAAGTTTGACTGAAGGGGGCCATTATGCAATGACAATACTCTTACCGTTTATTTTATTAAAATGTAAACACTAATTTATTACACTTAATATAATAAATATCTACAAGTAACACCCTTTCAAACAGTGAAACAAAACTGTTTCCAACACTCGTAAAAAATCTATACATTAGAATGTTACATTAGAAATTAAAAGCTGATTAAATTTATCAAATGGAAATTACTGGATTAAATTATATTTCAAAGTATATTAATTATATATTATAGCCTATATTTATATAACCTCTGACATGGAAAAGAGTGAAAACTCCTCACAGGACCGCTACAGAACATCTGAACATAGTAAAACAAATACACATTGACGGATCTTCTTTCGTCATACAGATTTATTGTGTTGCTGTGTTCCGCTCTGCTCACTCACACACAGAACACTGAGAAGAGAAGAGAACAGCGCGCTCTCTCTCTCTAAGGGGCCGTTCACATATCGCGCCTAAAAACGCGTGGAAAACGCTGGGCGCGCTGCTTTCTCCTTTTTTCCAAAGCGCTCGGGCGGTTGCGCTAAGGCGTTTGTCGTTGCTAAGCAACCATCAGCTGCGCTCTCCGTTACAAGAAGGAAATTTCGTCACATGACCTGCGGTGCGCTTGCGGCATTCTGAAAAGTTGAGATGTTTTTATCTCAATGCGGCAAGGACGCGCCTGGAAAAAACGAGCGCGTCGCACCGCGACCACGTCGCTTCAATTATGAGCGCGCATACCGCGCGTCTACATTTGAAATAACGAACTTGAGCGCGCAAATGACGCGATATGTGAGCGGCCCCTAACTCTCCCTCGGTCACTCAGGTTCGCGGGTTTTTCCCGTTAACTAAACGTTTCTTCAGCTTCAGGTTTGTTTTTTACTTTGGTTTGTAGTACTTACTTATTAACCAGTAGAGTTTAGGTAAACGTGGGGTTTGTTCAGACGTGGTGCTTGGTAGAATGTGACTCGCGTCTCTGCCTGTCGGAGATTTTTTTTCTTTTTTAAACCGTCAGCTGGCTCTAACCAGTTTTTTTTACTTCACGCACTAAGTGTCTGACACTTTCTTGCTGTATTTAAAAAAAAAAAAAGCAAGTAGTGGTATAAAACTATATTACAAATTAATTAGCTACACACACACACACACACACACACACACATACCTGGTGTGAAAAAATAAATAAATAAAAAGAACCAAAAAAAAATAATCACACTGATCATAAAAAAATTAAAAGTTAAAAAAAGAAAGTTATGTTGAGATGAAAACTCTTGTTCATTACATTTTACTTCATAATTGCAACCCCATGTGTTGTATTCATTGTTGCAAAACTTGTTCTGTATATAGTTCGTTTGTTATCGTGATCAAAACCATTGATCTGAAGCTCAATGCTAAAGCTGTCATGTAAATAGTTTTCTAATCAGCAATAAATATAACAATTTCTGATCAACCCATATCAATTGCATGCTTAAAATAACATACCGGTTAAAGCCCCGCCCATTTCAAGACAACCCGACCCACTTCCATGTTAAATCCCACCCACTTCCAGGTTAGGCCCCGCCCAGTCCAAGTATGGATACAGATACAGATAATTCATATGGTTAACAGATACAGATACAGATACAGATAATGCTGTACTCGCTCATCCCTACTACCCACCTCTGTTTTTAGCATGCTTCCAAACAGTTACTAGGGTTCTCTGGCTTGTTTTTATACTTTGTATAGCAGTATGCTAAAACTACGGTGACCAAGAGAGTTCAACGCGCTGCAAATTGAACAAAAAAACACCTGCAAATTAAGAAAACAACTTCATCAATTTGACAACACACGCGCTGCAAATGCTCACAACACAACCGAATGAAGAAACGCACTCCAAATACTCACCAAACAAAGAAAGGCGAGGCAAATGACATTCTTTATTTGGTTGTGTTGTGAGCATTTGCAGCACCTCCTGTCAAACTGATGAAGATACTTTTTCTATTTACATGTGTTTTCTGAAGTTGAGCTCTCTCGGCCACCGTATAAAACACATCCAAACACCCTAGCGAACATATGCTATATGCCAAACACCACACACAATATGTTCGAAAAAGTATAGAAACATGGTGTTCTAAGTGGTTTTCAACACATATCTGTAATATGCTGTAATATTGTGGTGTGTATTTATTGCTCAGATCTCTCCTTCGCTGTAAATCTATGAGGGTTTAATCATCATCGCCAGTGTTCTTAATAATAATGTTGCCAAACTTAATTATGAGCAGTAGTAATAGTGATATTTGCATTAACATCACATTTAAGAAGAAAAATATAAATCATTTGCATGAAAAGTAGTAGAGTTGCTATTACTTACTGCTTGTGCCTCTTAAAAAAAAGTCCTTGTGCTGATCTGTTGAACTGGCACAAGCCCACATTACCCATCAGCCCTGAGAGACCAAGGCTCTTGCCTGAGCAATTCAACCCACCACAAGTTGCGAATAAATCTCAGTTGGAGGTTAAAAATGAGCTCCCTTATCCATAATACAGGCCCACAAGTTCCCATCCATCCTGTAAACGGCTTTGTTTTGGACCAAGTTGAGATTCACGTCTAAGTCTCGCCTGCATTGTGCCTGACCCGTGGCCTGTTGGGACCTGCAGTTTGTTTGGCCGCCGGCCAGTCACTATGTCCTATCCAAGACCTCATTGGGACCGTAAGATTATACATCACACTTGCTCTCCAGTGCTGATTCAGATTTTCTGTCTTGATAGATCAAAAAAAATGGCTGCGTATTAAATTTCGATGACTTCTTTGGGATTGACCATTTCATTTATTTATTTCAGCTTCTTTAATCCTAATATCAGCTAAAAGTATTTCCAAAAGATCCACAAAACCCTGTCTGGCAGCTTTTTTTAATGGCGGTCTGCCAGTGTATACATTAAGGCATGTACAAATCAGACAGACCCTGCAGTTGTCAGAAGCAATCTCTGTCTACAGCTGATGGGCTCTGAAGTAGGCAGAGTAAGGACACTGCCGTTCTAGGTCTCTTGCAGAAGTGTGGGAGCAGTCATTTTCAATGGAAGATAATTATTTAAATGTATATTATTTACCATTTCTGAACACCAAGTTAACAGGGTAAACCAAGATCCTAGAAGCTAAATTGGAAGAAGAAACAAACGCCAAGTTCTGACAACTTGAGAAAAATTGTGGGCCGGTGGTGTAGGTGTACCATAAAGCTGGTCATAAAACAGTTTGAATCGCATGTGGGTATGTTGTAATTTCAAGAAATTCAGAAGGAAAGGATGAGCAATTTCTTGTGGGAGGTTTGTGGGAAAAGCAGGGCCCATTACTGTCTCATGGTAATAATTAAAGTAACTCTGTTTATGGTGTGTCCAGATGGCTGCTCCTGTAATGTTTCTGAAGTTTAACTTTTCAGTTAAAATCTGTCGCTACTTGGAAGTGCCAGATTTGGAAGTGTATTGTGATTGTATTTGAATGGCGCAGACACCATCATCAAATTTTCACACAGGTATGAAGTTCTCTCCCTCGTTACCTGGCTCTTTTAGAAAGTGCAGGTGTTACACAAAGGCGTAACCGCATGTAATGATTGCATTTTTTCTGCTTGGGATGACGCCCCTTATTCACAAGAATGTGTTTAATCCAGTGAAAAGCCAGACAGTCTGTGACTTGTTTCACTAAATGGATGCTGCAGACTGAGGAATAACAGGTGTACACAATATATTTGGCTCTTTGAAATACAGTCGAGCGAGAAGAGAGTATAGCTGGAGACCAAATGCTAGAACATTCCTTGATAAATACTGGAGGCTTGCCAGAAACACAATCATCTGAAGACTGGTTTTCTTCTGGTATCAACGTCAGTCAGGGACGATCCAATCACAGTGTGTAAACAGGTTCCAGAACTTCCAGTAGGTCTTGGAAACACTGGATCAGTCAAAGACCATTTTGTGTGTAGTGAAGTTCACTGCATATGTGGCCATGAAGTGTTTCCTTTAAAATGATATTTCACCCAAAAATGAAAATTATATCATCAATTACTTACCACACTCAAGGTATAGAAACGTAGCAAGAACATTAACTGTAAGATAGATAACAAGAACTGTAAAATAGTCCATGCAACATCAGAGGTTCAACCATAATTTTACGAAGCTATGAGATTACTTTTTGTGCACAAAGAAATCCATAATAACATAATTTATTCAACAATTCTTCTCCAGTTTTTCTACAACAATTCTTCTCCAATTCTTCTCATCTTAGCCATTGTAGCCATTCTTAGTACCCCAGAAAATAATAATGCACATGCTGAATGTAAACAACGCTGATTACGTTGATTATGTTCTGGGGTACTCTCCAAAATGGCAGAAGACGGTAATTCTGGGAAAAAGTATTCTTGTAGCTTGGTAAAATTACAGTTGAACCCCTGATGTTACTTGGACTATTTTAACGATGTCCTTGCTATGTTTCTGTGTGTTGATCATGGTAATATCCTTGCTGTCTATGGGAGAGTCAGAGAGCTTTCAGATTCTATCTAACATATCTTTTGGGTGAACTAACCCTTTAAGACTTCCAAGAATGTTCCTACTTATATATTTGGATACGAGGTAAATTAATGGCCTCTGTCAGTTACAATTTAAAAGACCCAATTAACCAAACTGAATTCCGGTACTCTCGAATGCACATGAACATCAACTGGATCATCCTAGAAAAAGTTTAGTGTGATTTTAACTAAATAAGTGTATGATTCTATTGTTGATTCTATTTCAGCATTTCGACCATTCCAGAAACTGGGCTTATTTCACCTATGTGAAGTAATTTCCAAGATGGCAGACCAGTGAACTGACTTGTCTTTGAGGGACCTTCTCCTCCCCTCTTCAAAGTGGTCACTGGAGGCACATTCGAGACGAATGTTAAAGCCAGTTATAAACAGCAATCTGGCTTGGCTGACCGCTTGTGATCAGATCACCCAATATGGTTGTTAAAACCAGGTGTAAAAGCGGCTATGATTCCTCAGATATGGGCTTTTGGTTGACAAGCTAGCAGAAAACAGTCATATAATGGACTGCGATGACGTAGGGAACTGCGTAATTAAGTACTGGTCCTGTTCACAAGAGAAAACAATAACTGCTGTCCTTTCTGTTTTAAGATTGGAATGCTCCTAAGCACTACTTTGGGGACAGTTAACACACATAATGCCTGTTGTCATTTTCCCTGTTTTTTCCGACTTGCCTCCTGCACTCCCACTACCAAAATTCACCTCAGTTCAGAGGAAATTTGTCAAGTTATACCAAAACTTCCAATAGTTGGAAGAAAAAAAAAAGGTCCCGACATTCCCAAATTGCAGAAAGCACACATCCTGGCAGTATGCCATTGGAGCCACCGTAGAGACCATAGACCCTCTCTTCCTACATACCTGCAGTGCTGTAATGGCTTGTGACAGCTGGCATGTCGCAATTCAATATGATGATGTTTGGGACTAAACACCATCCCTGGGATGCTGCAATGAGCTTGTTGCAGGACAAAATATTCATGGCATGTCAACTCCATTTGGCATTTCATCAAGAACTATGGGGAGGTAGTCAACAGTCTCCCCAGCAAAAGATGATTGTGAAAGTAAGATTCAAGAAATTACTTCTTTGTCTGATAAATGACTACTGGAACTACATTTGTAGTGTCTAAAAGTATAGCAGTGCTTGGAAGGCAGCAAAAGGCTGTTGCTTAGATTGGATAGAAGAAAGCCAATCGGTATGCAAATATTACCGTGTTTTGACTGAATGCAAGTCAATCTTGTATTTCAGTGGAATAGATTTCAGTAGAGACTGGCATTAGCATGTTGCTAAGCTAACAGCACAAAACCCAACAACAAAAAACATAAAAACACATATTCAGTAGAACACAGATACTGAATAAAACTATCCATTTGTATTCACATTAATCTATATTTATAAATATTATTCAGTATGATGCCAAAAAATGCTGAATCTGTATGCAGCTCATAGTTAGCACAGTTAGCTAACAGTTAGCTGATACTCATATTAACTGAGACTGCTGCTACTGTTGCTTTTGTTGCCGCCTCAAATGCAATTTCTGTTCAAAAGTGTTTGTTTAACTTTTGGACTTAATTTATGCAAACTTTTTGAGTTACTAAAACATTTGAAATAGCTGTTGAAATGTATTGTAAAGTATATATAAAAATACAAAAGTGTTTCAAAATGCTCACTTTTCAAACCATGGCAGCAAAGTTAGGTGAATCGAGTGTGAAGAACTTCAAGACAAAGAGATACACGCTAAAATTGGCTTTCTGTATGTCTGTATCCTATAATGAGTACATATACCACAAAACAGGCCTGGGCATGCCAGGCGCATCATCATTCTCACTTAAACTATAATGTGGAAACCAAATCTCAGATGAGTGTTACCAAGATACACCCTGAAAAGCTCACAAAAATGCAGGAAGGGTTTGTGCATTAGCGTACTAAATGCAGACTCTGCAAAGTTCATCCTGGGTAAGATTTCTGCTTGTTCAAGTCTTCATTAAAATTGCATCCCTGAACTTCAAACTGGATAAGAATTCGAAATTGTCTGAAGAAAGGGTATACTGTAACTCATAGATGCCCGTTTGAACACTCAAAGGCCGCTTTATCAAAAAAATGTAATGTAAAAACTTAAACTTTAATTAATCCACTACTGGATCGCTAAAGCACATCAAAGCACACCTTGTGAAGCTATATATCGCTTATACAACTTCAAAGGAAAGGTATACAACAGTTGCGTATGTACACCTATGATTAATTTAAAAAAGCACTTTCACTCATCTTAAAAAGTTACAGAAGATGAAAGACTGACTTTAATGAAGCAATAACTGAATTTAAGCCATATTTGCACTATATATTTGCACAGAATAGCCTTTTGTGACATTTTATTTTACACAGTGAAGGTCAAAATTTATACTGTTTTCTTTCTATAGACTTCACACAAATGTCTCAGAAATAGCAGCCTTTAAGGACTCCTTATATGTAAAAACCTATATACACAGCCAGTATTTAGAGAAATGGCTACATCGTGGTACTATGTTTAGCCCTAGACCAAGAATTAGTATGTTGTCAATAGTCTGAGCCCTGAAAGGTGTGATAAAAGCGCTCCCTCCTGGACATAAAGTGAATTACATCACAGAATTTACTGGAGACCAAATTCATAAATTCATGAGACTCACCTGCAAACACTTAAGCCACACATACATATATAAATACAGATATATAATAATTAACATGCATTATAATTATATTATATCATAATATTTGTAAATATATATTTAATTATATACTTTTATATATGACTGTTTAGTGTTTTATAAATGTGTGTGTGTGTGTGTGTGTGTGTGTGTGTGTGTTTTATGTATTTTTTACACTCTGGACAACCACTAAGTATCCAAATACTGATATTTTTATTTAAGAAAATGTATTTATCTAACACGTTGAAATTCACTAATTTTTAAAGGTCCAACTATTTTTGGGGGAATGTTGTGCATCTGTATTGATGCTCTTGTGTTCTTCGCTGCCTAAAAATATCCATGTGTGCCAATTTATAATAATAATACATACTAAATGACTAATTTCTAAGGGTAACGGGCAGGTTTCTATCGTTTTGTGCAGTTCATTTATAATTGATTAAAGATGGTTTTCAAGTACATTCTCTTTCACCACAAACCACCACAGCCGGAATTAACGCAACTGTCACATCAGCCATCTTGGGATTAAGATACTTGTGCAAACATAATGAGCAACACGCCAGTCAAACTTCAACGGAAAACAAGCAGCATAAATCAATACACTCATTTTCAACCACGGTCTGCATTTATAACAGGTACGAGAGAGAGCGTTCGAACAATGGACTATTGATTTTGTGTCGGCCTAATACATCCTTCGGCTTATGAAAGTAAGCAGAAGCATTTGAAGACAACTTTTTCTGAATTCCAGGGTTCTCGCAAACCCTTAGGCAGATCACAGAAAGCTCACAAAGCTATAATGGCCTCCTCTTGATATAACACTTTCATGGTTTCCCAAATAGAGCTGACAAGGTTTTACTCGCTGGCAGTTTATTTGAGTGAGAGTGAGTGGAATCTGCTCTTGGGTCTTGATCCGCTCCAAACAGACTTTCTTCTTGTCAATATTCCCATCTCTGTAAATTACGAAGCTGAAGTTCTCTTTCGCTGAATTCTTCTTTTCAGCACAGAGAGGGCTAAACTTTATTCTAAAAAAAAAGGTGAAACATTCAGATTAAGATGCAGACCTACAGCGTATAACCAATGTAATTAATGTATTATGAGGGGATTTTATTAATCAAAACAACAGATTGGGATGTAGGTCATAGTTTTGTGGACATTCGCACAAAAAAAACAGTCACTAGTCACAGCATTTGACCACTGGATTTACAACAATTATTTCAGGTTTCAACACTGCATCAGCTACTGATAAACACTTTAATTTGTATTTGAATTATTAATCTGAAGATTATTTAACTGCATGCATTTCTATGTCTTTGGAAGGCTTTTGTGTTTGAAACACATTAAATTCACTATTTATTTGTTTTTTGTCATCTGATTGTCACAAATCCAGCCTCTGTGGCTCCCTCCGATCGCCACCAGAGGGAGGCATCACCGGAGTACTAACCGGTTCCTGCGGACTTCATTTCCCATGACCCCGTGCCTGAGACTGATCACCTGCACAGGTGCCGATTATCATCCGGGCTATTTAGCCAGAGCTTTCCATCTCCTCGTCGCGAAGTCTTGTTTTGCTACTGCTAACATTTCCGAGCGTTTTTCCCTTTTGTGATTGCCTGTGTATTACCTGGACAGATTTTCTCCTCTGACCGTTTGCTGCCTGCCTTATTGACCTCGCCTGCCTATTGATTATTCTCTCTGTCTGCCGCCTGCCTCGACCCATTGCTCTGTCTCCGTTTATGCATCTGCCTTGTCTACGTTGCCCTTGATACTGCCATATGATCATTGCCTGTCTGACTTCTTTTTTGTGTTAATAAAGCTGCAAATGGATCACAACATCACTGACCCCTCATCACACTGATCACCTCTTTTACCAAATATTATTACTTGAAGTACCCCTGAAATTAAAAAAAAGATATTATTCACAGTTCTTTGATCTTGGTTAATGGTCACATTAACTCATTGCAGGTACACAAAACACATATTTCATTTTTTTTGTGTGTTTTATTTTGATTTTAAAATGATTTATTTTAATATAACTTTTTTATGATTTAATTAATTATAAGATTTGTATTAAATTTATAAACCCCACGCAGTTGCTTCACAAATCCAAGTTTGAGAAACCTTGATGTAATGTTTAATGCACTTCATGTTGTTAATGACAACAAATATATATATTTTGTTACTCTTTGTATTTTTATCAATATGGTACAAAATTATCCTATTTAAATCTAAAAATAGTCACATTATATTACTTAAAATGTGAAATGTAATGGATTGCGTTATTAATTATATATTTTTTTCATGTAATGGAATCATTATCAGATTACAATTTGTAAGTAACTTACCCAGCTATGTGTATATATCATCCAATCTCAGTGATTACTGAAGAACCAAAAAAAGTGACTTTTAGAAAATTAAAGAATATAATTTGTCTTACATTATTTATAATAACATGTGTTTTATATTGTGTAGAATATATATATATATATATACACTCACCGGACACTTTATTAGGTGCAGGTACACCTGTTCAATTGCTTGGTAACACAAATTGCTAATCAGCCAATCACATGCCAGCAACTCAATGCATGTAGGCATCTAGATGTGGTGAAGATGACTTGCTGAATTTCAAACCGAGCATCAGAATGGGGAAGAAAGGGGATTTAAGGGACTTTGAATGTGGAATGGTTGTTGGTGCCAGACGGCCTGGTCTGAGTATTTCAAAAACTGCTGATCTACTGGGATTTTCACCCCACAACCATCTCTAGAGTTTACAGAGAATGGTCCGAAAAAGAGAACAAATCTAGTGAGCGGCAGTTGTGTGGACGAAAATCCCTTGTTGATGTTAGAGTTCAGAGGAGAATGGGAAGACTGGTTAGAGATGATAGAAAGGCAACAGTAACTCAAATAACAACTCGTTACAACCAAGGTATGCAGAATACATATCTGAACACACAACACCTCGAACCCTGAAGCAGATGGGCTCCAGCAGCAGAAGACCACACCAGGTGCCGCTCCTGTCAGCTAAGAACAGGAAACGGAGGCTACAATTCGCACAGGCTCACCAAAATTGGACAATAGAAGATTGGAAAAACGTTGCCTGGTCTGATGAGTCTCGATTCTTGCTGCGACATTCAGATGGTAGGGTCAGAATTTGGCACAAAGAACATGAATGCATGGATCCATCCTGCCTTGTCTCAACGGTTCAGGCTGCTGGTGGTGGTGTAATGGTGTGAGGGATATTTTCTTGCCACACTTTGCGCCCCTTAGTACCAATTGAGCATTGTTTAAATGCCACAGCCTACCTGAGTATTGTTGCTGACCATGTCCATCCCTTTATGACTACAGTGTACCCATATTCTGATGGCTACTTCCAGCAGGATAATGCACTATGTCACAAAGCTCAAATCATCTCAGACTGGTTTCTTGAACATCAAAATGAGTTCACTTTACTCAAATGGCCTCCACAGTCACCAGATCTTAATCCAATAGAGCACCTTTTGGATGTGGTGGAACGGGAGATATGCAGCTGACAAATCTGCAGAAACTGTGTGATGCTATCATGTCAATATATACCAAAATCTCTGAGGAATGTTTCCAACACCCTGTTGAATCTATGCCACAAAAATTAAGGCAGTTCTGAAGGCAAAAGGGGGTCCAACCCGGTACTAGCAAGGTGTACCTAATAAAGTGGCCAGTGAGTGTGTGTGTGTATATACAGTATATATACATATTACGGCAGACACACTGAAAAAAAGATAATACATTCATACGGTAAGTGGTTGCAAACACTTTATTTTAGCTTCATTTAGCCTAAATAAATAAATAAAAATGTTAAAAGTCAACCTAATTTCTTTGTTTACATGTGGCTAAAATACATTGATTGCAACCCATAATGGGCAATTCCATTCATGGGACTGTTCTAGGATCTGGTGTAAAACGAAGATATGGTCAATGCATGACCGTCCTTTCCTGAAACCAGCCCGTTCTATGCCAGCCGAAGCATGTCATTCACCACTGCTATGATGTGCTGCAGTATGATATGGCTGAAAATCTTGCTGGTGAGAGAGAGTATAGTGACGCCTCACAAATTATTGCAGTACCCAAGATCCCCCTTCTTGGGCAGCTTGGAGGATTCTTCTGTGATGAGAGTTCCATCTGCTGCATTCACTGGTATTTCCCGGTTCTGTCCTCTGTCACCCCTCAGCTTCTTTGTGATCATGTAGAAAAGTGTTAATGCCCTTCTGTTCTACTGCTTTTCTATTATTTCTGAAAGATGTTCGACATACTGCCGTTTGTCTCATCTTGCTGAAGTCTTCACTTCTTTGTCCTTCTCTCTGTACTGAGCTGAGATTTTCTCCTTAAACCTTGGTGACTTGATGTTATACAGCTTCTTCTTGATCTGTTTTCTTTCTCCTATGGCTTTCCATGTGTCCTTGGATATCCATTATGACTTTACACTCTTCTTGTATCCAACGGTTTCTTTTGTTGCCTCAGTAATAGCTTGGTTGAAGCTATCGATGGTCAGTTCTGTGTCAACCTGAAGGATGCTGAAGCAATTCTTCAGAGCAATGCAGAAATCCTTTCTTATTGCTGGTTCGTTCAACTTGGCAACATCGAAACGTTGATTTCTACTGTCTCCGATCTTTGCCTTCTTCAACTTGAGTATCAGCTTCACCACAAGTAGACTGTAGTCGCTACCAACATCAGTGTGTTGCATCACACATACATCCTGTAGGGAGCACCTCCACTTGCTGTTGATAATGACATGGTCTATCCCAGGGTTCCTCAAATATTTCCCTGGAGGTCCAATCTGCTGCAGAGTTTAGCTCCAACGCTGATCAATCTCACCTACCTGTGATTTTCTAATGATCTTGTAGACTCTGATTAGCATGCTCATGTGTGTTTGATTAGGGTTAGAGCTAAACTCTGCAGGAGTGGTCCAGATTTGAGGATCTCTGGTTTATCTGGTTCTGGGTTTTCCCGTCAGGTGAAGTCCAATTAAGTTTGTGAATGGTTTTATGCTGAAAGAGTGTTCCAGTAATGACCAGGTTGTTGTCAATGAGGCTTTACTATAACTTAATAACCTTTAAAGGCCTGAGGTGGTTAATCAATGGTATATGCTTTTTCTTAAAGCCATCTTCTTGTATTGTTTCAATTTATGTTTTAAATATTGTATTTATTGATGGAATTTGTGGTGAAAAGTACTTTACCCATGATGTAAACATTCCCACCAATCAGATTCATAGCAAAAGAACTTGCAGGGTGCCCTAGGCTCTCAAAATGCTATATTGTCTCCACAGTTTTTATATTTTACAGTTTTACATATTCATGCCTATAATACTTTAATGCAGGCTTTTTAAAAATGCCTATGGTAAAAATATATGAAAAAAAATCAAGAACTAACACCTCTGAAAAAGTGGGCGGGCACTAATACACTACATTCTAAATGATTGACGCATATGCATGAGATTGATGATTTGCATAAAACACATCCAAACCATCTGCATATAAGGGTATTCTGCACACCTTTTTGCCTTTCGTCAAACACATGGTGCTTTTTTCAAATACTTTATCAGTCCACAGACTCTAGAGCAATTTCAGAGGAAGCCCATTCCTATTTCAAAAACCTCCACTTGCTGACTTACAATCGGCTTAAATAAGCTCTCACTTTCTAAAGCAGCACAATTATTCATAATGAGACTCCTCATCTTTAATTATTTCTAGCAAATGGACTGAATTTGCCAGCTTTTCTGCTAATACTCAATATATTTCAAATCACCCTTGCTTTAAACGTTCTCAGGAAAACAGGTGGAAATCCAAACCATGTGACCAGCAGATTCCTGAAAGGGGGATTTCTGAATTCAAAACCAATTTATTAGAGCTGGGTGCTAGATTATTTTAACTTTGAGGCCTATAATTTATAGCAACATTTCACATAATGCAATTACACAGAATAACAATGCATCTGAAGTAAAGGTCACTCTCATTATCCGTATCGGCTGGGAACACTGGATATCTCTGCACCCCAGTGAAATAAAAAGACTCACAAACACACCTAAGTAACAAGGTGGATGTGTGGATATAAATAGCTGCTTAATGAAAAACCGTTAGAAAGAAAAACTACTACTGAGACTGAGGGAAAAAACTGTATACTTCACATCAAATTACAATATTTCACTCCATATGAGCAGAGGCCTAAAAATTACCTCAGGCATACACTGCAAATCATGACTGGTTTTGTCTTAGATTTATTTTTACCCAGTCGTTGCAGATTATCGCATTAAACATAAAATGTATCAATACAATTTAATGTTTATAGATTAATGGTTAAACAATAAAAATGACAATAGGATACAGCACACATTTCAGTGACCCTTTTTTAGCTTGCTCTAGTAGATGTCTTTAGTAGAGAAGGTACACTGAGTCAGTAATTTTCATATTTGTTATCCTTTCTTATCAAAATGCTTGCTACGGATGCCAAAATGCTGAAAATCTAACCTGATCCAAGTTTTTTATGATGGACAGATGTTTTGGAGGCAGTGTGTAAACGTGATTGACACAATGTGTGGTCGTATTTATTTTTTAACGTTGTAGATGTGCAAAGACCGTGAGTCATTGAATCATTTGTCCAATTCATTTTAGACGGAAATACCTGTGGTATGGCAACACGTAATCCTGTTTTTGCTTCGTTTAGAACTACACTGGCCAAAATTATAAAAGCACCACTTTTGTTTTTGCCCCCATTTTTCATGAGCTGAACTCCAAAATCTAAGACTTTTTCTATGTACACAAAAGGCCTATTTCTCTCAAATATTGTTCACAAATCTGTCTAAATATGTGTTAGTGAATACTTCTACTTTGCCGAGGTAATACATCCACCTCACAGGTGTGACATATCAAGATGCTGATTAGACAGCATGATTATTGCACAGCTGTGCCTTAGGCTGGCCACAATAAAAAGCCACTCTAAAATGTGCAGTAAAATGGATTATCTCGGCAAAGGAGAAATGCTCACTAACACAGATTTAGACAGATTTGTGGGGGCAAAAACTAAAGTGTTGCATTTATAATTTTGTGCAGTTTAAAATAGACCTAGAATAGAAACCAGGGCCCATTTCATAAAACAAGTTTACCAAACAATCCAGGTTTATTTGAGTTTTGGTTCAAAGTAAGTCAGAATAACTAAAATGAGCCTGGCTTATTTGGTAAACTTGTTTTATGACACAGGCCCATAGAATGTGTCTAAATGACACGTTTTGGTTTGTTTGTTTTACTTTTTATTGTTCTATTGTTTTTTGTTAAAATCACACTTATGAATATGCACATTCAAACATTAAATGCTAGGGAAAATTAGCGTAGTTATGCAGTAATAATAGTAAACATGCAAAATAGTCAACTATACACAGAATTGCATGGAACAAAAGAAAAAAAGAAAGGTAAACAAATATCACAAGCAAAAAGTCTGTTTAAGTCATTCAAGAATAGAACACTCCACTATTTGGAGACATGAAAATGTTTTGGCTTCGTTTGGAAATATTTTTGATGGCGGAGGAAAAATAGACTATAGGTAAGTGGCAATATTTGTGCCTAAAATGAAAGATTGTTTATTGTGTAAAAACAGTGTAACTGTTTGCATATCTGCATGTGATTACACATGGATTACACAAACCCATAAGTCTTAAAAAAATGTTTAAGCTTAAATTAAACTAATATGAAATTAAGCCATTTAACAAGCTACAAACTTCACATTTAAGCTTTAACTGACATGTTTCGATATACTTTTTTTGTTTGGTTGAATCAAGGAGCGAATCAAATTGCCTTTGCCAACTGACAGCAATGTCCCGACTGATGTCAATAAAGCTTAACTACCCGAAACATTCCTTTACGTTAGACCGAACTACAAAAATGTTGACGATGAGGATGATGTTTACACAGCAGAAGGCAGCGCCACATGACAGATGAGAACATGTGCCAGCGCTACAGTCCTGGATCCCTCTTCACTGTAAGGACTGTTAAGACTCGTTACACAGGCGATAATCAACACCTACTTGCGTGATAATGAAGCTCCTCTTTGATGGAAAAAAAATGGTGTTATGTAACAGGCCTCAGTAAGGTCTGAACGATGAATGTGGGGATTGGATTTAAGATTTGGATTTACAGTCTGACCTTCTCTGTCTTGAGGGATGAAGTGATTTGGCTTGAGATGTGTGTGAGCATCACTTTTGAGGAATCAACAAGCTGACGTTCATGCTCCAGTAAGATCATAACAATAACATGCTAAAAAGAGAAAACATTTTAAAATATTCTGGCTGGTCATAATGATTATGACATTCATAATGATTAGGACATTTCTGGTCATAATGATTATAAATCTAAATATAATTAGTCTTATTTTCCATAAAAAAATATCTAAACATCATCATCAAGGCACATTTAGGCTATTGGGAGAGCACAATTTTGTAACATAAAATTTAGATTAATAATTTGATTTAGAGAAAAAGGTTTACCAAAAGCTAGTGGTTTCTGCTTAAAACAACAAAAACAAGTTCCTATGGGATATAGATAGATTTGTATCAACTTGTTAGTGAAAGAACTAAATAAATAGCCAAACAACAGTATAAAACAAACTAAAACAGATCCCGTATTATTGAGTTGGTACAGTGGAAAAATAGACCATGTCAGAACAGACCATTGTCAGGTTAGAAAGCATATTTAATTGAATCATGTGGATGAAAATGAGACTGTGAGGAATAGACGTACAGTCGTTACATTGGCAAACGGTTTAAAAGTACTCAATTTTTACAACTTTCATAACAGTTTTTTATTTTTTTGGCTACTAAAAGTTTGACAACTGAAATACATTTTGTTTCAGTATCAAAGTCAATGGCTGCCAACAACTATTTGGTCACCAACAATCTACAAAATATATTTTGTTATGTTCAACAGAATAAATAAACTAATTTGGAGCAACTCGGGTGTGAGTAAATGATGACAGAGTTTTTATGTTTTAGTTTTTTGCGTGAACTACCACTAAAATGACTTTTTTTAAGTACAATCCATTAAACACACTGTACATCAATCAATAAATCAGTCAATCAATCAAACAATCAATCAATCAATCAATAAAATGGTTGGCTACTACCCTAACTTAATGTATATGTAAATGTGTGCGAACAGAAAACCTGCATTACCATTAAGTACCACTAGAGAGAGATATGTTTCCACCTCAGACCTTTTGAGTAAAACTGTGTTCAAGAGTCTATAAAAGAAACCTTTAAATGAAACAAAATCTCAATTTGAAGATCAGTAAACAGCTTTTGCACCACCCAAAATGAACCAAACCCTGTCAAACGGAGTCGGTCGGCAATAAAAGCAATGCCACTTGCTTCGTCACCGAAAGAGAATCCAATTACAATCCCTATTGTCCTCATCACTAGTCTATATCTGGGTCGCTGGAATACCTCTAGACCACTGCGTGCCTGTCATGTTACACTCGTGTAATTTCTGGAAGCCTTGCACACCTCGACACCCTCCCCCGCCGCGTTTACACTTGCTCTGCTTTGCTCATCGGCTCGGTGAAGTGCGGACGCGTGCCGCGAATCTCAGGTATTTCTCATGGCTGTCTGCACGCGAGACACCTGTTGGCCTGCATGTCAAATCTGACTCCATTTGAATCAGTCAAGTGCCATTTGAGTCTTAATAACATAGATAAACAAAAATATCCTACTATACACTCTTGAAAGTAAAAAACAGATGTATTTTGGGAAGTCAGCGGTTATGATTGTTTATGATTTTGGCATTGATGCATTGAGAAGCAAATACAGGTGTGTGCTATAAGTGACCGGGGCCAAGTACAATAAATCACTCCAGAAAAGCTGTCAAACCCATTTATAGTTGTTTACCAGACATGTCAAAAAGAAGATGCAAGTCATACTGTGGAAAGAAGGGAACATAATCGACTGACCCCCACCCTAGTCTTTCCTTTCACTGGATGAAAAACTGTTGCACCCAGACACAAAGGGTGTGGAGAAAACGTCTGTCATCATTCACTCACCCTTATGTTATTCCAAACTTGTATGGCTTTCTTCTGTGGAGACAGAATTGAGGATAATGTTGATGCAGCTTTGCAATGGCACCATATAATACGGAAGCTTGTTTGTGCAACAAGATAATAACTAAATAAATAAACGCAACTGCATTTTTTATTTCACAATTCAGACTTTTTTCTCGCAAATTATTCAAAATTGTGAGTTTATATCTTGCACATCTGAGTTCATAAGTCAGAACTGAGATAAAGTTGCAATAACCATTTTTATATATATTTTTTGTATTATTAGGTGGAAACGGGCACCAATAATATAGTGACTAAAGACAAATAAAACTAGTCAACTGACAGAGTAATTTTTGGGGAATTTGAACTTCACAGATCACATGTTTTTGATTCACTAAAAAGAACCAATTGCTCATTTAGACAGATTGCACAGTATGTTTTTGGTCCACTAAAAAAGACCAGTTCGGAAGACTGACTATTTTGGGTTATGTTTAGTCTACACAGATTGTGCTGTATGTTTTTGGTTCACTAAAAAGAGCTGTTTAGTCATTTGTTCTGAGTTTCTGGTCAAAAAAAAAAAAAAACACTTATAAGAGTCATTCATTCAAGATTCAGACTTCTTGGAGTGTGCCGTGTGTTTTTGATTCACCAAAAATAGCTGGTTCTTACGAGTTTTATTTCTTTAAATTTGTTTTAGGAATTGGACATCACATCACATTGTATGTTGATTCACTAAAAATAACTGGTTCCTAAACTAAATGGATTGCACTGTATGTTTTTGTATTATTATTTAGGCTATTAAAATAACTGGCTTGGGTCATTTGTTAAGGAATCGTGAATATGGATCACGCAGTATGTTTTTGATTCACTATAACTAACCCACCTGTAACAGTCATTTATTTGGAAAGTGGTTTGATTACACTGGCTGAGTTGTTTGTTTTGATTCACTAAAAGGAATCAGTTGTAGTAGAGTCATTGTATGAATTGGACTACACTGGTAGTGATTCGATATGATTCGGAAGAATAAGTTGTTTCTGTCAAAGTACACTAGACACACTGTTTGTTGAGCTGGATCATTAGAGTCATTAGGTAATCATACTACATTTGTCATACAGTAGTTAAAAAAAATCCAAACGTGCAGTGCAAACATTCTCATTAACATGTTTGTGTTCCGCAGAAGAAAGTAAGGCATGTTTGGAACAACATGAGAGTGAATAAATTATGTTATTTTAGTTATGCATTTATGTATTCATTGTGAGTGTCTTATGCCTCTTATGTCTAACAATTCACTGAACAGCTCTGCAACAATGGAAATAGGTGACATACGATGCCTGATCACCTGTGCCCATTTTTCACTGTCACATGACCACATTTACCATTGCCTTCATTCCATATGAGCTCAAATACTAGTGTATCAGTTTCAGCCCGGTTAAAAATACACCGATAATTGCACTGTTGTAATTAATTCAAAGAATCTTGGATCGACAAGCCAAAGCACACAGATTAGCTTCTTGAGTTATAAATAAATTATGTGGGAAAATTTCTATACCACAATGATATAGCTACATTTAGGCCTACTCAAGTATTCACTGTTTGCAATACATTTCTTTGTAATTTAGCGGCACAAGTATGGCAGCAGAGCTCAGGGATGGGTTGTAATCAACAGCAGATCAAGGGTTCAAATCATCTCTCACTGGCTGAAATGAAAGATTTCTCCAACCCCGTGTGACCATGCGCTGCTCGTTACAAGACCGTGGAATATTGAGAAAGGCAGCTTCAGGCTCCCGCTGACTTTCTATCATTTTTTTTACAGCAGGAAAATTAATTGAAACATCCAGAGAAGGAGAACTTCTGCCAATAACACCTTCAGAGAGCGAGAGACTGTCTGTCTACATGCACCTGTGAGGAGAAAGTGGAGTTGTGTGACTCGACTAAAGCAAGTTCAATATTACATGTACAGCTAATTGATTTTATTTGCATGCATATTAATGTTTTTCTTTTTTTTTTGACAATTTATATTTGAAAATCAGTTTACATTGCATAGAATTAAAAAAAATTGCAAACATAATATCTCACTAGTTTTATATACAGTAGTTTTTAATTTGAATTTTAAGTTTAAGTAAATTATTCGGAAATTATTTTGCATTTAGTTCTTCCTGTGCATGGTAAGAATAATGCATTTAATAATATGTTAATATGTAGACATATGGTCGCTAGGTGGCAGTATTTCTCAGGACATATCAGTTTGCCCCGTTTCCAATGTATTTATCCATTGATCTATTTCTTGTTGGTCAATATAATGCATAATGCAGAAAGTCTTCGGTCTGGATTGTAAGCACCGTTTTAAGTCCGTCCGCAGTAGCCAGATGGATTTCATTGTGCAAATGGATTTTATAATGTCTATAAAATCAGAGCAATTCTGCAAGCAAATGAGTTGATCACAAAACGAGATGAGACTCTTATCTCATCATCATCATAGTTTTAGCATAAAACTAAAGTTAACCAAAACAGAGATACATGTAGATCGATAGCACTTTATAGGCTATACAACATTAATTACACGATGAAAGAGTGCTTAATATACATTCAAATTTGTTCTGGAACTTACATATATGTTATTTGTTCCATATACACTTATTTGAGGCTTGTTAATGAGTCAGTTATTAAGTTACTGAAGTGTTAATGACTGTTTTACAAACTGCTAAACACATGGCTAAATACATATGGCCATAACAAAAAGAAAAAATGTGTCTGTTGCTATTCTTTCATGATTTATGATGAGGGAGCTTCGATTAATCGAGTGGAACTGCATGTGGATGACCGTCAAACCAAGTTCATGCAGAATCAGACCTCATTCATTCATGTATTCATTCATAACTGTCAAACCAAATCTGATTAATTTTCTGCAGTCGGTCGCTGTCAAATAGAATCCAAGTACGAAATCGAGAGTTGTTTCCAGTCGAATCTATTTTGAACGTAAAGCGAATGTTTTGTTTTCAGATCGATTTATTTCCCAACTACGTCGAATCAAACTGAATCTTCGTAAGGAATCGATTCTCCATCCAAGCACTGTGGAATCGAATCGTTCTCCTGTCATTCGCAGCCAAATGACTTCAGAATACTACCTCTTGCGCGAAAACAGTCAAATAGCATATTATGGCGTGATGTTTTAAGGGAAAAAAAGTCAGCCAAATGTATTCTTAAATAATCGAGAAAGGACAGTGGCTCGAAAGAAGAAACCAACGCAAGGCGACTTGTCCTCCCGGCATACGGTTGTGCATTGTTATTCTTTTTAACCCTCGTTCGTCTTTTGTAATTGGATAGGATGGTTCTGTCTCCTTTAGCCCACCCCTCTCCCTCTCTCTCTCTCTCTCTCTCTCTCTCTCTCTCTCTTTCCCTGACATCGGGGTTTTCTCTCTTACAGTAAGCGCCTGGCACTGACAATGTGGACATCAGCGGGGAATATATAGTGTATCATCTTAATTCGCATCGTTTTATCAGCGCATTCAACTTCATTATTACCAGGTAAAACGCCATTATTATGCCGGATATCATTTCCCTGTATTCTTTTCGTATCTGTACATGTTTTGGTAACAGCATCCGCTGTTAATCTGATCCGGTCAGAAGTGAGAGATGGTTTAGAATCGCGCTGTTATCTCGTAGGAAAGCACTGCTGTTGTTGTTATGGGAATAAAAGCGTTACGCGTTGCGTACTGGTCCGTTTCAGCACTACTAATACAAGTTGAACAACTAATATAAATAGGAACGGCGAAGTGAACGTTTTATGCAGCAGTTTACCACGCAGCTGTTTGAACGTGCCGTTAAATTAGCATAACGCGCAATATTTACCGTTCGTATTCTGTGTTCAAGACGAGACCAAGTTGACTTGTAAATTTAGATAGCTAGTTAATCTGATTAATCTACCAGTGCAAGAGCTGAACCAACCCAACCCTGGCTGGTTATTTAGGATTCAAATCTCTTTAGACTCAAACTGAAGATTCTTCATTGGTTCTTTGCAACACGTTTTGGTTGTTTGTTGTATAAGTTGTTTATGCGTACCAAGGTATTGGTTTCTCGTTAAGGGTTTAATACAAAACCTAAAAAGTTATTTCTTGTTAAAGCGTCCTCGTCAACCTTTTTTGGTTCATTTGAAGCCTGTGTGGGGTTTGAATGACATGCGTTTGTGGTCTGGATTGAAGTTCATAGATACGATTGGTGGCCAGATGCCAGAGG
Organism: Oxygymnocypris stewartii; assembly: GCA_003573665.1. Classification (NCBI taxonomy): domain Eukaryota; kingdom Metazoa; phylum Chordata; class Actinopteri; order Cypriniformes; family Cyprinidae; genus Oxygymnocypris; species Oxygymnocypris stewartii. The sequence goes on along the minus strand of QVTF01019827.1, from coordinate 1,229,234 downwards.
TCTGGGTGATCACTCCTTCTGGACAACTGATTTGATTCCGGATGCTCTAATTGATTAGGTTGACCGGGAGTCGAACCCCCACAATTAGTGCAAATACTAATTTGCTTGGGTCAGTGACTGAATGACTGAGCATCTTTGTAATTGAACTGGTCTAGGAGAGTTTATTGGCTGCTTGTTGTCCAGAACATGCAGCAGTTCTCCGACTGTATCTATCTATCTATCTATCTATCTATCTATCTATCTATCTATCTATCTATCTATCTATCTATCTATATGTCTGTCTGTCTGTCTGTCTGTCTGTCTGTCTATCAGTAACTATTGCTACAGTTAAATCAGTAACACACATTACCAGTCTTCTTAAATAATAATTCATTAACACTTTTATACATGCATTTTCAATACAATTAATATAATTATAATTCAATATAGTATAAAATAATATAAAAATGAGAACAAAAATGGTCTATGATTTACTTTGAAACAGTCACTTTCACTTATTACATTTCACAAATAATTGCAAAGAGATGCATTTAATTACACATTAAATTGTTTATTAGAGTGATTATATCATATTTCAATTTAAAGGAAGGATCTACTGATATGTGTTATGCATAACTGTTACTGCATTACATAATTCTAAATATTATTAAGGCATTTGCGGAATTGTAGAGTTGATTAGTGATTTGAATTCCTCTCCATCACCTAGAAATGAAATAAAAGCTTGACTGCACCAGATGAACTTGTAATGTAGAATAAAAACCTCATTGTGCTCATGGCATTTTCTCTACTAAACTGTTCGGCATGCGAGCAGCTAATTCTTCTTCACCGAATCAATGAATAGAGATCTTTGTTACTGTTCTTTTGCGTCTCTGTACAAACTAGCTTTGAAGTTAACTTTGGATATTAATAGGGTGTACAGGGACGTGTTCGTAGCTGGTCCTTATCGCCTGTAGAAGACCGTGAGATGTCCTTCAATATAAATCGAAAGAAAAATGAATGAATTTCCTATGAAAAGTCTTTTTACGAAATAAGATGCGCCGACGTAATTTTTGGCATTAAAGTTTTGACAAATCTGCACCAAAGCACATTAGTTTTGGTTCTTTGATTAGGCCCCTTGTCAACTCAAAACCGAGTTTATGAGAAAAAGTGCCTCTTGCGGAAAGGCCAAAACAGTGATGAATGACTTAAGAAGGGGAAAAAAGAGGATGAAGTGTAAACATCCTTCCAAAACAAAGCCGAAACCAAGAGCGGCTTTTCTTGGAAGATCTTTAGACCTCCTCGTTGAAGCACCTAACGCAAAATGGCATTCGGTGTCGCAGACAGGCGATTAACTGCGGTTTAATCTGCACCAGGCCCTTTAATCCTCTACATTCTGATCTACGACACAATTTTTAGCCCCACAAAACAACCCCGCTTCCCCAACCCCCTAAAAACACTGCAGGCGTCTGTGAGGAATCCAGCATTTAAGATAAGAGCGCAGGCTCACTTGGCACTGCGTGAGGATGCTAAGTTTGTCAGCGTGACATGCATGTGATTCATGCAAATTCTCCCTTGTCTCTGCCGTTTGTTTGTTTCGGGCGACTTTGTGGCGCGTGGTGCGTTACGAGGCGGCAGAGCTGATCGTACATGGATTATGTGTTTAAAAAAAGATCGGAGAAGGTAATGACCTCTTGCAAGCAGAGATGGGCAGTATTTCAAATACATGTATTTAAAATACGTATTTGAAATACAAAATACTATTTTGTATTTAAAAAGCTTTGAAAAAACTATAATGTATTTTGTATGTATATATATATATATATATATATATATATATATATATATTAATGGTGTCAAAATTAGTGCGTTAACGCAGGCGATAATTTTTTTCAGATTAACGTGTTAAAAATATTGAATGCAATTAACGCAGGGGCGGGGCTAGGGTTTGCCACTCCATTCACAACTGCTGCTTCTGTCTGTTTTTTCTTGAAAAGGATTGCACAAATTTTCCTGTGCATGCTGTAGCCTGTATCATTTCATATCCAACAGGGAAAGAAACTACGTGCATGCAATTTCCTAGGTATGCCGTCAGTTAAGGCATGCAGTTACCAAAAAGCTTAAAACTGTATGCATGCTTGCAATATGTTATATATGCGTCACATTTAAGAACATGTCTCTCTGATGGTTTGAAAAACTGTCCTGAGGCACCCCCAGCACTGCCTCCCTCATCTAACACACCCGATTCAATTAGTTCGCTCATAAGTAGAGACTTTAAGACCTGAAGTGTGTCAGAAAAGATAAAGAGAGTTGTGGTAAAATAAGATGTGTGTCAGATCCGCGTCACATTCAGCAGCTGAGAGCAATAGCAGGCAAACAAGCTAATAACCAGCTGCTGTGATGTCTATTAATCCAATAAACAAAATAAAAAAGAGGAAATCAATAACTTTCATAGCTTTAAGGGGTTAATCTATATTTAATTTAGAATTTAGTGTTTGGTAAATATTCATTTTCTGTATATTTCTGCTGAAGGGCACAGGTAGCTAAATACGCCATTTAATATAATGGGTTCATGTAAAGATCGTTTTAAATTTGCTTAAACTAGAAGTTAAGTCTAATAAATGTTCAAATTGATAGCTCTTAGTTATACTGTAATGCTGAATGGCTTCAGTAAATGGATAAATATTCAAGGGGAAAACAATTTTATGGAGACATCAGTAGAATTGATATCAATGATGCTGGCCTTCAATCATAAAAAAGATGCCATTAAATATTTAAAATATATTTTACTTGTACATTGTACATTTGAAGATTGAATGTTAAATAAAGGCATTCATGTCCAATTTCCAACTAGAAAAGTCATATTTACCTAAAAAATTAATTTTTAATTAAATAAAGGATTGGTATAGCCTGTGAAGGCAGCATAAGATAAGGATGAGGATGTCATGGTGGGTTGTACTTGTTGATAAAGGTTAAAATGGAAAACCATTCAGATTTGCATTTAGTTAGCTATGGCATGAAATAACAAAAAACAGCACTAGTTAGGGGAACAATAGCACTAGTCAGTAGGGGTGGCATGGTACACAAATGTTACGGTTTGGTACGTACCTCGGTTCGGGGGTCACGGTTCGATACGATTCCAGTACAACAGAAAAAAAAAAATTCTGCTATGCTCGGTTTCTTTTCATTTATTTTGAACATTGAATAGTACACTAGTAGTAATACTAAATATTATATTAAATTATATATATAATCTGCAGTACATATATATACATACAAGGAACAAATTCTTTAAATATATTTTATGTAGTTAACAGATAAACAAGGGGGAAAAAACTATATATGGTGAGTTTCAGTTCACGCTTAATTTGTTCACAGAAACGAAACTCAATCGGTCTTGTTTTCATTGTGAGTGTACACAAATAAAAGCAGACCTTTATACAGTGATGTATTAAGACGATAAGTGTTTAAAGTTGATTCTGCTGGTATAAGGAAACAGTTGAAGTGATTGCATCACACGCGCGCACGCGCACACACACACACACACACACATACACCAGTTCCAGCATTGCTAAAGTTGGTACTTTGTCAAAATAAAATAATGTGACTGAAGTACAAAGCCTATCATTTACATAATAAATAATAGTTTAGCATTCATATACGTTGCATCGCAAATATGGAACTATTATGGAATATTTGTATTTGTACCGAATGAGAGAAGTAGGATACACGAGCAAAAAGCTCCATTTCGCAAACTGTTGAGTGCGCAAGCCTTTAAAATATACTCCTTTGTCAGTCTATGTGAGAGATGCGTTCAGAATCAGCACATGGTCACTGTCAAGGGGGCTTTGTTTTTAAGTGTGCAACTCACAGCGTTCATTGTTCTTCTGCTGGCGGTTATCAAACAGCGTTGGATTACTGCCGGCGCCCCCTTCTGGATTGGAGGTGAATTGCCTGTATTCGTCGTAAGGCCTCATGTACCGAAACGAGATGTCTGTACCGTGACGGTTCGGTACGAATACATGCACCGTGCCAACCCTACTAGTCAGTATTGTTTTGCGTTTTTTTTTTTTGGTCCGATTTTTTGTTAGCTAGCTATTAGCTATTAGTCAAATGTGTTAATTATACTTTAATAATTACTGATTGCTATAGTGATATGACAATTTGTAAAACGGATAGTTCCGGTCCTTGATTCTGATTGGTTGAGCCGCGTTCGAAGCTGTTTACTTTGTGTGTTACTTGGCAACCACTTTTTTTGGAACCACAACTGTTTCTGAGGAACTACAGTGTTTAGTGGAAGACTATTGTTTTTATTAATATCATTACACATTATGTCCTCTGTTTTATTTTGTGTAAACTTACTACATATATGTAATAACTGTTTCATACAAGTATTAAGCCCCCTGAAGCCATGGTTTCCAGTGAATTTATAACAGCTTTATAAGAAACATGGATACATGAGTAATAAGCCACTTTGTGTGTACCACAAGACAGAGATAACAATAATGATAATATTAAATATATATATATATATATAAAAGTGTTAATTTGTCCTAAGGGCATACTCACAATAGGCCCAGTTGCCAAGCTCGATTGTCCTTTCGCTAACATACAGATATCACAGCATTATTACAGCGGGGGATAATTTACTCCTTTACTTTACTCCTGTGGCTCAGTGGTTAGAGCATTGCGTTAGCAGCGCAAAGGTTGTGGGTTCCATTCCCAGGGAACACATGTACTGACCAAATTTTTTTTAACCTGAATGCACTGTAAGTCGCTTTGGATAAAAGCGTCTGCTAAATGCATAAATGTAAATGTACTCACATACTACAATATCTGTTCATTAATAAGATGAGAACCAGACCCATTATAAATCTAAATGTACTCGGAATTAAGGTAATTGAAAAGTGTGATATCCAAGTTGTAATAAAGATTTTTGCTGTCATAATGCATAGCACATACAAATAGTGCATACTGTATTTTGTATTTGTATTTAAAAAAAAAAAATCACACAGTATTTTTTTATTTTAAGTACATTTTGATGTATTTATGCCCATATCTGCTTGCAAGTACAGTCATAGCCAAAAATATCGACACCTTTGGTATTTGTTTGGGGCTGAAACAACTGTTCCACCAGACTCTCCTCCTGTAGCTCTTGTCAGCTTACAGGAGTATATTTTTCCAGTCTGGTACATTTATAATGCTATGCATTTTATTTTTGACAGACAGCGTTTTCCAGACTGGTCCATAGGTATCTCTTTTTGCCACCACAAAGCTTTATTTGGTATTTTAGATCTTGCTGTACGCACAGTATAAATAGATGTATTCAAGTTTAAAATTAAAACAACTAATTAAATCATTTTTAAATAAACCTAATGAAGTATGTGCATGTATACTACTGTATATGAAATATAAATTACTAGCAATGTCTAAGTGTTTTTTATACTTTTTTACAAAATAGTATTGTTAATGTGAGTTTTACTTAATTATTAATTTATTTGGTTATTTAAATACAGTCACTATGAACTGCAATATGGATTCTTAAAAAAACTAATTTGCGTTATACAGAATCTTTTTTAATAAAAGCATAATAACAGCATAATTAACAAAAATGCTACTTAAGTGTTTCTAATTTAAAATGTAGCATTTAATTCAATGTGTTACTGTTTCTTTGCAATTTTTCGTATATGTAAACATATATATTTTAGTATTTATATATATTCATCTTTAAAATGTCACATTTATTCAGGTTGTTACTTGCAGTTTCATCGTAAATATTACAGAAATTTACTAGCTATTTTTATTATGCAATATATTTTTAGACAAAATACTGTAGTATTTCTAATGTGATTTTCATTTAGCAATTTATGTATTTATTTAATTATTTTGTTTGTTTAAAGACAGTTTCTATGGACTGCAATATGGAAATTGAATTCATTGTTTTACTTTGTAATTTCTTTAGGAAGTTGAAACGATTTCACTCAGAAATGGATAGTAAATCCTACAAATTCTTTTTCATCCGTCGTTTTAATTCTTCTACTCATAAAACTACTGTCTACATGACGGTTTTGACAAAAAAGGGCAAACATAATGAATGTTAATTTGAAACGGATATAATATCCCACTGTTTCAGCCAGCTTCTAACCTATAGCGTCAAGGTTGTTGCTTTTGTCTAGAGACTGCATCTAAACTTAGAAGCGATTCTCCGTTGTGCATGTTGCTTGACACTCATATCTGCGTCAGTCGAAGTTTTCTCCCATCAATGTCACAACAGCAACCCCCCCTCCTCCTCCTCCTCGCTCATTGTCAATGTTGCTTCCAACTTCTTCAGAGCGTCTTTTATATATTTCTTTGGAAGAGAGGTGTTGCAATTTAGAGCTCTGAGAATTTTTAGATCAAGACGTGCTTCTTCTCTATCTCTCCCATTCCCATCGGTATCAAAGCCAGCTGGCAAGGTTGCAATCAAAAAGCTGCAGATGATTTCAGGAAAACTCGACACGTTTGACCTGCTCGTGAAAAGTGAGAGAACATTGCCATTTTGACAAAATAACTCAGAGATATTTGCATTTTACCGTCGTTCATAATGACTGTTACAGTTAGCGAGGATCGTGTAATTATTCAGTCGATTTATACAGGCCTCCACTGAATAGTTTCCAACAGAACGGTTCTTTCATAGAAAGAGAATACATATATTGTTTCATACGTGCCGGCGGGTGGAATGCGCGCAACGCAGCCCACTGCTCCGAACAAGCTTCCCCTTATTTTTATGCTTTCTGAGAGATTGAGGTCATTGTTAATTGAAACACAGACACATGGTAATTAGTGTGAGATATTTTCCCCTGAATCTCTCCAACTAACGATGTCCTTCAATTAATTACCGGATTCCTGTCTATGCTGCAAGCTAGTGCTAGTCAAGAGAAAAATAAATGAAAGGAATTGCTTGTGTGGTTAACAAACGGACTTTCTTTCTTCTGTTGAGCATAAAAGGAGATGTTTATCAGAATGTCCATGCTGCTCTTTTCCTTACAATGAAAATAGTGGCCACAGACTGTATTTTATTTGCACTTCTGCATATTCAAACTCAATATAATTTGGTGTCACTGATATAAAACCTGATGCAGGAGGGAAGATGACGCAGATATTGACTTACATTTCAATATATTCCTCAAAGCTATATTGTATGATTTTCAAAGTGTTGGAATATATTACAGAAATTCACATGAACCACTATTTTTTAAACATTTGTGGCCATTTTTGAAGTAGTGTTGGTATTGTACACATTGGAAGTTTCCTTGGAAACTAACCAAATTAATTTTAAAATAAAATGACTAAAACAAAATGGTAATGACTTAAATTTAAGCTAGTTTCTCACACAAGTCTATCGTATAGATGTTGAATAGTTGGATTATATAAGTAATATGAATAACTATTATACTGTACCTCCTAAATTATGAGTTGTTTGGAGCAGTAAAACTAAAACTACCAAGATTATTTTTATTGATAGTTTTTGGTACATGCTACATGCTAAAATAATATACACATTTTAGAAACTTGAAAAACCTACAGTCATGGCCCAAAATATCGGCACCCTTAGTAAATACGATCAAAGAAGGCAGTGAAATTTTTTAAATAAAATATTAAAAGGATTAAAAATGCAGATTAATTTTAAATCACAGCCTTCTTTGATCATATTTACCAAGGGTGCCAATATTTTTGGCCATGACTGTACATTTTGAAGTAAAAGTTGAAGTACTAAAATTGCTACATATTATTTTAAATAATATTAAATTCTAGTCAATACTGATAAAGCTGATCATTTATTTCCTAATAATGATAACAGGTGAATGAATATATTCGTAACTATTTTGTCTAAAAAAACAACAACAAACAAAAGAAAGGCTAAAACCTAAAATCAGTCATTTTAAAGGCTACAAGCTAGAATTATATGTGTTATTAATGTTATCATAATTATCATTAACTATATTTCACTGTAATATAGGCCTACTGTTATTACAAAAAATGTCAACCGGAATACTGCTGTAGTATAGCTATAATGTGAATCCATATTATTTTAATGTGCTTACTTTATAGTCAATTGTGACAGAATTAATGCCTTAATAAAGGAGCGTAAAATAAGTGATTTAGTCGAATTGTTAGTTTAGTGAAGCTGCCATCAATTTAAAAGTTGGCCTGAGAGAAATATAAAACGCTCTATAGAGATACTCTAATAAAGCTTGAGTAATTAATTCCAAACCAGCAGGATTTCCTGACAACCACCAAGTTTCTCCACGGTGATTTTTGGGATATAATCAATCTGACGTGTGTATCAAACACCTGTTTTCCCTAAACAGAATGGCTGCCACCTTCCATTTTAATCAGCCACAGGAACATTGCCATGGTGTGCTTGACACACCACCTCTTCTCTAGCCCAGCAACCCAAACGCAGATCTATCTCCTCTCTGCAGAGAGACTCCACCCAAGCAATATTTATGAGACATACTATCTGCCTTCCACAGCCGCAAATTATGTCCTTTCCGGAAAGGCACGTGTGTACCTGAGCATTGTGGGCACCTTTACATCAAGAAGAACGCTATAGTACAATATTATTTTCTGAAGTAGTACTTAAAAGAATGAGGAGGGGAGGGACCTCCGGACCTTCCGCCACTCGTTGTGAGTCTTGATAGCAGGAAAAAAAGAGTGTTCATTTGAAAGCACTCTGTATCCTCAGAGGGAATGCTAAGCGCATAGGGAAGAGCTGAAATCCTCCATTAGACTGAAAGGTTACAGGTTAATAACTGACTGTGGAAATAGGATAGGAGAATTAATGCTTTTTGGCATTTGAGCTAAGTGAAAATTGCGTCTTGCAAACATGAGAATATAGCAGAAGGGAAGAGTGAGGTCTTGTCTGTAAAAGCAGGATGTTAAAGTGGACGTCAGCTCAAAATTAACCTTATTTATTAATGCGTTGCTGGCCTTATTGTGATTGATTTAGAGTGTCTGATTCCAAATGTCTTTGCAGCATTTCATCAACATTGTTCTGCCTCTGAAACAACTAGGTCTAGAATGTTTTGTAGGACAATACAATTAATGGTAGATTATAAATATTTAGAACGTATTATATTTTAATCCACAGCCTATTTAATTAATAAATATTTTGAATATTTTGAGGCGAAAGCTGTGATTTTAGATGAAACGCACTGCCGTCTGGTGACAGGGAAATGTGTTATAAATATAATATTTCCCTAAAGTCATGATTCATTCATAGTTTTGTGTGTGTGTGTGTGTGTGTGTGTGTGTGTGTGTGTGTGTGTGTGTGTGTGTGTGCGTGCGTGCGTGCGTGCGTGCGTGCGTGCGTGCGTGCGTGCGTGCGTGCGTGTATATATATGTATGTTCCTGTGGCTCAGTGGTTAGAGCATTGCGTTAGCAGCGCAAATGTTGTTCGATTCCCAGAGAACACAAACTGACAAAAAAAAATTATAGACTGAATTGTCAGTTGCTTTGGATAAAAGCGTCTGCTAAATGTATATTATGCTTCGTTTTTGCTTCAATAACAACATTTAATAACACTAATAATAAACTATTAATAATAATAACATACATAATTGCCAAATGAGCGGATGATTTTTCAAATTTCTTCTCTTGTGCTTTAAAGGAAAATAATAACCACATAAATGTTTGAAATTACATGAAGGTGATTAAAATTACAACATTTTTATTTTGGGGCAATCTACTCCTTATAATATGTAGTCCTCTTGTTAGATTGTCCATTGCAAACTTGAATGCCAGGTCGAATTACACAGAGCAACCGAAGCGAGACGCCGCATTCGAGCAGCCATGGAAGAAGTGCTTCCGCGTAATCGCGTTGTACAAAAGCACGCTCTACTAATTCACATCTAATCGGCAACTTTTAAGCAAGATCTAGGTCAAATAGTATGTCCCATCTAAGGAAGGAAAGAAAGAAAACTTCAAGTCTGCCTTTTATATAAGATGAGGAGCCCCCCCCCCCCCCCCTCCATGCATTATTCGGCTTCTCCTGCTCATGCTTGGGCGCACAATTAAGTCAATGCCTTGGCTCTTGAACAAGCGTCTGAATGGTTCACTTGGTCGTAAAGAAGATCGCAGAAGCACTCAAGTACTTTATTATTTAAAACCCATCATCTGCTCGTTGGAGACTGGAGCCCTGCTGCACCTCCTGAGCTTGGATGAGTTGGATTTGTTTGTGTAATCCAAAATCAAGAGTCCCATCTGTATTCGTCAGGGAATCTAGATGATTGTGTCCTATGAATGCAACAAATTCTGGGACATTGTCCCCTACAGTATCTCATGTCCTTATATGGGAAACGTAGGTGATTTCAATAAATGTCAAGCTTTTTGGCTTATGAGCTGGAAGGGTTGGCATTGGAAATTAGGTCAAATTGTACTTAATTATGCTGGAGGAATATGTAAAGATCTGTAAATGCGGGGCAGCAGGGACTGGAAAGCCCACACTACAATTGTACACTTCTTGCACATTAAATACTAAAAACAACTTACATTGCTGTACATACATAATAAAATACCATGTTCAAAACATGGAATTCTATTGGTACCATGTAAAAAATATCATAGTAATACTAAGGCATTCTTTGAAGATAGATTCATATTCAAATACCACAGTATGTGCATGACTATTCAAGGTATTTCAAAGAATACCATGGTATTAGCATAATATATATCATGGATGAATATGATAAATACACTATTTTTTTTTTTATTGGGGCGGGGGAGGTTACCATGGTAGTATTTTTGTAAATGCCATGGTAATCTATGTGGTACCATATTAAGTATGCTGTTGTACTGCTAGATTCTTTTTTTCTTTCTAAAAGATGGTACTCTGAGGTATTACCATATTACATGCCATAAGAATACGGTATTACCATGCAAACCTGTCCAAAACTAAACATGGTAATACCTTGGTTCTCTTTTGTATGTGTCTACTGCCTTGGAGAGCTAAATATTCCCATCTTCCTTTTATACATATGGACCAATTTCTTGATTAGCAGTACTTGCTTTGAACATAATTGATACCTATAATAAAGTAATTTGTGTGTTTTCTAAACAATCAGACTTTCGTCTGGCAGACAAAAAAGCTAACTAAAAACCTCATAGATTTGCATTGAAAAAGGGACTCGAGCCATGTCTGGGGGCCAGAATATCATACTTTTGAGTTGGGCCAGTAAGTAACTCCTTATTAACAACCCAAGAATACCCTAGCAACAATGCAGCAATCACTCATAATGCACTGTGGCAGTTTTGCACAGAAAATTCTAAAAAAGAAAACATTGTGTGACAGTACATCTCTTTTTTTCATCTTTGTGTTTTCCCCGACAACAAGCGACTTATGTCTCTCCAGAAAACGAGAAAAATATGCCCTTGTTTGTGAGACAGTTTCCCCTTAGTCAAATAAATAACAATGGCGAAGAAGCTGCCATAATGAAAGCTCACATTTCATGAGGAATGCTCCTATGGTGGCGTGAGGGGGGGTGTTATGCTGTGTGGGCACATGCATGCATGTCTTTATCCTCAAACACGTCAGAATGATTCATACGATGACAGAGCTGCCACTGTGCCGGCCCCGCCATCGCTTCCCGCTCACAAGTGGCTGCTTTGTGCCTCTGTCAACCTCGGTGCAGAGACGGCATGACACGATGAGCGTGGACCCATTCAGCGAAAGATGTCTGCTCTCTCTGGTTTTGACCGGTCTAAGACGGGTGAGGAGGAGGAGGAGAAGGAACGAGGAGAGACAGCACTGGGGAGTCTTGCCAAGTCGGCAGGCAGCATACAATCCCATCCTGAATTTAATATCCTAATGCTGCTCTTGGAATCGCAGATCTAATAAGGAAATAGATGGGGAGGGAGGAAAAGAGGGTGGTCCTTTTCAATAATGAAAACTGGGCAGAAATCAAGCAGCGAGAGAAAGAGAACGAGAGAGGCCTACCATAAATTACAGAGTCAGGAAGTGACACGCACGTCTCCAAAAGCTCTTGCAAATGCCAATATCTGGACTTATTTGTATTGCAAAGATGCAGCAGTTGCAATCCCAAGCAGTAAAAGGGCTTTGGTGGGTGGAAAACTCAAGACTGAAGCATTACTGACTGTGAACCTCAATCTAGCCGGTGTAAAAGAAACAGCCGACTGCTCAACTTTATCTCCCTTTCCATCATGCTTTTCTTTGTCCCATTTTTTCGTAGAGTTCAGGGATTTGATTGTTACTCCACAGCACAAATCTGTCCATTTAAAACATTTATTTTGACAGTGCTGTAGTCAAGACCTGCATATTTGAGCCTAAGTTAAGACCAGAACACGATTAGGAGGCATAACCAAAACCGAGACCATAAATGGGTTGAGTCTGAGTCAAGACCAAGACCAGAAGAGACTCTAACTTGAGTAAAGTTTTAGTCCAGAAATGGGTTGGGTCTGAGTCAAGGCTAAGACTAGAAGAGGGTCGATTCCTAGTCAAGACCAAGACCAGAAACAAGTCGAGTCTGAGTCAAGATCGAAAAAAGAAGAGGGTCAATTCCTAGTCAAAACTAAGACCAGAAATGGTTAGAGTCTAATGGTTAGAGTCCCTTCCTGCCTCATACAGTACTAGCATTAGCAACTATCAACCAGGAATGACTGATAAAATTAGCTTTCTTCTGTGAACACAAAGGAAGATATTTTAAAAAATATCTCTGCATGTTTCTAGTCTAGAAAATAAAAGTGTTTTTTTTCCATTTTCCAAATTCCATTGACTTTCATTGCATGGACTATGACAGTTGAAACATTCTTCAAAATATCTTCTTTTACGCTTCACATAATAAAGTTATGCAGGTCTGGAACAACATGAGGGTGAGTAAATAAAGTTTTTATATATATATATATATATATATATATTGCACTTTTCTGGGTACTCAAAGCGCTACATAGAAGGGGGACATCTCCTCAATCACCACCAATGTGCAGCATCCACCTGGATGATGCGACGGCAGCCATATTGCGCCAGAACGCCCCCCACACACCAGCTTATTGGTGGAGAGGAGACAGAGTGATGAAGGATCCACACAGACCTCATGGTGAGCATGGTGCTGGCCTCACTAACACCTCTTCCAACATCAACCTAGTTTTCCCAGGAGGTCTCCGATCCAGGTACTGACCAGAATCAACCCTGCTTAGCTTCAGTGGGCAACCAGTCTTGGGCTGCAGGGGGATATGGCTGCTGGTTATAAAAAGGTAATTATACATCCAGGTATATAATATGCTGGTTATATATCCAGTATGATCCTTTATATACTGGATGTATAAAGTTTTTCGATTTCATGTTGACTTTAAGCGAACACAACTGAGAACTATTATGTCTCATGAGCTATAAAAGAACAACATTTGAGCAATAAAATCTTCCCCCGCCTTATTGCTTTCCCTATTCTCTTTCTCTCGATCACCTCCTTGTTTTCTCTTGAATATATATGTCTGCACTAGTAATTATTGCACAGATCTCTCTGTTATGTGGCGCAGATGATGTGGTGTCAGTATGAATTAGGGATGAGACAGCCCTGCAGCTGACGTCTGCACTCGTTTTGAAGATATAATCATCCACCCTCATGGCTCCACCAGCACTTGTTTCCGTCCCCACCTACTCGTTACGCTAAAATACAAGTTAATCGCTATTATTAGCCTGCTAGGTTTCTGAAAAATAAATCGATTAGTCTGACCTAGTTTGATTGGAGGTTTATAAACTGGGCGAGGTTTAGTAGAGGTTTAGCGACTCCCATGCTGTTGGGATGATGGGACTGTCGTGGCACTGTAGCTTAGTTTTAGCAGCAGGCATCTCGTCGTTCCAGGATCAAGGGCGTACCCTGCACAGTCCTCAGAAACAGTCGAATTCCTCTTTCCCGGAACAGGCAAATACATCTCACTACAGGACAGACACAAGCATGGGCTCCATAGGACAGAACGGGATAGTTATATGCCCAATTTGTACATCATTTCTGGCTTTGTCTCTCTTTTAGTGTATTTTATCAACAACAACAAAAAATTCAGGTAAACAACATATTGAATGTCAAAACATTATGTTTGTGACTCAAATAACTTGCAATAATTTCACTATGCTGCAGATTATGTCATATTAGATTATACAGCAGTGCTTTTCAAAACTTTTTAGACCTAACCTAATAAAATCCAATACAATAAAAGGTATCCTAAACATGTCTTACAGTTTCCATATTTGGTTGATCATAAATCAGCAATTAAAAAAAAAATACTACAAGATTTCTATAAACATTGCAATGAGATTTTCTAATAATGCCCTTTCTATGTTTCTGAAATGTTATGAAAATACTGATATAAAAAGCATGAGTAATGTAGGATAGAAACATTACTTTTCAGAACTTAAAAAAACAACAACAACGTAGTTTTGCCAGTCAGGTGACGTGACTGTATGTGTTTTTCCACAGCATTTATTATTGTTAGAGCAGAACAGCGGCGGCGGTGAGCAGGGTAACTCCGGCTAAAGGAGCTGGCACACTTGCATTTGAGCATGCACTTTTATTTTTACACAGCGTTTGTGTTCCTCTGCGGCATTTCTTTACCTCGTCACTGAGCTGCTTATCATTCTAGAGGCTGGTTACCTCTCGCTGGCTTTGATCAAACCCTGTTTCTAGACACCCCTCCGCTCCGCCTTTACTCGGCTTGCCATGAAAGACCCTGACGCCCATTACCTCTGCATCTCTCCCACAAACACTCTCCGCTCTTTCCTGATGGCCTATGGGCAGTTTTGATGGAATGGCATATGTTGTTATGAGTGGGTGAGAAGTGCCAAGCTCTCGGAGGTTCCCTTAGCCCTGTCCTTCCTAGCTGTTTGTTGCTGGCGTGACAGTAGCAACCGCTAACCGTTGCTAAAAGTGGCTTGCTTTTCCAAGCACTGGCTAATCTCACTTTGTTTCGCCAAGCTCCTAGTTTCCATAAAGCTAGCACCTAAATAACAATGCCGTCTTGTAAGAGCTGGCCCGGGTCGAGCTGGAGAGATTTACGGGGCGACTGGTTCATCACTGCATATGAATCGACGCCCGCTAAATGTATTCATACAGTTAGAATTCAAGACTGGATGTTAATCGTTCAATGCTAGAGTGTTTTTGTTTGTGGCTAGGGATTTTTTCTTCTTCTTTCTGTCTGCCGAGTGCCTAAAATATTTAACAGGGCTTGTGCTATTTTTGGATCGAAGCTCATTCTCCCTCACCGTGTGTGTTCCTTTTCTTTTTCTCTTTTCGAACCATGATACAACGACTTCTGAAATTCAGTCGGATGCCGTTTATAGCTATGCCAAGAAGCAGCAGAGAGTAGGGCTTCGAGGTATGACGGCGTTTACCTGGCGACAGTTGAAATGTGTTACTGGGTAGAGATTGCATTAATACGGGATGCTATTCTACAAAATCAAACACCAAACAGAATATGTTTTGTTTGGGAATCTTTTTTCTTTTCTTTTTTAAAGGGCTGTCCAATTCTTGTCCTCTTCCACTTTTTAATGTAAGGCTTCATGCTTATCAGTGTTTGTTTCTTTGCGTTGCTGATATTCTTCTTATTATTAGTGCAGCATATTTTGTAAACTTAATAATAATAATAGGTTACACTTTATTTTGTGTCCTTGTTACAGTGTAATTATACCTTTAATTACTGAGTAATATAAATTAAATACATGTACTTATAATATGGTTAGAGATTGGATTGGGGTTTGTCTTAGGGTTACATGCATGTAATTATGTATGTGCAATTGTTATATTAGTAAGTTATATTACTATTTTTATGATAGTAAGTGCATGTAAAGTGTAACCAGAACACCTTAAAATAAAAAATAAAAATATATATAATAATAATAATAAAGTATGTATTTATTTATTGTTAATTTCTTTCAGTTTTTTAAACTACATATTATTATTATTGTTGTAAACTATAATACAAATAATAATAATAATTATTATTATTTGTATTATTATTGTTGTCGGTGTTCTTATTTATTGCACAGTTTATTTTTAAACTACATATTAATATTAGTATTTTTATTATTGTTATTATTATTATTATTATTATTATTATTATTCAATATAATTTATTCTTATTAAAGTCTATAAATTAAATAAATTAATAAATAAATACATGCTTACATACATACATACATACATATGTCTATATTAATTTCAGATATTATCTATCATTCTGAAAATATTATTATAATTATACGTTGGCCATATCATGGAAATAATTATTGGCATTCGCTAGAGTTTTAATGTTAATACGATATACATTTTAAGCAAATCTATATTAGACTTTTTTCTCAGGAAATATATTTAGAATATTTTTTCTTACTCAGTTGGTACATTTCTTGTAAACACCTCACTTTATTCTGTTGAATTTATTAGATCTATTTTTGGTCCACCCACACAGTCCTAGCAGAGAATATATGGCGGCCAAAACAAGTTTGCGTTTTCGACAACGATTGGTTGAATATATTCTGCATGCAAATGAAAGAAGTTGGCAGGTGAAAGGACATGTAGTCTATCAGCGTGCATGTTAATCACTTTCAATGCATCCTAGATCTGTCTATTTTTCACCTTTTTCTTCTTTCCCTGCTGTGCATCTGTCCATCACAATGACAGACAGATGGGATGCGCCCTGGAAAAAGACAATCTGCATGTAAATCTGCTGTTGTGACAGACAAAAAGACCAAAGTCCTGTATTCGGAGGCAAATCTCAGGCAGAAAAGCTCATCTAAGAGCAGATTCAGTTGGTAATGCTCTTAGCCTCTGCGCCCCATCCCGGTACAGTTCGTCCACCGCGGCGTTATTTCCCACAGGGCTAAAGGTCAGATGCGTTTTGGCTCGCTGTCACAATTAGATGAAATATCCTGTATCAGCATATATATGGAAACCCATTATCAACTGATACAATAAATTGGGGAAATCTGTAATATGTGAGCCTGGACCACAAAACAAGTCGCTGGGGTATATTTGTAGAAGTAGCCAAACAATAGATTGTATGGGTCAAAACTATCGATTTTTCATTTATGCCAAAATCTTTAGGATATTAAATAAAGATCATGTTCCATGATTAATACATTTCTCACCGCAAATATATTAAAACAATTTTTTTTATTTGTAATATGCATTGATGAGAACTCCATTTGGACACCCACAGATTCCAGATTTTTAAATAGTTGTATCTTGGACAAATATCGCACTATTGTAACACACCATACATCAATGGAACGCTTCTTTATTCAGACAATGTATTAATCTAAATTTTGAAAAATGTACCCTTATGACTGGTTTTGTGGTCCAGGATCACATATCATCTGATAACTGATAGTATACTGGTATAATAAATATCTAAACATGTAGATCCCTAAGCTAGTTAAGCAGCCAGTTGAGGACTGGACAGAACAAGCGTTAACTTACCGTCACGGTAGACATCGCTGCTGTTCAGATCTGGTACGAGATTATATTATTTCATTATCTTCACTGCATATTTCAAAACAAATGTCACCCTATGTTTATTACAGTCCTACAAACCAATCCTCTCAGTTGCATATCACCTCAAGCGTGACCACCAAACATGCTGTCTGGGATTAGACTCAAAGGTCATATGTCCCAGTAAGCGTGCCATTTATGGTGAGATGAAAGAGTGCAGTTTGAGGAATAGCTTTGAAAACCTGTCACGATATGTGCCTCTTGCCTGAAGAGCAGCATGTAGGATTTTCCTCGTGTCTCTAGCATGCGAGTGGCTTCAAATGAGCTTTTGCACACTTGGCTTCCCAGAGCCCAACACAAAGCCCTTGTTGAAGCTGTGAGATGGCTTCTCATTAGAGAGCTGGCTGCTTTTATCGAGTTCTTTGACTTTAGCATAAGGGCTGAGATGTTCTACATTTTACGATTTAGTTTTTGGATTAGCGTCATGATGGATTATACAACTGGTGGTCTATACAGTTTAGATTGCTTGCCGCTTAGTGTCCTACTTTATTTTAGCCTTAAGAAACAAGAACTCTGATCACTTTTGTGCAGGTTAAAATGTTGTTTACTAGTTAGGGACCCATTAAATTGAGTATATTTGATTTGGGGACCTAAAAATGAAAAATGATTTATTCATCTCCAGGCCATACAAGATGTAGATGAGTTTGTTTCTTCATCAGATTTGGAGAAATATAGCATTACATTTCTACATAACAATGTACATTTCTACATTCTACATTTCTCCAAATCTGATGAAGAAACAAACTCATCGACATCTTGGATGATCTGAGGAAGAGTACATTTTCAACAAAACATAATTTTGGGGTGAACTGTTTCTTTCAAATTGGCATTCTGTTGTTTCTCAAGACAGAGGCTCATGGGGTAGATGTGGGTTAAAGTAACTGAAGGTCACAACCCAGACTGGCAGGTCACGTTGGAATCATGCATATCAATTATTTTTGTTACTTGTTTTTGGCTGACACTCAGAGCTGCCAATTTGAGTGCCCGTTTTAGAGCGCTGGCATTCCAGGCAAGGTAAGCGCCCACATTTAACCACCAGTTCTGGTGTTTTATTGGTGTGGCGTCACTCCAACATAAATGAATAGGTGTTACGGTGCCCAACACTGCCTCTGCTCAGTGGCTGAATGCAGCATAATGAGTAAATTTAACCATAATCTAATTTACCTGTAGAGAAAAAATACAGATGGTGCACTTCAATTTAACAATTTAAACTTAGCATGCGATAATCTTATGAAACCATGTCTAGGTCACATTTTAAGGCCAAATGTAAATGTATGTCTTATTTCAGGACCATTTAATATCTTTGAATTGTTTATTCATTTTTTTAATAATTGTATTTTATTTGTTGCTTTGATTTTTGCAATATATTTATATTTATGCATTTAGCAGACGCTTTTATCCAAAGCGACTTACAGTAGATGTAATGTGATATGCTAAATGAAATCTAATTATTTTAATTAATTATCTAATTGTTCTCAAATTCTCAAAAAAATTATTATAACCTAATATTAATAATTACAAGTGTAAGTATATTTGTACATTTAAAAATGTATTTGTCACACTGTAAATTTACAACAAAGTTAAACTAGTGATTAGAAGATTAACTAAAAAAAAAAATTCAAATTTACACTTTCTCTTTTACATATGTCAACTTTAAATTAAAATCTGGAGGATAAATAAAATAGGGGGGGGGGGGCTATTCTCAATGTTAAATCCATTGAAATAAATAAAGACAAAAACTATTTATATACCATAAATGTTTAATAAATTGTCATTTATTAATTCAATTTTTTATTATTAAATGAATTATGTATTTATGTATGTAATGCATTTATTCAAATAATAATGAGTTGTAAATGGGATTAAATAAGAGGGTAACACAGCAACAGTTCAGTACACAGAGTCAGCTCCTCTATATGTGCCGGTGACAGCCGATTCAAATAAAACAAAACAATCAAATCCAGGTATGCTCCTCTGGCTCCACATTCTGAGGAGAGGGATCTTGACATTCATGCACTGCGTTTTTTATTTCCACCCTGACCACTCCACAGGCCTCTGGTTTCTCCAGCAGAGATCAGTCAGAGCCAGATGGAGATGTCTTTTACCGCAAGTCATATATTAATCTTTCATTCCCCTATCTCTCTCTGTCATGAAGTAAAGGACTTTACTGAAGACATCCAGACGTGCCAGTGCTCCTCCGTCACGGGGGTTTTAGGCGAGCCAAAGTGCTCCAAATGTAAAAATAGCATGACGCACTATCTGCCGATTGCCAATGTAATAATAAAAAAATGATTTGTTAGCGTCTGACTCTTTAGTGGTGGGTAAAACACAGGAGCCAATAACCAGAGACTTACGGATGTAATCGAATGAAGAATCGCTCGGCTCAAATTACAACCAATTTAGGCACAAGGACAAAATGTACATATCCGTAATGTGTCCTCATTAAATTTACTGGAGCCATTCAGAGATCAGGTGACGGACGAATCAAGAGAAAGTAGAAGAAAGAAAGGACAGAGGATTCTGGTTTGCAATTTGCTGACAAACTTCCCTATGTTTGTTTGATCGTACTTGATGTTGGGATTTTAATATTTGTATTTGGACATTAAAACAGATGAAAAAATCCCTTAGGTTTTCAATGAAGGAGGGATTTTGGATGGTCTTTTTTATTGTTTGGGACAGTAAGAAACTACCCAGAACCCCCTAACAACTGCATAGCAACATAATAATCATTTTGAACAATCTAGCACTTTAGCGACTGCACAACAATATGATAACAATCATTCCCAACAGCCTAGCAACTGCATAGTAACTTAAAACCCAATCTGAACACCAGAGCGATTGCACAATAAAATGTTAAAAACCATTCAGAACACATTAGCAACCACATAGCAACTTAAAAGCCATTCAGAACATGTTAGCAACCAGTGAAATCCAATTGGAACACAACCATTGAACAACAATGTTAAAAACCATTCAAAACAGCCTAGAAACCAGCAAAATCCAATTGGAACATCTTCACGATTGAACAGCAATGTTAAAAAACATTAAGAACAGCCTAGCAACCAGCAAAATCCAATTGAAACACCTTCACGATTGAACAACAATGTTAAAAATCATTCAGAACAGCCTAGCAACCAGACAAATCAAATTGCCACACCTTAGCTACTAAATAGCAATGTTAAAAACCATTCAGAACACACTAGCAACCAGTAAAACCATTCATAACTCTCTAGCAACTGGTCAAATCAAATTAGAGCACCTTAGTGATTGACCAAAAATGTTAAAAAAAACATTCAGAACACCCCAAAAACTAGTCAAATCCAATAAGAACAGCTTAGTGATTGAACAACAATGTTAAAAAACATTCAGAACACCCTAGCAACTGCTAAAATCCAATGGGAACACCTTAGCAATTGAACAACGTTAAAAAACATTCAGAATACCCTAACAACCGCTCGTAACTCCTTAGAGATTGAACAACAATATTAAAAACCATTCAGAACACCCTAACAACTACTAAAATCCATTCGGAACACCTTTGCGATTGAATAACAATGTTAAAAAACATTCAGAACCCCCTAACAACCAGTAAAATCCAATCTGACAAATTTGACTATTGAAAAACAATGTTAAAAACCATCCAGAACACTCTAGCAACAGGAACAATCTAATTGGAACGCATTAACGATTGAATACAAATGTTAAAAACCATTCAGAACACCCTAACAACCGGTAAAATCCAATTGGAGCCCCTTAGTGATTGAACAACAATGTTAAAAAACATTTAAAACACCCTAGCAACCGCATAGCAACATAAAAACATTCAGAACACCCTAGCAACCGCTAAAACCCAATCAGAAGACCTTAGCAACTGCATAGCAATATGCTAAAAACCAAACGATTCTGAACACCCTATAGGAACCATGAAAACAACTCAGAGCACCTTAGCAACTGCATAGCAACATGCTAAGAAACACTCAAACATTGAATAACTCTGAATCGCTGAGTCATTACTGAATTCACAATACATTCTCTGATTCTCAAACGAATGAACTAGTTCTTTTTATCAAATAAAACAAACCAGTGGTTAATCACTTACTATTAGTAAAAATATGTATTTATTTATTTGTAAAATGTATTTATTTGTTTTAATAAGTGGTATTTATCAAATTAATAAATGTTATTAAGTTTTCAGTGTACTATTTTTATGTAATATACTGGGTATTGCTTTTCTTATTTCCCAAAAATATCTTCCTCAGAAGTGCTAAAAGAAACGTTGATGGGGCTGTTAAGGAACCTGAATTATTAAATAATTTCTGATTCCCATTCTTCTTTGATATCTTCACATCCTCTACCTTTAATCCTCCACAAAGTTTACTTGACTAAACCGATCTGAGTCAAAGTTCATTTCAGGATTAGTTGATCTGTTAGGCTGAGATAATCGGGAGCGAGCCACTGTGGAAAAATCTATATGTATTTATTTATTTTTAACTCTTTGAAAGTCTTATCCCAATCCAACTGAGTTCTTTATCCGCTCTTATCCTGCTCTTAACCTTTGAATCTTCACAGACACTCGTCAGGCAGCTCTGCCGGGAACAAAAGTGCCTGACAGGCCTATATGATAACTATTACAGATGAGAAACAGCATGCCTCTAATTTACACATTTATCTTGCTTAGGAATATTCTGAAATCTATATGCTAATTAATAGGTTTATCTTACCTCCCAAGTCTCACAATGTACTGTTATAAAAGCTTACAAAGTCTCTTCTTGCTCTTGAGTGAGTATGAAGTCAAATTACTTTTTAAAGTATTAAAGGAACAAATCATATGCTTTTTGTAAGATCTCTGTTATTAGATCACCTATTTTCTGCCATGTTACAAGAAACCCTCTTACTGATTCTAGTAGTATTAGTAGTATTTTATTTACGCATCCATTATAAAAAGTATATTATTATTAAAGTATTTAAAATAACCAACATTTGTAAACAAGAAAACATTTATTTATTTATAATTCTGCACATCTTTTTAATTGCATTTAGATATTTTCTAAATTTGTAAACAGGGTTACAAAAATTACCAACTTGATTTATTATTATATTTTATATTATATATTATTAATTCATTTTTATTTATATTTTTACTTTAATTAGAAATGTTCGAATCTGGTTACAAACATGTATTTATTTATTTTATTTATTTATGGTAAACTATTGTCTGCCATGTTGTAATAGTATTTTAGTATTTTATGTTCTATACATCGGCTCGTAGATTTATCTATAATTGTAATTTTTTTTTCACACATCTTTTCAACTGTATTAATTTAATTTTCTATGTTTATAGTGTGTGTGTGTGTGTGTCTGTGTATGTGTGTGTACTATTGTCTACCATGTCCCTTGCAATCCTGCTACTGATTATAATACACGTATTTTATGTTTATACATCTTTAGATTTGTTCTGTAATTGTATTTATTTTATAGTCTCTAAATAAATAAAAATGTGTGTGTGTGTAATATATATTTAATACGTATTTTATGTTTATACATCTTTATATTTTTTCTGTAATTGTATTTCTTTTATAGTCTCTAAATTAATAAATAAATATGTGTGTGTGTGTGTGTGTGTGTGTGTGTGTGTGTGTGTGTGTGTGTGTGTGTGTGTGCGTAATATATATATTTAATATGTATCATATACCCTAGTTCTATGAAAGGACTTCTGTTCTCTATTGTTTTTTTTTTGTCTCTACAGTATCAAGTCTATATTCAAACACCATGTAATTTATTTTATCCTTTGCATGTTTATGAAAAAATCCATTCCCTGTTCTGCAGTCGCCACTGCAGTGGTTTATTAGACACGAAGAGTTCCCGTAAGCAAGCAGAGAGTAATGTGAGTCTCCATAACCTGAACCGCCTGACTATTCTAACATTATTGATTATGGGGCTCCAAACCCCCATCCCAGAATCTCCAGTGGCTTCTCGGGTTGCTTGCATCATCATGGTGTGGAACTAGAGTAAAGCGACAGATTGATAGAATGACCTTCAACCCAGACAGAGGTCAAAGGTCCAGATAGGCGTTTCTCCTAAATGACAGTCCATATATACTCACAATGCCTTAAGCCGAAGGACAAGGACTGGAGAGGGATGAAAATAAAAGGGTTACTCAACTGTATCAGTGAATAAATGAGAACACGGGAGGTATGAAATTAATTTCCTATAGTTTAAAAGAGGGTAAAGTAAAACATGCTCAAGTTTTTATGCATCAAGGGATGCATATTACATGTTTTTTAATATCGCATTTAAAACTCCCTCTATATTTGACCTAGTTTTTAATGCTTTAACTTTAGCCATAAACAACAAAATATACTTTACATAAACTCTGCCTTTAAATAACAATTCAGTTCAATGGAGGGAAAAGTAAATAAATAATAAAACTTGAAATAGCCTGGAATATTTTACAGAAGGAGTAAGAAACAAATGCAGGTAAAATAATTCCCAACAGGATTGCATCGCATATATTTTTAGATGCGCTTTCTAGCTATGATGTGTCTGTCGGCGATGTAACCGAATGTATCCAGAAAATTGGTTGTAATCTGAGAGAATCTGCAGCATATGGTATGTAGGGATCTTGCCTGAGGGGCTAATGTGTCCTGTGAGAACAAAGTGGTCTGCGCTGTAGAGCAACAATTTACTCCTGTGTGAAGAGGATTTTAACAAACAATTGCTCGATCTGAAGAGGGCTAAGTTTCGTTAGCGAGCCCTGATTCCATGTCCTGTGAGAAAACGCACACTAGAGCTTTAGCCTTACTTATAAGGTTGGACTTAATCAGCGAAAAACTAAATTAGCACAAAATTTGCAGAGAAAAACTAAGTATGCAAATGTATTACTGGCCGCAGTCTTGTTGTATATACATAAGGTTCGCTCTGATTGACCATTGAGTTTGTGTGATTGCAATGTTTCACGCATGGAAATGTTTTTTAAACACAAAAACGTGTTCTGTGTGAATGGCCCCCGTACACTAGGGGGCGATAGAGTTGCTTTGAATTGTTTGCCATTAGTCAGAGCTAGCTCTAAACATGCTGACTTCAGCAAACTTTCTTTACACTGATTTCTTTTTCTTTACTTATAGAGTATTTGACCTGAAAGAGAAAGCCAGTCGTAGATGGTGTATGCTAAGGCCAATGCTCAAGCAGCGCATTGTGGTAATGCTAACGCAGCACACTCTGTACATAATTGCACTCCGACACAAGGCATGACATTGTGTTTGTGTAGATAGAAGCACCTGTGGTCATATTCTTGTATAGACTATCTTTTTAGACCCGTTTATGCTATTCATACTATTCCCGTTTATGTTCATTATAGCGTGAATATACTAGGAATTCACTTGCGTACTTGCATGGGTTTACAAATTGCGTTCTGACACACTGTGAAGTAGAGCTTGTGTTTCAAGAATCATCTGTATTCACGTACTTTTAGTACATCTGTTTCTGGCTCTGTATATGCTAATAACAAGTTATAGCGCGACATGAAACAATGCAAAGAATTCAACACATACTTGAATCGCGTTTGGCACATTTAAAGAAAAAATGTATTAATAGAATGTACGTAGTTATAAGCGTCTACATTCACATACTTGCGTTGAGTTTGCTTCTGGCTCTTTTTATGTGTGTAATAGTGAACGCTGACAATTTAATACGAACTTGTGTAGGATTCCGAATAGCTTTCTGACACGAGAAATGTGAAATCCAGTTTGTGTTTCTGAAAGCATCTTAATTCACTTGCGTAGAGTTTGTTTTCAACCCGTTAGCCATGCTAAAAATGTGTTATGAACTGCATTCTGGCATATTTCGATAAAATAATTGAGATTTACATTCGTCTTGCATTCAGTATATTTCAGGTATTTTTTACTCTTATGTCTGCAACTTGTGACAGTTAAGAATTCAGCACGTACTTTTGTTGGATCATGAATCATGTGTTGAACACAAAGAGAAATCTAGGAAGCATCTGCGCTGACAAACTTGCACTCCGTTTCTGTTTCTGGCTTTGTTTACACTAATGTCCACTTTTGCACAACTTCTTAAAAATGTCACATTTTAACATATAAAATCAAGCTTTTGTATCTAGAAGCAACTGCATTCACATACAGTACTTTGGGTATGCTTTTGGCCCTGTTTATGCTAATACTCACTATAGCAGGACTTGCGAGAACGCTAAGAATTTAACACATACTTGCATAAGATTATGAATCATTTTCGACACATTTCGAAGAAGAAAGAAAAGCATCTGCATTTAGGGAACGCACTCAGAACGTCTTCACCGTTCTGGCATGTTTCTCTGAAAGTTACGAACAAAAACGTTCTTCCAGTAACGTTAATAGAACATTCATTCAAAGTTTTCTGGTGTTTAATAATGTTCTCAAAATGTTAGAACAAAAATATTGAAAAACATTTAGAAATAGCATTGTTATAACATTAGTAAAATGTTCATAAAACATATTTTTGGTAGCTGGGTTGCAATCATGCTAAACATTCACACACGTTATCAATTGCATTCTGGCACATTTTGGAAAACAGAAGTGCTTAAAATCTAGTTTATGTGGTCGGAAACAAACTACTTTGAGTATCTTTCTGGATCAGTTCACACTAATATCCGCTAGCACACAATGATGCTTAGAATGCATTCTTGTGCTGTGTTATGAATGAAAATAAAATGACGCAAATGAAAATGCAAATCAAATTTTAATTAATCTCAATGCATAGTGTGTTTTTAGCCTTAGCATTTGTAAAAAAAAAATAAGCTAAGCATTATGCAAAATTGCTAAGTATTTTACAGCTAATGGTGAACAAAAGACTGAACAATCCATCCTTGATCTTTACTAATAAACAGAGCTTTTAAATGACCCATTAAACGGGCCTGGGAGGAAATTCATCTGAGGCATGAGAGGAAATGATGACTCGGGTCTTAACGGAATTCTGTATTGCTGTAGCGCGTTCAACAATTAGTCTTCTGAGCTCATCGATTAAAGCCCACTATCTAGCAAGAGACGAGATGTGCAGATCCTTTGTGGGTGTTTTTACCCGGAGGGGCCGTCCTGATTGCTGTCCAGATGTCCATTACTTTAATTGAGAGTAAGGATCAACAGACTACCAACTTGACAGAGAACGAGATAAGACATGAAGAGGTAAAGTGCAGGGATGAGATGTTATTCCTGGTCAAAACATTCCACTTCGCCTGTGTTCTAAGTGCTGGAGCAATCCTGTCTTCCTGTTGGTGCATTAATGTCTCCTCTGTCTATAAAATCGTAATGAGATCCCTCTCCTGCACTATCCTAAATATTTTTCAAGAAAAGGCTATTTTACTGTGTTCCCTTGTGAATTGTGCACAATATGACCAGATATTAAAATAAACAGGGTCCATTTTAATAGTATGTTGACTTAGAACTATTTTGAAATGAGTTTCAGTCATTTACAACTGCGAAGGTCATGTTTTAAGACGCGTCCGTCGAGGCTTAGTTCATTCCAGTATCATTTAGGATGACAAAAGGGGTATTTTTTTCTGTATAACTCTCACAAGGGACTGTAGCCTGAGGTTTTAGAGATGCCAAGCTTAGGGACAAAGCCTTATATTTGTTTTGAAAGGTTTGATTTTCATACTTCGGAGTGTTTTAGATACTTCTCAGGTCATAATTTAGCTGTGTACGGTTTTATTTTACATCAGTGGCTTGTTCAGAGGATATGAGATAATTTGTCTTGGCTGCAGTTTGATTGTGGTTTGTTTGTTTTTATAAAATGTATGTGATTAAGTGCCATGGCCAAACATAAAATCTCAAATGAATTTGGGAATTTTAATAATAAATCAGTTTAAAATGAGGCAGTTTCTTTAGGAGTACACTTTAGGCTTTGCATGAGACATTTTTTCTTAGCAAATAAATCGGGCCTATTAATTAACTCGCAAATTAATCCGCTTAAGACTTTCATATTTTGAGCAATTATAGGACTTTTTTTTCTGATTAATAGTCAAAGCAAGCGTGGGAGTTCTGCTTCTAATAATTATAATGCCCGATATAATGGATGATTTTAATCAAGGAAAATAAATGAGACACAAACCTTCTTGTGTTTTTCGTGACCAATTGCAGTAACTTGCCTGCCATTTAAAACAACAGGTGATATAAACAATGAGATTTATCCATGTACAACCACTACAACCTTGCAGGCTTTGAATTCAGTTTAGCCAAAACTGTGTTTCAGTGTTTAATTTTACACAAACTGACACTCTAGTAGATACGCAATTTAGACTCCATAGATCAATATCAGAGTGGATGTAATGATATTTATATATATATATATATCAAAATATTTATTATGTTTGTTTATAAATATATTATTTGTAAAAAACAAAAAATTTAATTTGAAAGCAAATTTATAAAATGTTTTATATAATTTTGTAAACATAAATTTATTTAATAACAACAGTAGTAATTAAGTGAGTTATTATTATTATTATTAATGAATATGAAGGCATATTTACAATATTTAATATAACTTAATATGAAATAATAATTCAAATGAAAATATAAGATGATTTTATGAATGAATGCAAATCGATCAAATATTTAATGTAATTTATATTGAAAGTGTTGTACATTTGCCTAAATTATAGTTATAATAATATCTCATTGTTATTTGTATTATTATGAACTATTAAGGCAAATGTACAACATATTTTATTTAATTTTGTAAATATACATTTATTTCATAACAACAGTATGTTGTTCATTGTAAATATGAAGGCATATTTAAAATATTTAATATAATTTAATATTAAATAATAATTAAAAGGAAAAATATAAGATGATTATTATTAATAAATGTAATTTAATATGATAATTTTGCAAATTTGCCTTTTTATATCATACTGCTACTAATAATAATAATAATGTTGCTGTTTTTTATTTCATATTATTAGTCAAACTTTCAAAACATTTAATAATTCATAATAATAATAATGTAAAATTTAAGGAGTAGTAGTGACATATATGTATTTATCTTGAAATTGGAGCACTGAAGAGCCAAGAAACAGAAAATATACTTCTGCCATCTCAGCAGAGAACCAACAGATGGCTAAATTATCTTGACTTATTGTCCTATTGAATTGCAGCAGACACAGGAAGCCCAGCCTTGCATTATCCCTTGTAAATCCAAATTAACACAATGGCTTTGGAAAGCTTGAGGATCCGTAAAATCATGGGGAGAAAAAAATATATCAATAGGTGCTGTAGGGGTTAATGAGGCAGATGCATGTTACGAAGAAGGATGGAATGTATTTTGAGCAAGGGGGGGGCTGAGAAATAGGGGGGGTAGTTCACATGACAAGAGTGATGTGAAACACTGATCCAAAAACGCAAGTTTTGTTAATAAAAGTTAAATTTCTTTTTTAATATAAGCAAGTTTGTCTTTTTTGTTGCTGTTTTCATTCAAAATAAATAAAATAATGAACCACAATGCATTTGTTTCAAATGAAGGAAAATACCTTATACACCACAAGTAGGCTATATCCGTCTTATTCATTTTGTTAATAAAAGTTAGATGTTTAATATAGGGCTATGCGAATCTGCCATTGTACTATTTTATGGCTGATGTGTTTAAATTAATAGGCTAATAATGAACCACAAACTATGATCGTTTTAAAGAAAGGGGTAATGCAAAGACTGTTTATTTGTTTGTGAT